>JAMXBB010000005.1:18491733-18661216 GCA_024138015.1 Lumnitzera littorea | reverse complement strand
ATATAGGTAAATGTGTGTATTTAAGTCCCACCCTCTCTTGATATTTTATACGGGACCAATAAATTCTAAATCACAAATTTAACTTAAATATACACATTTACCTATATATTTAGTCAATATTATGCATAAACTCTAGGTAAATATATAATAATTGGTATCTAAGCTCCATTAAAGCTACGGAAAATATATTATACTCAGTAAATTATAGTTGTTATATTATGATCATGAAAAGTATTAAGACAGTTTAATATATATTATTTTCTGGAAATATTGATTTTAGGTCCGATTTTGCTAAAAATTAACTTAAATTAGGTAAATGACCAAATAAAATTATAAGATTCAAATTAAATATTCCCAAAATCATAACTAAGCTTTAGAAGTCATTATAAATCAGATTCATTAATGAATTTAAATAAAAACCTATTATTTCTTTCATATGAAAAACATGGTAGATTCAATAAAAATAATTGTAATAAATACTAAACATATGGTTTATCAAAAATTATTTTTATTTAAATTAAATATATCATATGAGAAATGTGTACACCAAAAATTAGCTCGAAATAACATTTTTTATTATTTTTGAAAATTCATACAAAATTCGTTCTAATTAGACCTGTTCTCAAGTAACCTATATAAGCACTTATAATTTTAAAAATATGGTTTGATATTCTAATTCTAAATGCAAAAATACCTAGGAAAACCAAATTTTATAATTTTTCATACATATTTGATGTTTTTGCTAAATTAAACAAATTTAAAAAAGAAATTGGAACTCATCGTTTAATCAGCTTCCAGCCACCACCCTTATCGGTAGCTCCAGGCATAGGGTCCATTGTCTGTTGGTAATAGCTATTTGTTTCCAAGTAGCCATTAGGTATGAGTTTCCTTTATAAGCTTTAAATGCATATTATTTTACTAAATTTTTGTAAAAATACTCTCTCTCTAATTTTTCTGGACTTTAAACTTACCAAAATGAATTATGGAGGAATTAGCTTAAATTTATAGAAGTGGTTAGGGCTTTCTTTAATTTTATAGATGATAAATGTCCCTTTACTTTTTCTTTTGTACTTTCTAAATTGCTTATTATTATTGGTTAATTTTTTTCTTTAGATCACATCATGCCACACCCCTATTCTAGAATTTTCTTTACTTTTTCTTTATTTTTTTATAATTTTATTTAATTATTTAGTATTATTTTAGTATATTTCGAGTATTTTTATCTACACGTAAATACATATATGGTATAAATAAATACTCAAAAATATGATTTAAGTTATTTTATGATGTTTAATGTGCATATAATTTATCTCTATAGATTCGTTAATTATTAGAATTTGTTTTACACATTTATGATAAATAACAAGTAATATATATAATTCGATATTATAATAATTAATTATTTTATTATTTATTTTCCTAAATCTAAACTCACAGAATCACTTTTACTAATATTCTTAACTCCATTGTCAAATTTGGGTTTGATTAAATAATTTATGCGATCATCTTAAATTTTACAAATTGTTTTTGAATTGATCAATCACAAGTTGATCAACAATTTTTGTAGGACCTCATAGTCAAGAGCAAGAAGCTCAGCGATCGTGTCAAGGACCTCTAGGAAGCTTTCGACTAATTGAGAACATAACATGAAGCTGAACCCCTAAAAGTGTGTCTTTGGGGTTAACTTGAGCAAATTTACACGCTTCCTGGTCATCTAAAGGGGTATCAAGGCCAACCCTGAAAAGATACATGCCATTAAGGATATGAAGCCCCCTACCTCGGTTTGAGACATATAGAGGCTCATCGACATGGTGGTCGCACTGAGTAGGTTTATCTTGAAGAGTGTAGATAGATGCATTGAGTTCTTCAAAATTCTCAAAAATGCTAAGGGTTTTGAATGGACTCTAGAGTGCGTGGCAGCCTTCCAGTATTTGCAAGACTTCTTCGCGTACCTTCAAGTCCTCTCTAAGCTTGTCCAAGAGGAGGACTTGTTTCTGTACCTAGTCGTAAGCGATTGAGCACTCATCTCTATATTGATTTGAGTAAAGGGGAGAGAGCACATGCCCGTATATTATGTCAACTATATACTCCATGAGCCTAAGGTCAAGTACACCCCAATAGAGAAATTTGCCTTAACCGTTGTCATCTTAGCACGTCAGCTAAGACCTTATTTCTAGGTGTACCAAATCATTGTACTTACTGACCAACTGCTATGCATAACACTGCAAAAGCCAAATGAGTTTGGACAAATGGTAAAGTATGCAATAGAGCTAAGCGCGTATGAAATCCAGTATTAACCATGAACAACCTATAAAGCACAAGTGTTGGCCGACTTTGTGGTTGAATATACAAGAGAGGAGGGGGCACTACTAAGCGATGATAAATTGGTATGGACTGTCTATATTGATGGATCATCTATCTCGAGGGGTAGAAGTGCGGGTCTTATTATGATTAGCCCATATAAGATTACAGTCTGCTATACCCTTAAGTTCAGGTTCAATATTAGCAACAACGAATCTGCATACAAGGCCCTAATAGCAAGTCTTAAATTGGCCAAAAAGATTGGCATCGAGCACTTACAAGTCTCATTGGGCTTTATGCTAGTCGTCCAGCAAGTCTAAGGCGAATATAAGGCTAGGGACGATACCATGTTAAGGTACCTAGAAAAGGTGAAGAGCCTTCTAGTTGAATTCCCTTCATGGACCATTACGAAGATCCCCTAACTCGAAAATTCAGTGACAAATTGGCTATCCAAACTCACTTCTATTGGGATAGAGAAGCCCAAGGTAAGGATGGGAAGATCTTCATAGAGTACTTACAGGAGAAGAGCATAACTCTAGGTTCAGTAAAAGTCTTAGAACTAATAGCAACAACATCAAAGCCGAGCTAGATGGATCCCATCCAAAGTTATTTGGAGCGGGGCATGCTCTCAGAAGATAGGAGAGAAGCAAAGAAGCTGATATATCATGCCACCAATTACATGTTGGTCAATGGCATCCTATATTGTAAGGGGGTCAGCCTCCTCCTACTCAGATGCCTCCGAGAAGGTAAGGGCTTGTATGTCATAGAAGAGCTGCATGTTAGAGTGTACAGTTACCACATTCAATCCCAAACCCTCTACATTCGGGCACTATAGCTTAAATACTATTGGCTTACCATGAGGTAAGATGCTAAGTAGTAGCTTAGAAGTACCCCTAGTGTTAAAAGCATGCCTTCATCAGTTACGCCTCCAATAGCAATCTCCTGTTGTTAAACAAGTAGTGGTCGTTAGCCTAGTAGGGCATCGACATCTTCGGTGCCTTCCCCAAGGCTTCGGGAGGTTGGCAATTCATCATAATCGTTGTCAACTACTTTACCAAGTGGGTTAAGGTCGAAGTCGTGGTGAAAATCACAAAGAGGAGCGTTGAGTCCTTTGTTAGGAACTATATTCTCTTTCGATTTAAGGTCCCTGTGCCCTCATCATGGACAACGAACAATAGTTCGATAACCCTAGATTCAAGGAATTATGTACTAAGCATCACATTACGTCACACTTCATGTCAATAGCTTACCCCAGTTGAACAGCCAAGTCGAAGCAGCTAATCAAGTCATCTTCGACAGCTTGTAGAAGAGAGTGGATCAAGCCCATGGCGCTTGGGTAGATGAAATGCCCAACATTTTGTGGGGATATAAGACCACCCATTACACTTCCAAAAGCGAAACTCCCTTTTGCTTAACGTTTGGGTCAAAGGTTATTCTCCCCATCAAGAAAGATTAGACGATGAGCTTATTTAGCACACATAGAATGCCAATGACCTTTGGCTTTACTTTGATTGGTATATCATTATGTAAATCATTTCAAATTTTGAATGAAAAGTTCCATTTTGTATAAGCTATCTGTGTTTCTCTCTCTCTCTCTCTTTCTCTTTCTCATGCAAAGTCTCAACCTTTAGAAGGTGAATGGACTCAATGACCAGGCAGGTTGGAATACTGCCAACCTGACCCTGTCAAGTAATCTTAGTAAGGGGAAATACCCCTTACTTTGAGGAACTCCCACCAACTAGGCAAGTTAGAACGCTACGACTTGACCCCTTTAGGTAATCTCAGTAAGGGAAAATACCCCTTACTTATAGGAACTCCCATTAACCAGGTAAGTTAGAGCCTCATTGACCTGACCCCCTTGGGTAACCTCAGTAAGAGGAAATACCCCTTACTTAGAGGAACTCCTACTAACCAAGCAAGTCGGAACGTTACCGACCTGATCCTCTTAGTTAACCTCAGTAAAGGAAAACACTCCTTACCTAGAGGAACTCCCATTGACTGGGCAAGTCAAAACGTCACCGACCTGACTCTTTCGAGTAACCTCAATAAGGGGAAACACCCTTCACCTAGAGAAACTTCTATTGATTGGGCAGGTCGAAACGCCACTAACCTAACCCCCTTAGTTAACCTCAATGAGGGAAAACACCCCTTACCTAGAGAAACTCCCATCGATGAGGCAATTTGGAACACTATTGACTTAACCTTCAGGTAATAGCTTAGGTAAGGGATAGTACCCCTTGTGCGCTATTAGTCCACGTTACAACGAGCTAAGCAAAAAGGCAAAAAAGCATTCAAAAAAATTAAGAGGGAATATTGAAGCACATAACCAAGTACGTGAACAAATTTAAGTATCATTCATAACATAGGGCTTTACAAATTTAAGGCTGGCATCTTCATTTGAGATATAAGAAGAAGGGGGAAGAACAGCTACTGCCTCAAAACAGCAAACTCCAGGAGTTTTGAAAAGTCTAACTTTTCAGTTTGCTCAAAAGACTGGTCCATTAACAACCCCTGAGATAACTGGCCTTAGGTTATAGAAGCGGCCAAAAGCTGCTGACTTGGGTCAGTAGGAGGATTACCTCGATTCAGATTATCTTGAGAAACACCCTCAGAGGTGACCTCCTACTAAGCTGCCAGGGTAGAAGTGGATGCAGTAGTGTCTTTTCTGGTCTTGACAACAAAAGGGACGTCGTGAACCTTGGAAGCTGCTTGAGTAGCTTCTCTCTCTCGTGCTTTGACCTCCCTTTTCTCCCGAAAAGTTGAGCTATCCAAAAAAGCAAGGAAGTTTAAGTTGAGATTAGGATAATAGGAGAATACCTCTTTCCTCGTGTAACTAGCGCATTCAGTAAAGATGTCCTCCAAATTGTCTAACCAACTGCTCCATCAATTGAAAATCGGCAATGACTTTCTTGGTAGTGACACCATTGAGAACCTCTCTGCTTTCTAATTTAGATATGAGCTCTTTCATCTCTAAAGCCCTTCCCTTGAGTTCCTTGATTTGCTGTTTTAATGCGACCTTTTGATCAACCAGCTTTAGTGATGTAGCTTTAGCGGTATCACATTCTAACACCTTTATCACCAACTTAGTTTGCAACTAAGAGACTGATGCCTTCGGCTCAGCATTCTTTCTCTTGAGGTTAGCCTTTACTTCCCTCTCTTCGTCTAGTTTCTAGGAGAGTTGGGTCTTGGTCCTTTACCATCTTCAAGCCGAACCTTTAAGGCATTGTCCTTCCTAGTGTCCTCTTTAGGAGTAGACTTCTATCACTTCACATCTTTCAGCCTCCCCTTAAGCCTAGCCACCTCCACATAAGAGCAATGTAGGTGCCGATTAGCCTTGACGAACTTGTCCAAATATTTATTGGAAGAGAACTTTACCTCCTACAGGTCCCTCTCTACCCTACGTAATGCCGCCTGAAGGCCCTTTACCTCTCTTCATAAGGCATCATAGTTACTCAGCTAGAGCAATACTTGGTCATGGTACTGTAAAGAAACGCAAACTAAGGTCAAACCGGCAATGACAAAGGAAGATATTAATTATGAAAGGCAAAGGCTGACCTATCAAATGAATGAGCTCAAGTGATTCGCCATCTCAATAAGATCACCTCCTCTTACCCTTTACAACTCCTTAAGGATGGCCAAGTTACTAGGGGTGTAAGATCCTAATGAGGCTTAATAGTTGAGAGTATAGTGTTGCAACGTAATGTCATTGCTTCAGACCTCCTACTTCGGCCTCTGGAGCTTCCCCTTGACCCTTTTGTTCTTAACTTCGAAAGTGTAAAGGTGGAGCTCTTCATTTCAAGAGATGTATGGCATGTCCTTGAACGAGTTTAACTTGATCCCTAAGAACCTGAACTTGTTCAAGACATCAAAAAATTCATCCCCAAGTTACTCGGCTCAGGGGTGCCTTCCCTGTAAGCTTTTGTTTCTTGGACCTGTCACACCTTGAAGCGGTGAAGTTGTAATAGTCCCGCCGTGCAAACCTTTCTAAGATAGAAGCTGACCATATAGCTGCCATCTTAGACCTGATTTACACAAGGCGTTCCCGATTAACTCGCTTTGAAGTAAATAGTTCATAAAACAAGTATGTTATTTACTTATGAACTTAAGAAAGATACATACTTATATTGAAATAACCTGAATATCTTTACAAGATTTAGCAACTTAATCCTAATCTACTTAAGTAGTTTGTAAATCAATACTAAAAGATTTAAAGAATAATCTATACTTGAGAGTGTATTCCATCTTCACTTATATCCTCACTTTTCAGGATCCCGCAGTTGCTAGCTTTAAGGTAAATGTAATCTGCTTCCTAGCTAGCACCTACAACAAAATCTATAGGGATGTGAGCAACCACAGCTCAGTAAGTTGGGACGGAAACCTAAAACCATACTATAAACATAAATAGGATTATCAACCAAATTATTAGGTGTAATGCATGTTCAAGTAAATGCCATCGCATGATATTGTCTGGCCCGTCGTGAGATTAGAGATATTGCACTTACTCTAATTCGGGTTGAGGAGTTTCTATTAATGCAACAGCTTACGACCAAATCCAACCTTGTGTAATGGAGACACCACTCCTCTCGTGACTACCTTTGAACTATTCACTTCACCTTTGCTGCGACCTCCTCACCTATCACTTAGTTCGACTAAGGATGAAGAATGGACCAATTATGCCATCAAGGGCTATCTCTTTCAAAAGGGTCGGAATTTGACCGGAGAATCCTAATGTTCCCCAAATGGGTTGCTATGCATGTTTGATTTAGAATTTATAAGTCAAATATTTGGTTATGTCAATTTTAAGGTGATTAATTATTTTATACAACTCACATAATATAAGTCAAAGCAACACATCAACATCATATCATCAGCTCTGAACATGTACATATGCATAGTCGACTATTTAACAAGTATAATCAAGTACAAGTACAATTTCAAGCCTTTGAGTACTATAAATTAGTACTCCGAAATATAGCAATATATTAATCCCAACTTACCTGGACTTCTCATTCACTTGCTCGCTTTAGGTGTGACTTGTACTGACCATCACAAAAAAACCTTATATTACAAGCATTGGTTTAGTGTCCCATAACTACCATAGATATGTTTTGTTATATAATTTAGATTACGAGTGTCTTTGGTTTATGATCTCCTTACATTTAGTGATTTAGGTCTAAGTTTTTTAGGATTACTTCCTTCGTTTAGCTAGGTTTCGTATTTATTTCCTGTTTCAGTTATGGTGTTGGCTTATGAATTAGATTATGATTTAGGAATAATTTACATTTAATGTGATTGCTTGTACATATGTAGATATATACACATAAGCTTTAAATCATAGGTTTTAAGTTAGGTATTATAATTTTATACATTTATCTAAATTGTATATCTCTTATAATAAAATTAGTTCCAAATAAATTTCTGATTCAATTTTTGAATCCAATTTTGTTTTAACTTCTGATTATTGTTTTTATTTATGAACCCTCGGAATTCTTCCTAAGCTAAAATGTAAGATTCATCTAACTATGTTTAAGTATCTTAAATCTACGTTTTAGCCCTTAATTAGTGTTTCGATCAATACAGTACACTACATTTCTATTTTAACTATCGAATCAACTCCTAATGTAAGATAATTTTACATTTTTTATATAATCACCTAAATTTAAGTTTCCTACTAGATTTATTATATAATTTAATTATTATTATATTATCAATTTTTATTCTAATCTTTTTTATTTATTATATTTCTTATTTCACATATTATGTATCATTACCTATTATGTACATAATACACATATCTAATATCCTCATCGCTTTAAATATCATCTCTCAACTTCATCACAATCTTAAAATATCTAAATTTATCCCAAATCAGATTTTATACCTAATTATCTTAATTTGCAAAATTAACTTAAAATATATTGTTTTTACCTATTATATATATATTACATAATACCCTAATAATTATATCAAACACCCTAAATGCCACAAATATCACGCTTAATCAGATTTTAATATCCTTAAACATATAATTACTCACTAAATAAGTAATTACTCATTTAATTACGTATTACCCATTTTATGCATCATTTTAAAACCTAAAAATCATCTAAAAATTTTAAAAATTAATTTTTGAAAAAGGCTTCATAGCAATGTTGTATAACTCTTAAGTAGTCTATACAAAAATTTTGGGCTTAAAACTACACTCCTAAGGTTATTTATTTCTAAATTGAACAAAGCTCGGGTTTATGAGATTTCTTAAGGACCATATATCATGGGACATATTTTCATCAAAATAATATTTTTCTTAAAAATTACACACAAAAATATTCTAGAATATCAAATTTCATAATTTTCTAAGTATATTTAGTCTTTTTAACAAAATATGTAAAATCGAGAGGAAAATCGAACTCACCAGAATTAGCGGCTCTAGCCATCAAGGCCTTGTTGGATAGCTTGGGCATTGCCATCATCGTGTGATGGTGGTAGCCGTCCACTCTCAAGTGATCGTTTGGTTAGTGATCTCTTCTAAGACCATAACTACACATATTTTTGCTAATTTTTTGAAAACCTTAATTTTTTCTCAAAATTTCGACCGTCTTAATTTTTCTACCCTTCTAACTATCCAAATGATCTTTTTCAATTTTTTGGTTATTTATAGAGGTATTGGAGAATTATTGTGCATTAATTAGATAAGACAATTGTTTTATCTCTTCTTTTTTTTTTCTCTTTTTTTTTTCACTTTCTATTTGTTGCATTTTAATTGGTTGATTTTATTTCTTCAATTCCAGATTGCTACGACCACGTTTTGGAGTTTTCCTCATTTTTCCTGATTTTTCTTTAATTATTCATGCATTTTCTTTAATTAATTAATCTTATTTTAGCATATTTCACGTATTTTAAGTAATTACGCTTATTTTTACCTACATGTAAATATATTTATGGTATAAATAAATACTCTTAAATATTATTTAAGTTATTTTATGATTTTTAGTATTCATATAATTTATTTCTAGCGATTTATTAGTTATCGGAATACATTTTACGCATTTCTGTTAAATAACAAGTAATATATTTAAAATTTAAAAATTTTATATTCTCTCATTTTATTACTTATTTTCTTAAATTCAAACTTACGGGATCACCTTTACCATTGTAAAATTTAGACTAAATCGAACAATTTGTTCAATCACCCTAAATTCTACAAACTGAACCCTAAATATCTGATCATGGGTCTTATAGGACCTGGACACCACTTCCCCAGTAGTATTAGGGACCTTCCTCTTCTACCCAGTTACGCCGGATGGGTCACTATCTTCGACCCCCTCCTCCTCACCTTTGTTGGGAGGGGCATGCATCATTACGTCTAGATCGTTAGTATCAATGGGTTCATCCTCCACAGTAATGGGCGTAAAGGTAGGGATGAGGGTAGTGGAAGGAAGAGCCATACTTATAGGATCGATAGCCAACAGCTTTGCTCAAGGACCAAGAGGAATTCTCTGAGGTAGAGCAGTCGGCTTGACCTTGCTGGTCTCCTTAGCCCCTTACCTCTGCCCCATAGCCTTGCCCTTAGGGTTGGGGGCCTTCATGGTCGACTTTGACCTAGCTTGTCAACATCTCATCAGCTTATCCACCAAGGGATGGGGAATTACCTCAACCAATCTCTTGCTTGCAAAGAGTCAAGCAAGTAGTAAGGAAAAATAAAACAAAGCAAAGACAAAATACAAAGCACTACCATTCTCTAACTCCACTGTGACCAGTGCGGACAAAGAAGATCCCTCCTTTCTATTCCTCCTAAGAAAGATGTTGGACAAAGCACAACTTTGCACATTAGCATGATAAATGAAGCCATTTATAAAAAAATGAACCCATACCTTCAGCCTACTTCTTCACCATAGCCTTCTTTGTGCTGGGGAAGAGCTTAGAGATCAGATACTTAAAGTACCTCTCAATCGTCTTCACAACATTAATTTCGTTGCCGTGTTTAAGGGCTATGAAGGCTTAAACCTCTTTCACAGCCTCGACATCATTGGGCCCCAGATTCTTTTAGGCTTCTGTTTGGACCAATTTGGTCCATCTAGTCTAGAAGTCCACCTCATTTGGTGGCTTAATTACCAGGTAGTCTTTTTGCCAGCCCTTAACAAAGTCTACCAGGCCATTAAATAGCTTCTTCCCTGGATGGGGCTAGAGGTACGACTACCCACCTACGCTTTTCCACATGTAGAAATGGTTAAAAAGTTTAGGGATGGCTCTTATTACCAGATATTCACATAGTCCTTGGAAGGCCTTCAACACCTTCTACCTATTGGGAGGTACTTGCGCCGGACTACACCAGTAGAAATTAAAATGGTCTTTCTTAAAGTTGCTTAAAGGAAGGTGTTACCCACACTTCAAGCATTTTTCAAACACAATGAAGCGCCTCCCTGTCAGTAGGGGTGCCCTTTCTTCCTTCCTTCCTTAGCCCCCGTATTCTCTAACTGGGAATTGACTTAACTAGAAAATTGCTCAATACCTAATTGAAATCAGAGGTCTTGCTTCTACTAACTCGGCTGCTCGGGTCTTTGCTTGTCTTAAGCACTTTGAACAAGTCTTTGGCCAATGGTAAGGAATTGTATACATAAATGTCCCTTAGGATAACACTGATGAGCCTCGCCTTATCTAGTGCATCCACCACCACTTTGGTGGCATCATCTAGTTGTGTTATTGAAGTGACTTCGTCCTTTCCTTTGGGGGTAAGATCACTCCTAGTGGTCTCGAAGTCAATAAGATTATATTTTGATGCAATTGATGGCGTCTCACTTGTGTTTAACATGATCAATAAGAAATGAGAAAGAACAAACTCTGAAGAAAAGTTGGCAAAAAAGATTGATGAAGAAAAATAAAGAGAAGTTTGCAATGTGAGAGTGGAGAAATTGCAAAAGAGTAGTCTCTCAAAACGATTGTGGTATTTATATATTGAAGGCCTTGGAAACTATATTTGTGGTTATAAGGATTCGAATAAGCACAAATCCCTTGAAATGCTGTGATGCGGATGTGTGGAGTTAGTTTTGATCAAACGGCCACATCCAAAGGACAAAATGTGTATAGTTACACGCTAGTCTGCTGTGATAAGACATTTGTCACATTACATTAAATGCACTAAAAACGAGTACAATAAAGTTAAAATTTGAAAAGGTACTTCAACAGGAAATTTTCCCAAGGTCTCTCTAACTCTTACAAGAGAACTTGCTCAACACTCCAATGGTTCTACGTTACGGATTGAATAAATTGTGCCTACTTAGAAAATGATGAGCTCAATTTGATCTAGTTTACTCAACGCCTATGCCTTGCGACTCTTGTGTGATACAACTCACTGTATTTTTGCTTCGGCTTGGAGCACCTAACTCCAGTTATGAAGTCTCTACTTCAATTTGCCCCTCCAACCTAACAGGCATATGGTCTGCTCTGACTTGACGTGAGGCTAAATGTTCGAACTAAAGAGGTTGAACCTTTCATATTCCACCTCATAACTGTGACACTCACTTTTGCTCGAAAAGCAGTTTAATTGAATATGTTGTACTTGCTTAGTCTTTGCATCGGTCAACTTGGACATCTCCACCTTGGCCTCGCATCAGCTCAAATCTCTTTACCTTGGCTTCGTGTTAGCTCGGATCTTTGCACCTTAACCTTACATTAGCTTAGACCTCTCCACCTTGGCCCCTATGTTAGCCTAAACGTCTTCAGCTTAAACTTTTGCCTGACCAGATCAACTACACTCCTAAGAAGCCTATCTTTCCCCTTTCTTTACCTTCACTGTAGCAACGAAACTGCACTTGAGAGAGGGGGGGGGGGGAGGGGGGGTGTAAGTGTTAATAAGACCTTTTAGGATATGGGCTCCTCAGGCCTGTCTTGACCTCTTTAGGCTCTCTCTTTATGATAAGCCACCTTCGGTCCAAGCCTAAAATGCAGCCTGTCTAACTATGGTAAGCCTCAAATGGCTTACCATAGTTAAACTTTAGATAAGGCCAAAAGACTAAATCAACAACTACTTCCTACTTATTTGGACCACGTTGGACACTATGATCTCACTTTCCAACACTTATGAAAGTGGCTCTACCATTAACTCTTTTTTAATTGTTGGTGCTACTCCTCTATAAATACAAGACCATTGCCCAACGGTAAACTATGTGATACTTTGCGTACCTAAGCCTACTTATTGCTTTTAAGCACTCATATTCTCTAAACACTTAATTGACTTAAGAATCGAAATGGCCATGTCAGACAACATGTTGGTGCCTCTTACTGTGCTCTATCTTGTAGGCTTTCCTACTTACGCATAGTCCAATTTATACCAGCAACGATCTTGAGACAATAGAGATAAATTTAGATATATATATATGAGATATATGAGAAGATTAATATGGAGAGAGGGAATGTGGAAGAAAGAGAAAAGAGAAATGCAGTGTAAAAATCTGTACTAAAACTATATAGCTAAAGATATAAAGACAAATAAAACCTTATTGATTTAATAATATGGATATACAAATAGAACATAAATTTCAAAAGCTTTTTTATTGTCATGTCTTTTAGGTGTAAAATATCTCTTCAATATTATTTTTCTTTCATAACTAAATTTTTTTCAAAAGTCATTATTAACTTTTAGACTTTATTAAACTATGGAAAGTCTTTTTTTTTTTTAAAAAAGAAAAAAACCTCTTTGGTATTACTTTAGTGTCCATTTATTCTCATGAAAAACAATATGTTAATGTTGTCTTATGGTACTTGTGAAATAAAAGAATGGGTATGTTATTGTAATATATCATTTTAGGAACTCTTTTGTTATTGTACTTGGTTGGTATGAATCTTATAAAATAATACCACTTTGGTATAATATTTTGTAATCGAAATTTTCTCAAAAGTCACAATTAGTTTTTAAGTTTAATTAAAAGATGGGAATTCATTTTATAATACTATAACTATTTCATTATTACCTTTGGTGACATTTCTTTTTCATGAAAAGCCAATATGTTCTTCTTTTTTTTTTTTTTGGTAACATAGATGATAAATTATTAATAAACCAAAGTAAGCAATTTACATTATATACGAACACATACAATCGAAATAAAGAAACTGAAACCTTAATTGGGCTAGGCCACAATCATCTTCTTAAAAAATTGAAGGTTTCTTCCTTTCGTTTCTTATGATTTTCATAATTCCATAACCTAAAATATCTTGATCTAATTTTTTTTTTGTAGGTTCATATATGACACTTCATCAACAATACAATAGGATTCTTGCCGCAAGTGTACAAAATTGGCCATCTAATCTACCACTCAATTTAGTTCATGACGTATCACTCACATCTTCGCTTTGTCTAGCTTGTAAGCCTTTTCCCTGCAAATTGATAAAATACGTTTGTATTTCAATTTAGATAATTCGGTTGTTCACAATAGTTGTTTTGCAATCTTTGTGGCAATCTCAATCTCTACATTTTTTAGATATTTTTGCAAGTAAAGTAAAATTCCCTAGTAAATAGTTCAAATTTTCATAGCCATAATATCATTCATGCCCAATTTACAAGTACAACCGACTATCTACTTTCTTGTAAAATCCCTTATAACTCTACGTCCATAAGCTTATTCTATGATATTATTAATTGACCCATTAGTAGTTAATTTTACCCATTGCAATTGTAGGGGAATCCATTTTGATTGTAATGTATCCTATTTGTAAAAAAAAATTTCTTTTTTCAATTGAGACCAGTACTCATGACTTAATTTCCTAACGGATTCCTCATTGTCCTAATTGATTAGGTCAGGGTTTGCTAGAGCTTGGTTCCTTTGAAACCATAGCATACATAACATGAAGCCAAAAATAAATGCTTTTGGACAATGCTTTTGTGTTAAGTCCCTCCTCTTAGTGTGTTAGTTATACTTGACTTAATTTAGGATATTCCCTTAAATATTTGGGTCATATATGTCTTTTTGTTGCCACAATTTACTTATACTTTGTATTTTCTCACATATGTAGAAGATGTGCTCAAGATCTTCCTCTTTGTCCCCACATCTTGGACAACTAGCATCTATCTTAATTTAACTTTTTCTTAGATGAATAGCTATAAGTAGACTATTATGTTGGATCCTCTCAAGCAAGAGCTTAATTTTAGGTAGAAAAATTGAATGGCAAATCCAAGCATAAGTACCCTTATCCGCTCCCTCATCTTCTTCTAATTGTTTGTAAATTTTTGATAGTTTAACTGAATTCCTTAAACTTAGCAAAACTCCTTTTTCATCATGCCTATTATGTAGTACAATAAGTCTTATTTAGGAGACAAGAATATTGAAAGCTCAAATCTCAATTTACTATCATCCCATTCGAAAGGATTTAACAAACACTTTACCACAGAAAGTTTAAGGGAATTTTAATTTAGAGGGCCTTGAATAATTTGTCTCAAAGTCAAACTACTTGCCCATTTATCTTCTCAAAAACTTGTGTTTCTTTTATTCCCAAGCACGACCATGCTATTTTTCTTAAAATGATCACAACTGGCATACAACTCCTTAACCATATGAGAAGCCAATTGTAACCTAGGTATTTCTCGACTCTCTCTTATCTTTTTGTGCTTAGTTTTGATAAGTTATGCCTAAGCAGCATGTCTATTTTTAAATTCCCAAATGTCTCTTATAGGAACAGACCTTATTCCTTTTAAATAGTTCAACAAGTCCTAGCCCTCCCAACTCTTTTGATTTTGATATTTTTTGCCAATTCCTTCATTAAATTTTATGTACATCATTCATTACATTCCACGAAAAATTTCTAGTTATTTAGACCAACTTAATTAGTGTTTTCTATGGAAGCTATACTACCTGCATATAGTATGTTGGCAAGGCTTATAGCATAGAATTGATAAGAACAATTTCACTACACATGCTTAGATGTCTTGCCTTCCATCCAAATAATTTTTTGTGTGCTTTTTCAATAATTTCATTTAATTGACTTACATTTGGTTTTCTTCCATCATGTAGGCGATAATCCAAATACTTTCCAAAAGATTCAATTTTCCTTATTCCTAAAATTTGTGTAATTTCCTCTTCTTCTTTTTTTTTTTCTCTTTAAAAGTATTTATAGAGAGCATTATAGAGGATTTAGTTTAAGACCTGATAGCTTAAAGAACTTCTTTAGAGTTTCCTTAATGCACGTGACATTTGCTTGATTTGCTTTTGCCACAAGGACTAGATCACCACAAACATAACATGAGAAATGCTAAGATCATTCCTCTCGAGCCAAAATCCTTTCCATACTCCCAACCCGACTTGTCTTTCCATTAATCTATTGAAAATTTCCATATTAAGTATGAAGAGATAAGGCGAAACTAGATTGCCTTGTTTGATTCTTCTACTTAGTTAGAAAGCATCTAATGAATAACAATTTATTAAGACTTCGATTAAAGTTGTGGCGATGTAAGAATTAATAAGCTTAATTCATCTTGTGGGAAAATTAAGACTGCATAGCACCTAATGAATAAAATCTCATTCTATCGTATCAAAAGCCTTTTCAAGATCCACTTTTATCATCTTCCAGTCTTTTCTCCCATTTTTCTTTCTAAAGTTGCTCAAAATTTTATTTACTAAAATATTATTATCTGTTGTTTTTCCGCCTTTTATAAAACTAGCTTGAGCTAGATAAATAATGTCATTGAGGAAGGGCCGAAGTCTATTCACTAATAATTTTGTAATTGTATATTCAATTACATAAACTAATGAACCTAAATTCATTCACTTTACTCACTCCCATTGTTTTGGGTTTCAAGCAATTTTGGGAATTAGCTTTATATAAGCTTACTTACTTCATGCCAATGAGATTTCAACTTTTTTTTTTTTTTTCAGAAAAAGGTATGAAAATCATTATTTAGTGGTGCTTTCCAAGAATCTATTTGCTTAAGAGTTTGATGAACTTCTTCTTGGCTATTTTTTTTTTTATCTAACTACCTTTGTTGAGTCTTAGTAAGACCATAACAAACCTCTTCCTCTATTGGGTTGTGAATTAAAGTAACAAGCGTAGAACTAGTGTCTATCTTTTGAAAACAATTGAGAATTATCCCTAAGATTTCATTTTGATCATAGATCCAATTCCTCAATTCATCTTGAAGACCAATAATTTAATTTTTTGTTCTCTTATTTTGCACTATAGTATGGTAACTTAGTGTATTTCTTTCTCTTTCTTTGACACACCTTATATGTGCCTTTATTTTCTTGATTCACTCTTCCTTATCTAAGAGATTTTTCAAGTCTTTTTTTAGTGTTTTCTTTAGCTTTGTGAGATAAAAAGAGTGAAATTGAGCTAATGCTTTATTTATCCCTTCTAGTCTTTTCAACAACTTTTTCTTTTGATAATGTACCATACCAAATAGCCTCTTATTCCATCCTCTAATTTGGTAGTGCTTTTGTCATATGCAGTATGTTGCAATTTGAAGCTTCCCAAATTTCTTTTATAAGTTTGAAATAAGAGACAGTTTGAAATATAAAAGGCCTTTACTTCCTAAAAGTCACCAATAATGATGTGTGATCACTAAGCCATTTCAGCAAATGATATATTTTTTATTCAGGAAATAAGGCACGCCAACATGATTACATCGAGCTCTATTTAGATGCCTATGTATTAGGGTGGGCAAGTTTTGTTCATTAGACTAAGTACTGGGCACATCTGCATATCCAAATCCGTGAGGTCACAGAATTTCATACACTTTGCATAGTTGAAGGCTTTTTTAGTTTAGGATATCGCTTGTTTTATATATTATCTCTTTACCTCTACATTGTTTGATTCTTTTCCAAAACCAATTATAACCTAACATCCATCTTCCATCAATCTCTCCCTCGCAAAAAAGTTAGTTTTTCCTTTGTCCAACTATGGTTTTTTCTATTATATCTATAAGTATTTAACTTCTTGTCATTTTAATCCACATGTAATTTAAAATCTTCTACTTTAAATTATAATTAGTATTTTATTTTAAATTGAATTGTGTTTCACACGTTTGATTTTCGTGCTTTTAGTTATTAAAGTATTATAAGAACGTGAAGTTGAGTTTCTCCACTTTTGTTCAAAATTTTTTCCTTATATTTGATTTATTTTATTTTGTTTATTCTTTAGGTATTGTTGTATTGATTATTATTTTATAACCTTCAAAATGTTTGAATATTGAAGTGCTATAATATGTTGCATGTTGATTGTGAGCATGTTCAACAATCTTTCAAAACACTACCAGATCATATAAGGTTAATGGAGTTTGAATTAAAGTTTGATCGTTTTGCAATTTGCATTCTCTTCTCTTAAAATGAGAATGTTCCATTTATCTATTTCTATATCTAGCATGCCTAATCATGTTTCCGCCACTTTCAGTTTCAACATGGCAAGTTTTCAATGAGAGAAGAGTGTGTACTTATTCGAAGTGTGTATGAGATGTCGAGTACCATAAAAATGGTCGAATATTTATAGATTTTTTTTTTCCTTTTTCTTCTGGCAATTGTATAATTATGAGGGAAGAGATTGAAAAGGACGTCTACGACACACTTTTCTTTTTAATTTACCAATTACAGTTTTTTTTTGGGTCCAAATTCACAATAAATTACTAATACTTTATCATTACTTACCTTAGCTATGTGTAAATTTTGGTTTAATAGAAGTATAATAACTATTTGCTAACTGTTACTTCGTGAAAAAAAAAATGAAAAACTATACATTAGTAAATGCATTTACAATTTACTCATTGTGATTGGACAGCTCTTTCTTGGTGCCATCCAATTATTGATCGGTCAAATGTCTCCTTGGTGTTTTATCATTTGTTTTTACTAATTTAAAAGGGTAAATTATACATAACACTCTAAAAACTCTAATAACTTTAAATGCATTAACTCGTAACTTTTTGAAAACTAATAACTTAGCCCCCTTGAAAAAAGGACCCCTTTTTTGTATAATTATCTGCCTATATGTAACTTTTTACCAACATGCACTTAAAAATTGAAACAAGAGAAGCCGCATCAAATTCTTTGCCGTATCATGGCAAGTTGAGTCATTTCCATGTTGCAATCAAACAACCTGACGCAAGCCATAATTGCAAAACATAATCGAATATTCATATAAATATATTAATATTCTATAAATCAAAGAGGGGTCATATTCATATGTTTTGGCAATGGACTTCACACTATATTTATAACAATCTTTGAATATAGATTATCAAAATATTAATCTTCATAATAATTTAAGTAAGTATTATTTCTTAATTTAATGTTATATTTAAGGGCAATGGCACTATATACACCCCGATTTAACTCTTTTTTTTCAATTACTCTCACGCTTTGAATGCTATCAAGTCATAATAATCCATCTTGTATATTAATTTTATACCAGAAATTGTTATCTTAGTTGCTAGTGACGTACACAAGACTCATACGACAAACCACTTTAAAGCATTCACATTTATACAAATATACTAATATTTATATTTATAATAAACTTATATTTACAATAAGGATATGCAGAAAGTATTTATAAAAGTATATAAGTATGTGATATGACTCAAAAGTAGAAATCTAATTAGATTGCATAGATTATCTAGTTGATCCTGTAGAAAACAAAAGGTTCCAAAACATAGTCTTCATCGGTTTTACCTCACTTAAGTCCAAATACATCCTTTTTGCACACCTATAGGTGATTGTCATGAGGTATGATTACTCAGATCCTACAAGCAAATTTATAGGGAAGTGAGTAAACCATAACTCAGTAATTGGAATACGGCAAAAAGCATATATAAGCTAAACATTACAACTAAGTTATTAAGCAATTATTACGTGCAATGTATGAACAAGAAATATGTCATTCGCACGATGTTATCCGATTCATCATGAAGTTAAAGAAATTTCCCTTGTTTTAACCCGGGTTGAGAAAATGTGATATGATGACCATAATGTTAATTATAAAAGCTATGAGGCCTTCTCATGTCTAATTCCTAGCTTGCACAATGGAGGCTCTTGTTTTGCCCGCGACTGTAAGCCCCAAAGTTCAGACAAGTAACTGTAGGATTGAACTTAGAACCCAAGGTTTAGGGCGATCGATTAAAGGATCCGATCACACTCAAATTATAAACTATTTAGCAAAATACCAGTAAAAATGACCCTGTAAACTTAAATTGAAGAAAATAAGTAGTAAAATAGGAGACTATAAAATTTTCAAATTTTAAGCATAATAACTGCTAATTACCGAAAAGGCAAAAAGTGTAATATAATAACTAATAAATTAGTAGAGATAGATTATATGTATACTAAAAATTTTAGAACGACCAAAATAATATTTAGGAATGTTCATGTGTACCCTACATGTATTTACGTGTAGATAAAAATACGCGTAATTACTAAAATTGGCCGAAAACTAAGTAAATAATTAAAGAAAAATACAAAATAATTATAAAAAATTATAAAAAAATCAGAAGGGTGTGGAATGATGCAAGGTTGGTCGTGGCAAGTCAGAATCTGAAAAAGAAAATTCAACCAATTAAATTAGAACAACATAAAAGCAAAAAATTTAGGGATAAAACACTTATCTTGTCCAAATTAATGCACAATAAATCCCCTAAAACCCTATAAATAGCAGGAAAAATCCAGGAACTCATTTGGATAGTTGGGAATCAAAGAAAATTAGGGAGAGTCGAAAATTGAGAGAAAAATTCGATTTGAAAAAAAATTAGAAAAATCTGTGCAATTAAGGCTTCTAAAGGGAACCCCCATCAGACAAGCAGTTGGAAGTGGACGGCCACCACCACCACACGGTGGTGGCAGCGCCCAGGCCGGCCGACAAGGCCACGGCGGCCCGCGGTGGCCAGAGCCACCTGAACCGGTGAGTCCAAATTCTAGCCCGATTCTTGTATAATTTTGTAAAATTAGTTATTTTGCCCAGAAAATTATGAAACTTGTTATTCTGAGGTTTTATTGTATGTAGATTTATGGAAAAATGTTGATTTAGTTTAATTATGTCTGGAAATATAGGGTCCTTAACAAATTGTTAAAAACCGAGCATGATTAAACCGGAAATTAAATAGGCTTAGGGATGTAGTTTGGGGCTCAAAATTTTTCTGTAGGATTCTCATATGATGTAGAACAATGCTATGGAGCCATTTTTTTAAAATTAATTTTCAAAAATTTTAAGTTAATTTTTAGCCCTAAAATGATGGTAAAATTGGGTGATTTAGGATTAATTAGGTGATTAGGATGTTAATTACTGATTTGGATCTTAATTAGATGTTTAAGGAAGTTAATCTCTGTAGTGGAACCCTAATCCTAGCCTTTAGGTACTAAGTATGGTTAATTAGGGAAATTAGGTAAAGAATATAAGAAATTAGGAATATGTGAAAATGTAAATTAATAAATCTAAAAAATAAAGTTATTTAGATAATATTATAATTGAAATCAGAAAAATAATAAATCTGAAATAATATTTAATTTTAAGTAAATATCTCAAAATGTAAGATTTTTACACATCGGGAATAAATTCGATACCTCAATTAGGGTTAGCGTATACCGAATAGTTTAGAATACCAAAATTACGACCCAATAGGATATTTGGATACTCGAGCTTAATGTGATTAATTTCACATTAGGATTCGAACATGTTAAGGATTTCAAAATCAAACTAAAACCTAATTTAGAAATCGATGCGAAAACCGAACCTGAACCTAACCCTAAACCTAGAATAATGGTAAAAGACTTAATACCTAGATAATTAGATGTATTAAACCTTAAACAAAACCTAACAATAAGCGTTATAGAATAAAATGAACTTGTAATATTTATATGAAAAGCTAAAACCACGTTTGTGTTATAGGGATGATCAGCGATGGCCTGAGCAAATCGAACCTCAAGTGAGTGAGCGAGGAGTCGAGGTAAGTTGGGATTAATACGATGCTGTATTTTGGAGGCTTAAGATTATGCTTGGTTGTGCTTGTTAGATAGTTGAATGTGTGCATGTGCTTGATTATGGGTGATGCTATGATTCTGTTTATATTCTGGCATATATTGTATGATTTGTATGTAATGAATGATCACCCTAAACTGGACTTAATCAAACATCCGACCGGTAATCATAATCGGACATGCATGCAACCCGTTAGGGGAATTTAGGACTCTCCGGCCAAATACCGACCCCTTCGGAAGGGATAGCGCAGGATTGCAAAATGGTCCCTTCTTCATCCTCAGTCGAACTAAGTGACAGGAGAGGAGGTCGCGGCGAGGGTGAAGGCAGTGGTTCGAAGGTAGTCGCGGGAGGAGCAAGGTCTCCATTACACAAGCCTGGGTTTGGTCGTGAGCTGTTGCATTAACGGCAACTCCTCAACCTGGATTAGAGCGGGCGCAATTTCTCTAATCTCATGACGGGCCGGACAACGTCGTGCGATGGCATTTGCTTGCACATGCATTGCACCTAATAAGTGATTGAAAACCTTGTTGTGTGTATGGTATAGTTTTAAGTCCTCTGTCCTAACTTACTGAGTTGTGGTTGCTCACATCCCTATAGACGTCGTGCAGGTGCTGGCTAAGAAGCGGCAACAACTACTCTGAAGCTAGCAACTGCTGGATCCTGGGGAGTGAGGAAAAACATTGAAGAATCAGCACATATTTTACTTTTCATTTCTGATTAATGTAATAACTGAATTATAGTGATTATATATAACTTTTCTCACTTTTTTAGGTAAATGATTTGTTTAAATTACAAATTGTCTACTTCAAAGCGGGTTAGTCGTGGACGCCTTGTGTAGATCAGGTCTAAGATAGCGGTTGTAAGGCTAACTTCTATCTTAGGATGGTTTACACGGCGGAGGCTGTTACGACTCTGCCGCTTCGGGGCGTGACAGCGACTACCTTCGGACCCAATACCCCCAACTTTGTGGCAACCTCTTGTCTTATTACTTAGTACAACCAAGGGTAAGGAAAGGCTAGTTCACTACAACTTCATCGAAGGTATCGGAATTTAGCTGGAGAAACCTAACCGTCTCTTAGTGAGATGTGATGCATGTTTGATTATAATTTTAGTTTATGTTTCAATTAGTCCGATTAAGGGTAATCAACTAATTCATAACACACCAAGTAAGTTCAATCAACACAGTATAGCATGTAACTCGGCTACCAATCAGCATCTTAATAACTAAGCATAGGCGTAGAACATGTACAAACAACTATTTACAATCACAAGTAAGTATATACTTTAGTCCCCACAAATCTCACTTCCCTGTACCGAAACTCATTCCAATAGGTCTGTAATGTCAATACTTTGTTTAGTTTGAAGTCCTATATATACTAAAGCTCATATTCAATTTTTATAAGATTTATGAAAACATTAGGTTTTTATCTAGTTTCTTGATTATTATATAACTTAGTTGACATATTATTTATATAGTTCTTTAATACAATTGTATATATATATATTTATACATATACACATATTATATATATAAGGATATATTTTAAGTATTTTACTTTATCATATAAGTTATATTAAATTACTTAATATTATCTAATAGACGTAATTTTACTATTATTTATATTATATCGTTTCGATTGTATCGAAACGTATTTCTTCTTAGTTAAATTTCGTTTTAATTATGGAAAGATCATTATAGGACGATATTTTTCGTAATATTACAGGAAATATCCATTTTAGTATATAAGGTGATCCAGTTTTAGTAAAATCAGTATTATTGGATTCATATAAACTCAGTAATACATAATATGGGTTTTATCTTGAGAGTTAATTTTTAAGGGGTATATTTTAGTTTCTTCTATACATATATATCCCTATAATATGCATTATCATATCATGTCCGTATTATATAAATAAACAATTATATATATATTTTTCATAGCATTGCTTAATAATATATGTTGTATCTAGCCCAAATACGTATATATCATAGCCTTAACATGTATATATCCTAGCTTAAGTCATATGATATCATAAAATATGATAAACATCCACTCTAATTAAACCTAGTCCGTATGTACATGTATGATATTTATTTAAATATTTATCATATTTTAGCCCATTTTGGTTAAGAATATGCCTTGGTTAATAAATTAGACTATTTAATTAGAAAAATTCATAATAAATAGCGAGGGTCACCAATTGATTCTACCAAAATTTATATAGACTCAAAAAAATATACAGAGTTCAACTAGCAACTAGTTTCATATTATTGGGTTTATTGCCTATATATTTAAAATTATGTTTTTATCCCTAAATTATGATTAATTAAGCAAATAATATGATTTTTACATAAAATTCATCCTAACCTGTCCTGACATCATTAAAAACATTTAGAATTAATTGCATCCCAATTTCATTAATTATTTTCCTAAAATCAATTTATTTCATAAATTACCCGATTTTTAGGGTAAAAAAATGTAATAAATACTAAACATATATAAAGTCAAAATCGAGCTACATAGCAATAAATTAGATGTAATATGTATTCTATAGAAAAATTTTGAGCTCAAAACAATATCATTTAATATATTTATTTTAAATTTCAAATTTAGGTAAATAGTACATTTTAACTAAGGTATATAAAATATTTGTGATTTTGCAAAAATAAAATTACAGCATGAAATTACTCTAAAAATAACCTAGGAATAAATTTTTTCATAATTATCTGAAATGGTTTAATATTTTTAGAAAATTTACAAAATACAAGGTATAAACTTAGACTAACCATTCGCCGGAGCTACAATAGCCAGTGGTTGGTGAGAGTCTGTTGGTAGGGTGGTGTGTGGGGTAGATTGGTGGTGGCTAGTAAGGTTTGCTATTAGGTAATTGGTTGGGTTGGGAATGCAAGGGATGCAACTTATTCCCCTATTTTTCTTTTCTTTTTGTCCTATTTTCTTCTAATTTTTCTTTAAGTGCCCTAAGTATCTAACATGCATAATCTGATTCTAGGAGTCTTACTCATAGTGTTTTAGGTTAGTTTGTAATTTTCTTAAGCATTAAGTAATTTTTTTTATTTATTTAGTTATTATTTTAAGAAAATAACAAGTAGGAGGTGTCCAATTTTTAGTTATTTCTCTTTTGATGCAAATGGTTCTTCTTTTTTAAGCTACTAAATGTTAATTTCTACTAAATCCAGGACGTTTTCCTTTTTTTTTTTAATTAATTTTTGGATGATATTTTAAAGTATTTTGATATTTTATGTTAATATTTAATGATTTTGTTAATATACAAGTATATATCCTATATATATAATATACGTAATGTGTAATTATATGCATATAGTTATGTTTATATCATGTCTTTTATTTTTAAGATATATTTTCTATTCAATTTTGCTAATTTATCGCTTAATTTATGTATTTTTAGGTTTTGAGGTTAATTTATGGGTATAATTATTATATATACCGGGTACATTTATAAAAATACATATATATTCATAGAGTATATTAGGTTATATTATTCTTTTATAGTTTAAATAACTTATTTCTAAGTTCTCGTTGCATTTTGGGATTGATTTTAGGGATTCTGATAAGTTTTATGCTATATTGAATAATTGTACTTTTAAAACTAAAATTGGGTTTTTAGGATATTATTTTTAAAACCTAACTTCACTAGGTCACTTCAATTAACTTTTCTAACCTAGTAATAATGTTTAAACTCAATCAGATAAGTTTTCCCAAAAGCCTTAAATCTGGGTACAATTGTCTTAAAAGTGATTTTAGAGGCTTACAAGTATACACCTTAACTTTATACTCATCATATTGTATGCTTGATTAAAACTTTTCTTAACCCCGTATGCACCTTTGTTACTCCCATAACATCGTAAGTCACATAAGTATAATTAGTCAATTATTATGCGACGTGTATTTTCTTAATTTTTTTTTCAACTTAGCTTTTTTAAAATCTAGTCAAGTTCCATGTTTGGGAAATCATTTCCATGTTAGGAAACTTTAAAAGGAAAAAAAAATCTATCTACTTATAATTTTTCCTTAAAAAAAAGGATAAATAAAGTTCTTCATCTAAAATCATAACTTTCTACAACATTAATGATTTTTCTTTGTGTTTATACATCTCCATTTATATTTTGTTTACGTCTATATATTTTCATAGACATACTTTACTTTTTGTAATCGTCTTATATATATGTATAAATTTACCAGATAGTGAAACGCTTCTTTAAGTTTCAATCTTTAACCTTTAATCCATTTCCCCTCATTTTTGTTCTAATTTTTATCTCAACTTTTTTGGGTACCTAAATTGCAAATACACTTTTATATGAATTAAAAAATTCAACAAAGAGGACTAAAGTATCCTGTTGTATTGCAGGCATCCATGAAATCTCCTTCTTGCATTTGCTTCTCTCTTCACAATGGAGATCTAAGCCTTCAACCTACATTTGCAAGTCACCACCAATCTAGTACGGCTATGGCAAGACTTTGAGGAGTCGACTAAGTTTAAAGATGACACCTTTTCCATTGCAATTTCCTTATGAACAACAAAATTGACAAACTAAGGTTGATTTTCTATTTAGTTTTCTAAATTAGGAGTTTTTTTTTTTCTTGGTTTTGATTAAGTTTCGATTCTTCTCTAACTTTCAATTTTTAAGGTTTGGATATTTAGGTTAGTTTGGGGTTTATAAGAGAGATGAGAAATGGATTTGTGGTTGGTGTATGGAGGTTTGGATAGAAAACATATTTTGGGTAAGGGTTTTGAATGTGTAGTTAGGGTTTTATTTGAAGTTTGAAGAAGGATGGTATTTTTGGAATGGGGAAACAACCTTCTTTCATTCTTTCATTATCTTCCTATTTTAATTTGTTATTTATTTATTTTATTTTAACATTATGTAACATAGCTGGCATAGAAATGTTTTTTTTATATAGAACCTGACAAGAATTAGAAAAAAAAAAAAAAGGTTGCTTAGGAAAAGAAAAATAAAGAAATACGTGTTGCATAATAATTAGCTAATATGGGGAGATAAGAGAGGTTTATGTGACGCTAAACAAAGTTCAATTGGATGTACAGTTGAGTTGTATAATTGAAAAAGTTGTAAAGTTTTGGTGTACATGGTGCTATTAACCCCACATATTTGTAACAATCTCTAAAGAAATAAGAACCTTTTCTTAAATGTAATCTTATCTTTTATAATAGAAGTAGCATTATATATACGAATACAATCCTCAATTTTTTCATGGAAAAGAAAAATTTAAATTATTAGAAAATATAACCCAACAATAATTATTAGAGAAAACACTCAAAATAGTGGCCATATGAATCCTACGAGCGAACATATGAGTTCCTCAAGTAATGTTAATGTTGCTAGCAACCTTTTGGTTCATGAAGATGGTAACACAGCTAGTCTTCCTTCAAAATGGAAAAGAAATAATGGAATATTTGACACAAAGAAGTGCCTTTACACCATAATACTTAATGCAAACACCTCTATCTAAATAGAATTATGTTAATGCAAATGGAGGATGATAGACTCCCTTTCTCACAGACCTATGAGACTTGTAGCGTAGAATGTAAAGGGTATGAATTCACATAGAGGGTAAGCAACTTTCTAAAGGTCATTGAGGAGTACATACCTAACTTAGTCATGCCTTGAAAACGTAGCTAGATAATAACAATGCTTATGCCTTTTATTATCTTACTTAACATGATGCTATCTTCACAATGTAGCAAATGGTTAAAGTTGTGGAATGCTCGTACTATGAAACGCAAATGTGATGGACGTGGAAGTTGTCACACTTCGAAGGATATCTAATTTATGATAGTTTGTCATGCACTATGTAAGCCCCACAACTAATCACTCAAAGTTTCGATCGGCTGAAAGATCCGATCGAGCTTAAATTATAAATTGTTGAGAGAAATATTAGTAAAAATGACCCCTTAAACTTAAATTTAAGAAAATAAGTAGTAAAATAGGAGAGTATAAAATTTTCAAATTTTAAGCATAATAAGTACTAATTACTGAAAAGGCGAAAAGTGTAATTGAATAACTAATAAATTACTAAAGATAGATTATATGTATACTAAAAATTTTAGAATGACCAAAATAATAATTAGGAATGTTCACGTGTACCCCACATGTATTTACGTGTAGATAAAAATACGCGAAATTACCTAAATTGGCCAAAAACTAAGTAAATAATTAAAGAAAATTATAAATTAATTATGAAAAAATCAGAAAAAATCAAAAGAGGATAAGATGAATCAAGATCAGGTCGTGGTAGGTCCAAATCTGCAAAAGAAAAATCAGCCAATAAAAATTAGACAACCTAAAAGCCAAAAATCAAGGAAAATAAGCAAAGTCTTGTCAAATTAATGCATATTAATTACAATAAATGTTTATAAATAGGGGAAAAATTTACAGAAGTCATTTGGACAGTTGAGCATTTGGGAAAAATAGGAACACTAAAAAAAATCGAGAGAAAATCCAGAAAAAAAAAACTGTGCAGATTAGGCAAGTGAACCAAACCCACCACTCACCACCACTTGGGATCGAACCACCACCACCACCCTACACTAGAACCACCACCTGGGCCAGCCGACAACCTTGGATCGGGTTCGAACCGCCAGAAAACTTTGAACCGGTTAGTCTTTTATTTACCCTAATTTTTGAAGAATTTTCTAAAATTAGTTATTTTGCTTAGAAAATTATGAAACTTGTTATTCTGAGGTTTTAATGTATGTAGATTTAGGGAAAAATAGTGATTTAGTTTAATCACATTTGAAAATATAGGTCCTTAAGAAATTGTGCAAAACCGAGCATGATTAGAACGTAAAATAAATAGGCTTAGGAGTGTAGTTTGGAGCTCAATTTTTTTCTGTAGGATGCTCATGTGATATAGAACAGTGCTATGAAGCCATTTTTTAAAAATTAATTTTTGAAATTTTTAAGTTAATTTTTAGCCCTAAAATGATGGAAAAATTAGGTAATTTGGAGTTAATTAGGTGATTAAGATATTAATTACTGATTTAGATAGTAATTAGATGTTTAGGGATGTTAATCTCTGATGTGGAACCCTAATCCTAACCTTTGGAGTATTAAGTACGGTTAATTTAGGAAATTAGGTAATTAATATAAGAAATTAGTAATATGTGAAATTGTAAATTAATAGATTTAAAAAAATTAGGGTTATTTAGATAATATTAGAGTAAAAATCAGAATAATATTAAATCTGAATTAAGATTGAATTTTAGGTAATTATATAAAAAAGTAAGATTTTCTCACATCGGGGATAAATTCGATACCCTAATTAGGACTAGCATGTACCAAATAGTTTAGAATACTAAATTAAGACTCAATAGGATATTTGAATACTCAAGCTTAATGTGATTAGTTTCACATTAGGATTCGAGCATGTTTAGAACTTAGAAATTGAACTAAAACTTAATTTAGAAATTGATGCGGAAATCGAACCCGAACCTAACCCCAAACCTAGAATAATTATAAAAGACTTAAGATCTAGATAATTAGGTATATTAATCCTAAACAACACATAACAGTAAGCGTTATAGGATAAAATGAACCTATAATAGTTATATGAAAAGCTGAAACCACGTTTATGTTATAGGGATGATCGGCAATAGCCTGAGTAAATTGGACCTTGAGTGAGTGAGCGAGAAGTCGAGGTAAGTTGGGATTAATACGACGCTGTATTTTGGAGGCTTAAGATTATGTTTGGTTATGCTTGTTAGATAGTTGAATGTGTGTATGTGCTTGATTATAGGTGATGCCATGATTCTGTTTGTTGCTCTGGCACATATTGTATGAATTGTATGAAAGGATTGATCACCCTAAATTGGACTTAATTAAATATCTGACCAGTAATCATAATCGGACATGCATGGCAACCCGTTAGGGGAACTTAGGACTCTCCGGCCAAATACCGACCCCTTTGGAAGGGATAGCGCAGGATTGCAAAATGGTCCCTTCTTCATCCTCAGTCGAACTAAGTGACAGGAGAGGAGGTCGCGGCGAGGGTGAAGGCAGTGGTTCGAAGGTAGTCGCGGGAGGAGCAAGGTCTCCATTACACAAGCCTGGGTTTGGTCGTGAGCTGTTGCATTAACGGCAACTCCTCAACCCGGATTAAAGTAGGCGCAATTTCTCTAATCTCACGACGGGCCGGATAACGTCGTGCGATGGCATTTGCTTGCACATGCATTACACCTAATAAGTGATTGAAAACCTTGTCGTATGTATGGTGTAGTTTTAAGCCCTCCGTCCTAACTTACTGAGCTGTGGTTGCTCACATCCCTATAGACATCATACAGGTGCTGGCTAAGAAGCGGCAAACCACTACTCTGAAGCTAGCAACTGCTGGATCCTGGGGAGTGAGGAAAAACATGTGAAGAATAAACATATATTTTTAAGGTTTAAGCTTTTACTTTAGAATTTTTCATTTCCGAAACTGTAATAACTAGAAAATATATTACAAAGAAATATTGTAAACTTTAATTACAATAGCTGAATTATAGCATATATATATATTTCCTCACTTTCTTAGATTAATGATTTATTTAAATTACAAACTGTTTACTTCAAAGCGGGTTAGTCGTTGACGCCTTGTGTAGATCAGGTCTAAGATAGCGGTTGTAAGGCCAACTTCTATCTTAGGATGGTTTACACGGCGGGGCTGTTACGACTCTGCCGCTTCGGGGCGTAACACACTATATAGGAGTTAAGTAATAATGCCCTCCATTATTCAATAACTTCCATTCACATAAGCTACTCAATGGAAGTGTACTTTTAATGGGTAAATAGAAAGTAAATTTAATGCATTAACATTTCATAATTAAGAAATTTTAATAATCCAAATACATATCATCCATAAAGCCTCTTACTAGTAAGAACAGCATTTTAATAGTATAAATCAATTATTCACTTGCTTCACTCATCCCAATCCTATGCTTGCTAAGTCTCCTAATTGTAGGTATATTACGCCCTGTGATCAACCAAAACATACTTTATAAAACAAAATTACTATGGGTTGTAAGCTACAATTAGGTTAGTAAGGTTCTACTCATATTGCTTCTAAGCAAGACAAACGAGTTATCGTAATGTATGTTATGCATAGACAACCAAATGAAATGTAATAATATATACAATGACCTACTATACTGTATATAGTATGGTATTACATCTTCTGTCACCAAGGTTAGGATTAATGATACGTTAGGATCCAAGTTCCAATCACTTAGGGCCAAGAGCTCTAAATACTTTTTGTTTATAAAACAAAAGTTAAGTTTTCTTATATAAAATGACTTTTCAAAAGTATTACATAAATGCCCTTAGGTGTGGATGTGAGTAGCTTATACAATTTCACTCACCCTTTACTGGTGATCTCACAGATTCGGCCATGAACTAGTAGATAGTGCTCCCTAGACATAATCACTTTTACCTTCCACGTGAGGCAAAATAATGCAATATAATCCTCTCATAACAATAAACAGTGCCCTATGGGCTACCAAGTGATCTTTCCATCATCGTATGATGTTGATGGTCACAAATGCAATTTATGCAATGCATGTTAAGATTTTACTTTAAGTTTTGATATCTTTATTCATTTCTTTTGGCAAGTGATCAATCAATCTTGAAAGCACTTCGTATAACATCTATCAAACATAAGAATACAACCACGAGGTTCCAATAATCATGTATTCCATTTGGCAACCAATATCAAATAAGTCAAGCATGCACAACTTTTCCACATGAACCTCAGAAGCAAGTTCATTTAATTGTCTTATTATTTTATGCGTAACTATGTATAAGCACATATAAATGATAATCATTGTGAATACCTAGTTAGCCATTAGGATCAGGGATTGAAATAGTCGTCAGGGAATTTAAGAATACCTCAAATTCACCTACATGTAAATAAAGTAGATAAGTATTAATATAAATATAGGTTATATTACGTATATTTTAAGGTTTAGTATTTTGGTGTTATTTTAGGCCCATGCTCTTGCAAGCTAGTCTAAATGAAGTTGAGTAGACACTTCATTACTTGGTGTGGTATATGGTTTATGAAATTAGGGATGTGAAGAAATGTTCTTATGAGCATGGTATGGTCTATGTTTGATCAATATCATGGTTTCAGTTGTTAGTTAGTTAACGTACAATAATATTTTTTTCTCAAAAAAAAAAAAAATGATGCTACAAAGGTGTAGTTTGTTAGTTTGAGCCACTATTACATATCAATTCATGCCACGTTAGCAAATGGATACTAATAGAGTTAGGTTAAGTAGTATAAATGGTCACAAAAACTTCAATTAGGAAGAAAAATGATTTTTTGAAAGTTTAGATAGTAAATTGCACGTTTTACTAAAGTTTGGGTACTAAATGTGATATAACCTATTACAAAAGGATGTAAAAATGCTAAAAGTTAGAATTGGATCTAGAGTTGTGTTTTCTATCACAAGTGAAATTATTACTCCAAAGAATCCAACAAGCTTAAGCTTGGATAGCATAAAATGAGCTTTATATCTTGTTCCTTTAGGCGAAGATCAAGATCACACCAATTTTGTAAATTTGATACAAATTATGTTAAAAAGAAACAATTGTCTAAAATTCAACCTGTAAAGCAAGTTATATTTGGTCTCATACTTTGAAAATTTTGACAAACAAGAAATAAAAAACTCTTTCAACCAAATCTACAAATTGATTTATTATTGCATTAGGTAAGATCTTCAATTCATAAATATTAGAATTACCAAAGGAAGTATAAGAGTTTACATGTAATCAAAACTAAAGATCTTTTATGGCAATCGCTTGCATTAGATTGGATAAAGCTCATATTGATTGCTCTGTTATCCTATCCATAGGTTAAGCATCCATTGGAGGGGTATTATGAGACAACAATGAAAGTTAGATCTTTGCATTTGCAAAAAAGTTAGGCAAAATTAATATTTTAGCCATTGAACTTTAAGGATTCCACCAAGAGTCCAATTCTGTTGCAAAAATGATATAGAAAAATTTTGTTAAAACCTTGAGAAGGTGTCTTGATGATAACAAAACACATATGAAAGTTTTACTAGTGAAGTTATTTTAATGTGTAGAGAAGTTTTATTTGTAATAGAATCCTTGATGTACTTAAAAGAATTATCAGAAGCAAGGCTTGTATCAAAAGTTGTACTAACAAGACATATTGCAAGTTGTTTATTAGAAAGTAAAATTATCAATTATTAAAAGCTGACACCAAAAGTAGAATTGATTAAAAAAAAAATTGCTATGCAGGAATAAAAGAAAAGAACATTAGAGTAAATTGAAGTTCAAAAGAAGAATCATAAGCGACTTTAAAAGTCAATAGATTGAGCTAAAATTAGAAAGAGTTAGAAGACAAGTGATTAAAAGTACAAGAAGAAATACATTTAGAAGCTGATTTAAAACAAAAACAAGAATAAAGAGGATTTTACAAGTCAAGACCTTACATAGAGGAGAAGATACACTTGGATAATATATTTGATTATACCAAATAACCAATATTTTAGATATAGAGGCTAAGGCAAGTTTCCAACATTGATGGAAGATATATGAGGATGGTTAGAGTAAAATATATGGAAAAAAACCAAGTAACAAACATCGATATCTAACATAAGAAAAGTCACACAATTGATAGTGATGAACATTTGGGAAATCAACTCTATATAAAGGATGAAAATTAAAGAAGAGAAAAAAAAAAAAGAGATAGAGATTAGAAAAATAGAAAATTGGAGTGCGTTAAAGTGTTCAATTTATTGTCCATTTGAGTTTTGAGCAAATGTACGAGGAAACATATTATAATCCTCAAAGAGTCATTAAATTCTATAAACTTTAGTAGTGACTATTTGAAGTAATAGGGAGTGAGACTTTGTAGTCATTGTAAATCTTGAGGTATGGATTGTATGATAGGGTAGAGTTGTGGGAATTGTATACCTTATCTTGATTTTCATCAAATAATGGATAAGTTTGAAGGAGAAACCGGATCAATGGCAGTAAGTGCTAGAGGATTGGATCCTTTAAAATTTCTTAATTCTTAAAGTTTTTTAAATTACAAATCAATAATTGTTATTATCTAGATTTCTTAAAAAAGATAACATCACAATGTTGTCATATGATGTTTTAGAAATCTAAACAATAATAATTATTGATTTGTAACTTTAGGAATTAAGGAATTTTGGAGGACCCATTTCCAAGTTTTCTAAACTCCTTGTACAAACCAAAATTATACATGTCATTTTGCAAAAGTTAAAAAATCCTATTATTATAGGCATATCAATGCATTAAGCTCCTTTAGTATAGCTTCAATCTTGATCTCTAAGAGGAGAGAGAGCCTTTGCTTGTAAGCCATAATCATATTATAATATTTGATTCATCGATTATCAGTATCTTTGGAAAGCAACAACTGTTAAAGAGTTAATATTTATTTCAATTTGTTAGTCTTAATGAACAATTAAGAGGACGATGAAGGCTGGACTTATTATTATAAAATTTTCAATACTCTACCTTAACTAAGGAGAACTCTTTATAAAACTTAACCCACTTCTTGTTATTTAATGGTCATGAACTAATGAACTAATTTTCAATTTTAACGAATTAAAATCTATAATTTCAGATCAAGATTTGTATACAGAAACTAATTAATACATTTAATTTGATCCTTCAAGTTTTAAGTCTTTTTTATTCTTCTAATACCAAGTTCTTATGATAAAGATGCTTTTGATAAAACTATAGGTGTGAGACTAGTAAACTATGCAAACTTAAATAATAATATCAAAGATCAATATTCATTAATAAAGTATAAATAGATAAAATAAAAGAGTAAGAGATTGAGTAAATTAAGCAACGATATAGTGGTTCAGTTTTATGAGCTAGTATGCTCTTTTAACACTAGAAATAGATTCTTTAAAGTTTTATAATTCTTAAAGTTATAAATCAATGGTTATTATTATCTAAATTTCTAAAACATTAAGTGACAATATTATGGGTCATCTTTTTTAAGAAATCTAGACAATAACAACAATTGGTTTGTAACTTTAGAAACTTTAGAGGATCCAAATCCAAAATTTAAGGTCTTCGGTCTTATTTTGTCAAAACATCAACATATATGATTTTGGAATATTCATGATACCAAAATGAGAAGCCGCCAAAAACCACAAATTTAGAGCATGCATATATGATAAAAGCACATGTTCAAAGGTTTCACAGTCCTAATCCTAAAGACAAAGATAACATCTAGAAACAATTAGGTTACCCCAATATTGCTACTTATAATCTATTGGTATGAAATATTAAATAACTCTTTATGTAAAGATGGAGACTTTGGGCAGAAGAAAGTGATTCCAAATGATTTCACATAAACCTACTCTCGTTTCTAAGTTCATCCCATGCACTAGAAATCGAAAACCCTAAAACTATCACTTATGTTTTCTCTAACTAAAATAAATATTCATCATTTATATTATTAATTTATCAAATTTTAAGAGGGTTGCTTTCAATAGCGCTCATAGGAATATTTATGCTTGAGTTAAAGTTTAGAACTTATTCACAGTTGGGGGGGGGGGGGGGGGGGGGGGGAGGGGTGGGTGTGGGTGTGGTTGGCGGGTGTTTTGGTTGTAAGGAATCAAGAACATAACATCAAATAGTTAAGTATTATATATTTCATTAATTTTATTATAAATCACTATTAAGTGAAATTCTATTTCATTTTATGCTAAGATAGAAATATGAATAAAAAATAGGAACATTCAGGGTGGAAATTTAGAAGATGAAACTATTTGGTAAGTAAAGATAAACGTTTATGTTGATCATGGTCGAATCAGTTGGGATAGGTAGGCTCGCGTGGAGTCTAGGTGAAATGGGCCTTAATCTGGCTTCCTACTCCTTGATCCTTATAAAAAAGCTCCCTATGAGTATGGCTATGGGAACTCGTCGACACTTAAGTTAGTAAGGAGGATTAAGGCATATAGAAAGGGTGAGCATTAAGGACCTAGGGGGTAGTGCTTGTCCTGTGTATATGTGGCATGGAGTGCGGGTTATGTGTTGAGGTCGGATATAATGACAGTTACTAGGATCAAGTGAAAAATGAGAGAGAAAGGGGAATTAGAGAGGGATCCCCTACTTCACAGCGCTTGGCACCTTTTATGGGAGTTACTTGGAGACGTAGCTATCCAAGATGAGCTTGTACCGGTCACCAGCAGACAGCATGCATTATGGTGGAGACCGAGCAGGTCTGGGAGTGATTAGCTATGATCGACCCTGCAACTAAATCTGTAGCATAGAGATCTGACATTTATAGAAGCTGTCGGATGTGCTGGATGTACTATGGATGTTAGACATTCATTAATGGGTTGTAGTAAGGAGCAAGCTCTAAAGATAAAGGTTGAGTTAAGATGTCAAGGAAGGGTTTGGTTATTGCTTAGCTGAAGGCGAGCCAAGACCTGAGTTGATGCTGGATGGTTGGCATACGTAAGCTTAATGATTAAGCTAATTCGAGTAGGACATTGTATGGCTCGTTGAATAGGTATGGTACAAAGGTCGAGCTTAGTGTTTGCTTGTGCATACCCTAACGGGCTTTCATGGCTTCACCAAGTAAGTCATGGTATAGGGGGTGAACTTACTGTTTGCTTACGCATACCCTGATGGGCTCACTCGCATAGTGGGCTTTGTATGTTGGACCTTAGTTTAGGCGAAAATTGGGTATTAATAGTTTCATAAGACGAATGCTTTTATCCTGTAAAACTAAAATTGTTTAGTTTACTAATGATCCCTATTAGAACACCTCTATAGTATCCCAATAGATTTTCTCTTTCATTAGATAGAGTGAAACAAAATAAAGGCTAATTCTACACATGGAAAATGCAATAGACACATTAAAATGGCAAATGTTTTCATATACATAAAAATCTACTGGATTTAGATCTTGAAAAAGTGTTAACTTTTAGAGGTGTGCAAATGGGTTAAACGAGCCAATCTGACCTAGTTTGGCCTAGCCTACTTTGGTCTACTAGTTAAATAGGCCAGGTTATTTGGCCCGCTTTTTAAATGGGCTAATAAACATCGGTCCTAACTTGTTTAAAAAGTAAGTTAAACGGGTTGTGCCACAAACCAAACGTGTTAAACTGGCTAACCCAAATCGATTGACTTTAGCTTATAGGTTAAACTGCCTAAATTCATTTGGCTCGCTTTTAAAATGAGCCAAAAGACTTTGGCCCAAATTCGTTTTAAAAGTAAGTTAAACAGGCCGACTTACGAGACAAAACCTACTTGCATACCTCTATTAACTTCCTCCAAATAATCCTATTCTTTGTCATTTTAGATATTTCCTAATTCTAAGCATGGGAGATTTTCACATTTAGTCTATGAGGGTCAAGATCTATGGTATGGCTTTTGTTCATAATATGTAAGACTTGGTTCAAGAGTTTTATGGTAGAGAACAGTTTGAAATTGACATCACCTACTTCATTAGAAGGAGAACATGTTATAATTGTAATTATACGGTGGCTGTAGTGTTAATGTAGCTTTCTTATTATTGTAGTTAAGGTGAAAAAGAAGAGAGGAAAAAGGAGGGCAATTGGGGAATGTGTTATTGAATAAGGACTAAGATTGTAATAGCCATTCATAGCGTCCAACATATGAATGGCAATCATGTGATGGAATTTTTTGTCCCATCGAGTAGTTGTTTATGTGAAGTAAACATTGTAATAAGCATACTAATGAAATAGAGCGGGAATAACAATTCCATTCCATTTTTATTTAGTGAAGTGAACAAGCTGATAAAAAAGAAAATGAGAGAGAGAGAGAGAGAGAGAGAGAGAGAGACTAAATGAAGTTTTAATAGTTTTAGTTAGGAAAAGATGAAGAGACACTAATGGCTTATCACTTCAAGGTAATAGAGAAATAAAATAACTATTGCTAAAACATTTCCTATTACTTGTTTTATTTGGAAATTGGTAAAGGAACTTTTGCTTTTATTAACTTTCAATTCCCTCTATATAAGAAATGGTTGTTCCCCTTTATAAGATGTAATTTTTTTTTATTTCTTCTTAATAAGAAATAAAAAGATCAAGTAAGGACAATTATGCCCTAAATTAATAAGTTAAATGACTTTTGATTATTTTCCAAGATCACCAAATAGAGGAATGTTGTTTTTTTTTTTTTTTGGTCATATTCCCAACCTAATACTTAATTAATGAGTTGAAGTAAATATTAAAATAAGTATTATGCGCAATAAAAATTACATTAAATAAACACTAAAATATAAATTCTTTGTTTATTCTAGTCTTAATTGTTTCTAAGATATAATTTTGTATTCTCTATCTATTCTATTCAACATAATCAACATGCTATAAGAGAGAAGAGAGAAGGAGTGAAAAAGGGTAGAAGAAGAGGAAAAAAAAGATGTGAACATCACATCAATGTCTTGATAGGCAATTAACTTGCCACATCAACAAAAAACAAGCAAGATTAGTGTAATGGCGCAAAGTTATTCATTCACTGTACTTATTCATCCCTTATAAATAATATTAAATAACTTCATGTGTTATTTAAACTTAACTCTAAGTAACCATTTCTAATATATAATTTTTCTATAAAAGGATTAGTATACTCTTAATTGATGAAAAATACAATTGCAACAACACCATTTTCACCACCCTATTCTAATACTATTGCACTATCGTTCTTGTCTTAATATTGTTGTCACCATTATCCCACCACGCAATCCTCACACCACTAAGAAACCATCACCACTATCTCCACCATTGAGCTACCCCATTGTTGTGATATTAGTGATTGTCATCAAATGGTGGTAATGATGATGCGAAAATGGGATAATGGTGATGCAATAGTGAAAGTGACAATAAGAGCGACAGTTGTAGTGGCAAAGCCAATGGTATAGCATTGATAATAGTGGTGGAGTAGCGCAAGGGTAGCAGTAGTGGTGGTCACAACCACAGTAGTGGTTCATTTGATTTTAAATGTTGCTAATAATAAAGTTTTTATTATTGTATAAAACTTATTAGGAATTCAATAGGTGGGAAATAAAATAGTAATTCATAAATTAATTTAAATTTTTTACGTAATAATGAAAAATGCAAACTAGATTGACATTTTAATTTAGATGAATAATAAGTTGAGCTTAGTCATCTTTTTGGGTAATCATAAGAACATTTTATACAAATGAAAATAAAAACAAAAGGTAGCATTTTGCTACTTACGTATCTTAAAGTTGGGTCTTGTGCATTACTGCATAATAAGGGATTTTCGAATTTGGATCCTCTAAAGTTCCTTAATTCTTAAAGTTTCTAAAGTTACAAATCGTGCTTAAGAAATCTAGACAATAATAACCATTGATTTGTAACTTTATGGAACTTTAGGAATTAAAGAACTTTATCCTCCATGTTTTTCCTCAATCCGTTTTCTTACTTCCACATATAAAACAACTATGTTCTCTCTCTCTCTCTCTAAACAAAAAGTAGTTTTCCCTGCATTCCCCTTTTCAGTTTCCACTACATTCCCACTCTTACATCTTACGCTTTTCTATATATGTTTATATATCTCTTTAAATAAATCCTAATACACTTCTCAATTAGAAATAACATCTCATACTTTAACAATGTCATGTGAACTTGCGCTCTCCACACTCTCTCACACTATTCTCCTCCTCCTCCTCACCTACCTCCTCCTAACCACCATTGCCACAACTACTATTGCTCTCCTTGTAGCATAATCGGTGGACCTAGTCATTGTAAATTTAATAGGTTGCTTCCCTTCACTAATTTTCCCACACCAGTTTGTCGTGAAACATAGGTAAAGGGTGAATATTTTATATAAGCCATAGGATCACAAATGACTTGCCTTCCTAAGAAACAATAGATGGGTTAGGTTAGTTTCTTTTGCTTCTCAAAAGTATGAAAAATGGTTTACTTGCTGATAACTTAAAGATGAAGCTACCTACCCATACTGGAATGTACATAGACAGCTATAGACTTGTGTATGATCATTATTCTGATGTTAGGTTTGATGTTGATACTCTCTATTTAGATGTCCTTAACGGTGATTTCACTTTACTTTTGTTGTTTTACAATTGAGTATCTCAAAATTTGAATATTTTTTTACGTTTAAGAATGAAGCAACCACCTTTTAGTCAATTATTGTGATGAAAAGTTTTGATACCCTCCCATATCAGCATAAAGAAAATTTAGGGTGTAATTTAGTAGCTAAAAGTGAATTTGAATTTTTACGTATGGTATTTATTTTTTTTTTTGGGAAATAAGCTAGTTTAAGTAATTTCTCCTATTATGAAACACTCTACTATGATGATTCATCTTAGGCATGCCATTAGGCGAGTCATTATAGGATTTTTGACCTGCCTAACCCATTAAAAACCTTGTAGGGTTTGATCCTATAAGATTTTGGGTCGGGTTTTGAAAGTAATTTTCAAACCTTATAAGGTTTTTGGTTGGGTTCTGAGATGTAGAAAAAACTCAACAGAAAACTCGAATCCGGTTAAAAATAATACTATACATATATGATATTGGTAATTTAGTATTAGCTGTAGATAATAAAACATCATAATTAATAAAAGATATATTGTCTTTTTCATACTTTGCCTTAAAAAAAACCTTAGCCTTATCTCTTTCTCTCTCTAACATTCTTTATAACTCTATTCTTTCATCTTTACTCTCTCTCTCTTAGCTAGTCAGCCATATTCCTTAATCCCCACCATCTTCTTTTCATTAATTATGTATTAATTTAAAATAAAAAGAAGTTAGTTTAGTCGTAAATAGTCATACCCCATTTGTTTTATTATGTAAAATAAATCATACGCTATTTAATTTATTTTTCATATACATTTGCAAATCCATTTTTTTAATATGTAGGGTTGGGTTTTTAATGGGTTTTACAAAACCCTATAGGAGCAAGTTATCATGCCTTAAACTTGATGAGTCACAATAGTTTCGTCGTCTAAACCAACTTAGATTAGAAGCTATTCTCTTAGTTGCTAACATAGGTATAGTCCACATAAGACGAGTGACGACTTAACTAGCTTTGAAGCTGTCAGATGGGTACCTGTAGTATATAAAACCTATGGAGTTACACCTTACAACATATATTTTCTTATACTACTAATAGATAGATCGGTTCATTACTTAACCTTATATACATCAAAAGTTCTGATGTTTTCTAAAGAAACTTTACATCTCTACAGTTGAACTACATTATATATGTATATATATGAAATAACAAGCTATAAGGCCTTCCAAGAAGGCCTTATAATCCTCCCATAAAAGAAAAAAAAAAAACAAAAGTAACATGAGTTCATTCCATTCTTTAGACTTCACCATTACGCTTCACAACTTGTTGGAACTAACCTACGGATAACTGTATTGAGGCATCTTTTGGTGCTACTTTATACCTGCAAAACCATTTATTGGGATGTGAGCTCAACTAGCTTAGTAAGAGGGGATGGAGTCATAAGAGTACATTAACAAGCATGGTTATTCAATCATTAATTTAAATGTAAATGCAATAGACAAATGATATAGCATCTCACAATGTTTAACTGGTCTATTGTGAAATTAGAGTAATTCCGTCCACTCTAACTTGGATTTCAAGGAATTTTGATACGACGCTATCAGATTAAATTTGGTCTTGTGTAATTGAGACACTTCTCCTCCTTAGATAACGTTCGAACCATGGTTCCAAACCTTACCGTGACTTCCTCTCTTGCTACTTAGTCCGACTAAGAGTGGGAAAATGATTATTTTTGTTATCCTTATCGAAGTGTCGATATTTGGTTTGACAACCTAATTGTTATCCCTATTGGGTTATATTGAATGTCAAGTTTGGTCTTTAATCTATTCATGATTAGTTCGATTTATTAGGTGAGCAAATAAGTTTATATATACAAAACTTGATATATTAAATAAAAAGCAGCACTCGAAGTTTATTTCCCAATCACCACTTAGCACGACGAGAACATACATGGCATACGCACACGCAATCTAATTACAACCACAAACAAGTACTCTTACTCCTCCAAATATCCTAACACGATACTCCAATATGCCACTAAGCATAGTTCCTAACTTACTTGATGTCAACGCAAGTTAATCTAGCTTTTCGTGCTCAATCCCTTCGTAGGTCCCTAAACAATCAATATAAATAATTTAGATAGAGAGTATATGACTACTTTTTAATATCCTACATATAGTTTAAATAGATTTATCAAGTCTTAAATTAAGTTTTATCTTACATTTGAAGTCTCTGAATAAGGTTATAAACATTAATCTTAGTATGGTTTTTAGGCTTCGAAACCTTCTAAACAAGTATTTGATTGATAGAGTTAACACAATTTTTATTTTAGAACTTTTTGTGAAAGTATCTGAAAACAGTATTGTTCATCAAGGACTTTCTGAAGAAGTATATGAAAATATTCTTATTAATTAAGAACTCCATAAACGAGACTCCAAAATCAATCTTATTAACTTAAGAATTCTCTGGTTAACCTATAGATACTATGTTAACTAAATATTTCATATCACATAACTTTTTGATTAGGTCTTTGTACTAGAATTTTGACTTGTCTTTCTAACAAAATAGCCTTCTGAAGAACTATTTGAACAGGGTCATCTTATAAGTTTACCCAAAATAACCCATCCAATATCAAATTCCATATTACAAACATGTTACATCATCTTTATATATCATGATTATCATATGAAGTAACACCATAATACCAATTTCCTCAAATACACATAATTACCTATTAATGTGTTAATCTCACATTCATCAAATTGTCTAAATTTCCACTCCAACTCAAACCATACAATTCCAGATTGATCTTCACAGTAGGATATGATCTAAGTACGCATCAAAAACTAGTGTCAAAGGTCCAATTAAACTTCATACAACAAATCCTTAAGAAAATGGCTATATCCATCTCATTTTAAGACTCAGAAATCCCTATAAATTATGAAAATTATTTCTATCCAAAATCTCTTCATGTAATATTCGCATGTAGTATAAATATTATCTAGAAAAAAATTTGGCTTAGAAACTACATTGATTGAGTCATTTAAATTGGTTTTCAAATTTGCTTGATTTCTTAAGGAAGTACTATATTTACTCAAAGATTCTTCAATCTAATATTTTTCGATAAAAATATATACAAGTAATTTTTTTTTCATAATTTTTGGAATTAATTTGATATTTTTATTAATTTAACCAAAATCGGACAGAAATTAGACTCACCGAAAAGATTGGCCTCCAACCACCACCCTGTTAGAACCATCAGGCGTTGCCTCTACTGTCAGGAGGTAGTGGTGGTTTACTCCCAAGTTACCTTTGCACTTGGGTTTCATCACCTTGCTTGGTTCGCGTAATGTTTCTTTCTAATTTTTCCAGATTTTTTCTTACTTTGTTACTTTTGATTCTAAAATTTTCCTAAATTCCTAAGGAGTATATGGATCATCTAAAGAGGGTGGGTGATAATTCCTATGTTTCCTAAATGAAATATGGTATTTTCTCTCTCCAAATTAGCTTATAAACCCTTAAACCATGCATGCTAGGTGTCTAAATTTAAGCTTCATAAGTCTACAGCTGTTCATTTCAATCCCCATGACTTCCTTAAGATTAATTTAGCTGTTTGGTGACTTTCAACAATTTTTTATAATTTTTCTTATATTTGTCTGATGAATTACACGTAATTTAGGGTATTTTGAGTATTTTTCTGGTATATAAATATATATAACCATTATACCTAGAGGAACACATATTATGTTTATATATTATTTTAGATCACTTAATACTAATATTTGGTTATTTTCTATTGTAAATTTTCTATTTTTATCTATAATTCTATTAATTTATTATAAATAAATATTCTAATCTCACAACATGCCCTTGTTTAACTTTTAAGATCTACATGTGAATTATTATTCTAATTGGTTAGCATTCACGTATGTCCTAAATTGTTTACTCGGAATTTAACACATAAAACTACAAACTCTTAGAAGTTAATATGTAAGACAAGAGAAATCTTATACGTAATTTTATGGGACTCACACGAGTTTTGGAAATAGGGTAAAAACTCTGTGGCATACCTTATAAAGTTCTAGGAAGTCTTATAAGGTAGCGGGTCGAGTTTGAGCATTGTAAAACCTGTTCAAAACTCGCCCTAGTAACATCCCTAATCCATCTTTGATCTCTATCTTTTTTGATTTCATCTTTGATGTCATTTCGCGATTTATGCTTTACATTTTATTCATGTAAATCTAAACCTTTTCTAAATTATTTTATTTAGTAATTTTTTTAAAAATTTATTGCAAGTTTTATTTGCACATGCATGTCTATTTGCGAGATGAGAAGTACTTATTGTGCCAAAGATTCATTTCCAACAATAGTGATCTTCATATGGTTTGTCTTATATCCTTAATGCTTAGATTTTTCTCTTGATTTTCTAATCTAAGTTCTTATAATTTGAATTTTTTTTATTACTATGTTTGCATTATTGCATCTCTATATATAACCTATTTTTGCAATTAACTTTCACAATGTTACTATCGTCTCTCTTCCCCCACCCCAATTTCTCTAGGTGTATTTTGGAGTCAATGACTATATGTTTGTATGAATTATTGATGTTTGAATTAATAGGATTGGGAATTTGAGAAAAAGCTGGTAATGTGGATAGAAATTAGGGACTTTTGTTAGGGGTTATAAGTTGTTGTAATTAAATGGCTTAAACGAATACAAATCATTCTGAATCTGCCTCTTAAACTATACTTTTTCGACCATTTCTCTTAATTCATGAGTACGTCAGCCATCCAAAAAACATAAAAATCAACTAAATTTTTTAATATTTCTCCTTCTTTTTCTTTTTCTTCTTCTTTTTAATTTATATTGCAGGAACTTCAAGGTTATTGCAAGTTGATGTTGTTGAATAAATCTCAATGCCAATGTTTCGAGGAACAAGTTTGGGTCTTTGCTTAGGTAGATCACTTCACTTGCAATGATTGTTTTCATATTCTTTCTCTTTCTTGGCTTCACTTTTTAAGACATTCTTGAAATGATGAATGAAATTTTGGTGGAAGATGTTCTCATTAGATTAGGTATTATATTTTCAACGGCCTTTGAAGTAGGTTTCGTTTGCAATCATTAGATTGGATTTTGGAATAACACTTTTTTGCAAGTAATTTTCTCTTTATTTTCTCAGTTTAGCTTCTAAATGAATACTTTTTAGTTTTTATGTCATCTATGGTATTCTTCATTGTGTTCGATTTTTTTCTAAAGATCCTTTAGAGTAACTTTATTTTCTAATATTAAGTTTAATTTTGCTTAACTCATTGTTAGATTGAATTGTTTGCTGTTTGAAGGCTGAACATTTTAGTTGAATAGTTATTTTGACAAGTTTACTAATTGATTTGATTGAAGGATTTATGTGAAATTTTTTTGTAGAAATGTTCTATTTGGGTTTCAATTTCTTTATACTGGATGAATAACCTTAGTTATACTAGAGATTTGGACTGAGATACTTCAACCATTGAGTTGGCCAAAGTTTTCATTACAGAGGTTTGAGATACTCACAATTTTATCCCAAGACAAGTTCAAATAAAATTGCAAGAGCTCAATTTGGAAAAGCAAAATATTTGATATTTGTGGAAGCAACTGTAAAAGAGTACATTGATTGATGATCTTAGTTTGCCCATTTTCAAAAATATAGGTCGTATTTAAATATAAGGAAATAAGTGAAAATGGAACAATGTATAATTTCTTATTTTTTTTTATTGTGCTTGAAGTTATTTTGAATGAAAGTTGTCTATGTTTTCTATTCTTAGTTCCATGCTATTTCTTAATTATATTATTTTTTCAATTTTAATTTTGCACAATAAATATGGCAAAAGAAATTTTTATATACATGTTGTGATGGTTCATCATAGTTGTTTCTTAAGACCAAGATATCTAGAATGGATGACATTATTTCACCAATCCAATAATGGCAGTAGCTTTGAAGATGGTGACATTTTTTTAAATTGATAAAGGTCATAACCGTTTGCAATTGGAAATTGAAATTATTATTTTCAATGATAAAATATGATTTATGAAATACAACATCTATGAAGAAATAATAAACCAAAATGAATCAATAAAACCACCTGTTTGTAATCACACAAAAGCTCCACCGGGTATAATAAGTGATTATAGTAGATTTATCTTGGGAAATATTAAATTGCTAAGGCTACTTTTACAAGTATAGGTTGTTGTTGCCTATTGATATGTATAATTAGTTAATTTATCTTCAAAATTTTAATTGTTAAACATTAAAATAATAGTCATTATCATATTTTTCATAGTACTTTAATCTATATAATTTCTTTTTTCTTTGATAAAAAATTTCATCATTAAATTGAATCTATTTTCCTTTTTATATCATTATTTCCTATTTATCTTTTTCAATGGAAATAATAAATTAACGTTTTAATCTTTAATTGGATAGAAAAATTGAATTTAAACATGTTTACCTTTTCATATCTCAATAAATGCTTGATCAAGTGTATTAGGAATAGGTAATAGATACAATATAATTTTTCATTATTCATATTTTATAATACATACTACATTGTATTTTAATGTACTTGAAAAATAGAAAAGTAAAAGGGATACATAATTTTCTTAAATTACATGTACCATTGAAACTTGATAAGGTCAGAATTTATTTGCAGAATTTATGTAGTGTTTTCTATAAAAACATAAATATGATTTTACTCTTATTTGTCACGATAACCCATGAGTCAAGTATATATGTTCCAAATGTGAGTGGTTGTTTGTTTCATTTTTATTAATAAGGGTTGGCAATATGAGAATTGGACACGATATGACACGACTTAAAAGGATTAGTATATGGAAAATTTTGACATGAGACACAAACGGATCAGACTCATTTAGATATGGTGAAATTTATGTATGAGTTTGGGTTTAGACACCAAACTCGTTTATGGATTTGTTTAAATAAATAAATCTTGTAAGTGGATACATGTTTGACTCACAGACCCATTATATTTAACTTTTAATTTATTTTTGATTCAATGAGAATCTAAAAGAAATAGTGAAATACCACACCAAAAGATTAAAAAATAAATAGAAAGTCTTTTTTTTTTCTTTTCTTTCAACTTAGACAAATTTAGGGTTTAACTTTCATTATTCTTATTTATGGCCTCTTTGTCTTAACTTTTTAATTTTAGTTAATAGGATAAAGAGATCATCTTGGCCAACATGAAATGCAAGTCTTTTGACTTTTGATTTGACTTTTTTTTTATTTTAAATTTTCTTTTAACTTTTATTTTGTCTCTTCTTCATTTAATATTCTTTTATGGTAAGAATACAAATTATTTTGGATCTTCATGGCAATTCACTTTGATAGGCATTATTGTGGGAAACATGAGTTAACTTATGTTTATCAAATGGTTGGTGGCTATTAGGATTTTTATGATGTGTTGGATTTTTATTGTGAAGTTTTGTTTTGATTTAAAATATTTTCATAATCAGCACATTCAATTTAAAAAAAAAAAACCAAGCAAAAAAAAAAAAAAAACCCTTTCTTAGTGTTATCATCCTCCACTAAAACCCCTACAACACTAGGATTGTTTATGTTGGAGGAAATACTACATATGCCAAGATGGAAGAAAGTAGTACTTCTCAAAATTTTTTAAGAAATTACACTTATCTCATTCTAAATTATTAAATTACTAATGTGGGATCCATATTAATGAACATCTAGAGTAAAAAAATATATAGATAAAATGTCAAGATCAAAGTTAAAAAAATAAGAAGAAACATGCGTTTTTATAATCTAAATTTGACCCTATTTGAGTTTGAATTCATAAATTAGATTATGTATTAATTGATTTAGTCATATTGAAATAGGAATGGTGAAAAAAAAAAATTATTGGTAAATCATAAGAAAAAGAGAAATAAGTATAATTTTTTTTAAGCATATATAGATAGTGCTTATGTTATTATCACCTTACCTATTAATATTGATGGAAAATAAATTTAATTCACTTTTTTACTTTTCGGGAGTCTAGTTGCTTAATTTTTTAACCATTATCTAGTTTGTTTACATTACGATGTTATTAGTTTTTGCTATATAATTCATAATGAATTTTTTTGTTATAAAAGAAAAAAACTACATTAAATATAATAAAACTTGAATATAAATGGAATAATAACATGATTGGTTCATATTTCATTAAACACATTTATTTGTTTTTAGCTTTGTATAATAAATGTCAGAAAATACATGTACTCTATAATTCAATTTTGATAGTGAATATTAGAAAATACTTGCACTTTATAAAAATCTTCTATATGTTTTTGAAATTTATAAATTTTTTTTCCATCAAAATTGTAGAAATATACATATAAATTTAGTATAAAGTTAGGATGGAATACATAAAGGCTAACTATTGAAAAGGTAAATAATAATTTTTTTTTATTTACTCATAAATTTTTAAGCGACATACATGTTCAATTCGGACACTGAATATGTTTATTAAATTGGTCAGATCACAGGTTTAAGTTTTTTTATATGATTATTAAATAGATCGTGTTATGGATTAAGGTTTTTTAGATACGAACCTGTTTAGACACGAACATAAGATATGATACGCCATCATGAATTGCCAAATTATCGTTATACTTGCAATATTAAGAAAAATAGGTGTGTTTGTCCTTTGGCCAAACAATTTCCTAAAAAGTGGTGGCATAAAAAGTAATTTACAAAATATCTTTTTAAAATTGTATTTAAATGCAATTTTACTTTTTAATCTAAAACCTTCCATGTAGCATAGTGGAGACATGGAACGAGGGTGACATCGTAGGAAGAAGTTGCGATTTTAAAATCGTAGAATAAACTTACGATTTTGAACTTCACTCATTCGCTTTAAGTAAACTATGATGGCTAAGAAATGTTAGTCAATGATAACCCTCTATAGATTCTCCTCTATAAGTGGTGGCTAACATTGCAAAAATAAGAGCTTGAATGGTATTTGTAAATAATCAAAAGAAACATAACAGGTAAGAACCACTGAAGGTACTAAAGAAACAAAAACAATAACTACTAATTCATCGGCTAATATATTTCTAAAAAGTTGAAAACTAAGTGATAAGGGTTTTATGAAATCTTCTAAGATATTAATAAGTAAAATGACTGGAGTTGGTCGAATGTATTTATTGAAATAACCTAAATCTTTTTTTTAAGACCTATATAGAAATATACTATTGATGTGAGTACAATAGTATTTATATTATTCGTGGGTGTAACTAACTCCTCATGAGGTAACATTCACTTTAAGTAAATTGTGATGGTGAAGAAATGATTGCATTATGGGATTATAATTATAAAATTGTATTTTGGTCTTGTATTTTTTTATTATGTTGTTTTTCATCTTGTTATATATTGACTTGATGGATCAAAGTAAAATCGCATGATTTTAGAATGGTGTTGCACTTTTTAAAAAATAATTTATTTCGAAAGGGTGAACACATTTATTACTCCATTACCCGCGTCTCCATTGCTAATTTCTCACGACGAGGGGAAAAGACTATCGAAGCGGAGGCGTAAAATTCACGAGAAACCTTTTTCTTAATTTACAAATCAGACTTACAAATAAACCGAAAACCTCACCTAACATCTCGGGCGCGTCCCTTTATTCCGAGTCCAAGCACACTGCTCACAATGCTGCTAAGACAGGTATCCATTCCAAGGCCATTCCTCTCCTCGCTCACTTTCTCTCTGAAACCTTTCCTTGCAGTACCTTCCTTATCTCTGCTATTTCCTCCTCCTCCTTCTTCTTCCTCCTTCTCTGTCAAACCACTTTCTCTCTCCTCGATTTCCACTTCCACCGCTTCTTGTTCTTCTTCCTCAAGACTCTCCTCCTCCTCCTCCTCCTCTTCTTCTTCTAATGGCGATTATCTCTCCTGCTCCATGCCCCACCGTATCAATCTCAAAATCGCTGTCCTCCTCAGCGGCGGTGTCGGTAGTAGTGTCGCTCTCCGCCTTCTTCACGCTGCCGGTCATTCTTGTACCGCATTTTATCTCAAGATTTGGTTTCAGGTAGTAATAATTCAATTTTTACGTCATTCTCCGTCCTAATTACTGCATCGTGATTCAAGTGATTGGAATCGTAAAATCGGTGTACGAAATCGTAGTTTGTATTATGGATATGAAAATCTTCATCTCTTCATCTTAAACATGTGCCACCTTTTTGGTGTGGCAGCTGGAGCTCATAAACACCCGCACTTTATCTAGCAAGCTACACAAAAGGCAAAGCTATATATATAGCACAGCAAAGCTATCTCTCTGCAACATTTCATCAAGCACATGGAATGGTGTATATGTATTTATATTGGTCAATTGAGCTAGTGGAGTAAGGCTTAGTTACTGTTGACTTTGGTATGGAACTGAAACACTATCATAAGAGAATTATTTTCGGGTGAAATGTCAAATAATAAGAATTGCGAAAAAGCTTACTAGATAGTGAACAATCAACGTTGATTACATAGTTCTGGTACATAAAAAACCAGTTGTTGTGATATTCAGGTATTTTGTTATGTAGGAAGACTTTGAGAACTTTTGGACAGAATGCCCCTGGGAAGATGACTTGAAGTATGCCAAAGCTGTCTGCGACCAGGTCAGTCTTCTAGTCCTTTCTATATTATATAGGCTTGTACTCTGTATCCCTGAGTCCTTAAAGTGTTCCTAAGGTGAAGTTGATTATTTAACACTTCGGATATGAAAAGATTCATGTCGGTTATGCAAAGTTTGTTATATCTAGGCCTCCTCTTCTAGGGCAAAAATGGGGATTTTATTGATATGAAAGCTAAATTGTGCAACCGATGCCAGCTGTGTCACCTCAAGAGCAAATGTGCTCTCAAATAACTCTTAATATACACAATTCTGGTCTTGATGTCCTACACCTCCCTCACCAAGCTTATTTATAGATCTTAACACCAAGAAGCTTCTAGAGCCAACTATACAAGTTCTAGAAGTACAACCTGCAAAATGAAAGAAACACAAGCCTAGAGCTACACATGCATAGCACATACAACGATGAGGCCATACAAGAATATAAGAAACAATAGCTAATACTAAAAATACTAGGCAGCCACTTTATTTATTCTGATGCCTCTTGTACACATATAAAATAGAACACTGCTCTCGGGATTGTATTAGTTTGTTTTTTCTATTGTTGTAACAAAATGTCTTCACCCCAATATATATATATATTATATAATAAGAATAACTAAATAGAACAAAAATAAATAAATGAAGCAGAAAAAAGGAGATGTCTACATGGGTTCTTTTTCTGCTTGAGAAAAGAAGATGGAACATATCTAGATCATTGTCTTCAGCTCAAGAAAGGGAGATAGAAAATAGCAAAGATAGATAATGTGATAACATAGTTGATGTAACAACACAAGGTGTTAGCAAATTGTTGCCCATACTCTTCACTTGGTCCTGCCCTTTCATACTGATGTCTGAGTCTTCCAAAGTAGGGTGAAATGAAGAAACTAAACAGCAAAGTATCCAGTATAGGTTCATGCAGGGGAAATTGAATCAGAGTGCAGATGCAATATATATTTTGTTGGCATATTTACAAAAGACGTAGATGCAATTCAGAAAGTTTTTGGATCAAAAGATGCTCTCTTGCTGCTATATTGATAGTGATCTTCCTCGAAATAGAAAATGATCTATTCAATATTTATTTTTGTATTGTACGAATTAGAAATGCTCCTTAATTTGTTTTTAACAGAAAGGTGTTTTTTTTTCCTCTTTTGAATAACCACAAAGAAAAAAAAAGCTTTTTTGATTTTACATTTCTCCACTTCTTTTTCCAGGTTAACATTCCTTTACAGGTTGTGCATTTGACAGATGAGTATTGGAATAATGTGGTATGATGTCTCTTTACAATATATCTCTTTTGGAATCTGTTCTTTTACAGTTGAATCCTTTATCTCAACTTTTTTGGTAAATGTTTTTAGTCCTCGAACCTAACTGATAGCTGTTTAGGTGTCCTACATCATTGCTGAATATCGATCTGGACGTACGCCAAATCCTGATGTTCTTTGCAATACTAGGATAAAGTTTGGTATGCAATTGAGCTTATTTCTATGGTTTCTTGTGGTGGGAGTATAAACTATGGATTCTTTCATCCATTTTTGTTTTATACATTACAGGGGCATTTATGGATGCCATTAGCAGCATGGAGTATGACTATATTGCATCTGGACATTATGCAAGGGTTGTTCACCCATCTGCTAATCAAATAGATGGCTGCTCCGTCTTGGAACTGTCAAAAGATATGGTATGTGAGACAAGTGCTGAACCCTTATGGGGTCTGATTATTATTGACACAGAATGAGGCTTCTGTTTTTTAAGAGTCGGTGGGGTATGTAGCAAGATAAGTTTAACGCATATATGTAAAGCTGCTTTGGAATTAGAACTAGTACACTTACTTTGTATTTGGCTTGATGAATAACTATGTTAAACATATGGGTTGAATGTATGCAAAATGCCTTCAACTTCTGATGGTCCTTTGGATTTATGTAATGGAAATGTTTGTATGCTTTCACATATCATTTATGTGGGTACATATTTAATTCGATGCAGAAGAAGCCTTTACAAAAATAAAAAATTTCATGACCTTTGACATTAGAAATGGTGTATTGAAAGGAGATTACACAGCAATTTTTCAGAATTTTCATGCCTTGGGATTTTCTGGAGCTTTATTTATCATTGCTGTACAGGTTTCCTTACATTTTGCAATTTTAACTGTTTGATGACTACTCATGTTACCCCTAGCGTTCACTTAGGGCAGAATGACATGGAAATTTATTGATAAGAATGGGACATTGTACATGGAAGCCAGCTATGACTCCTCAAGAGCAAATGTGCTCTCAAACTAACTAATTTGATCTAATGTCCTACAGTCCCTCACCAAACCTACTTATAGGATTTTAGAAGTACCTAGAAGCTTCTAGAACCCAACTATATAAGGTTTAGATGTCCAATCTGCATAAAAGAAAATACAACCTGCTGTAGAAAAGAACAAACATAAACATAGACTTAAGCTATACAACACAGTAAGTACAAGCACTATCACTATACATCATACAAATATTAAACAACTAATTAATAGGTCTTGGTCTCTTGTAAACATGCAAATTAGTTGCTCTAACCCAAGGAGCTGTAACAACTCACCCCAACCCAACCCACCCCAAAGTGGAAAAAGGAAGAAAGTAATGGATAGAAGCTATCTTCTAAAGTTAAGGGAATCCACATGAATGCCCCTTGTGTTATGCTTGCATTTGTTTCTCTCCATCTTCAGGAAATTTCAATATGTGAAATTACTGATAGAAGCTATTCACAATGAAAAATAAATATTAACTAAGTGATGAAATTTTATTAGATCCAGAGTCAATTCTCTGGCAAAAAATGCTTAAATTGATGTGGAGTTAATCTGAACTGTTATTGGACTGTGATTCTAGTCTCAAGTCAGATGCTCAAAGGCAGCAGATGAACATTGGTAAAGTAGCAGGAAAATAGAGCATTTGTACATAGTGAGACTATATTTTGCCTTCTAACTATATACCTTCCACGCTGCAATGATGAAGGAAATAAATGTTTAGTTCTATCTTACTATAAGAGTGATGCTAGGGAAATGGTGGAGATGAAATATCTAAGGCTTACATATTTGTTGTCATTTATCTTGATTGCCCAGGTCAAGGACCAAACATATTTTCTTTCACATCTGTCACAGATGCAACTAAAGCGTCTGCTATTCCCCCTTGGTCGTATGTCAAAGGTAGGAATTGCATGATGTTATTGCAATTATTTAATTTCATTGACGAGACATCCTGTTCTCTGTGCAGTAAATATTGTGTCAAACATTAAGAAGTGTCATTCATGTTTCCATATTTCTTTCGTTTTTGCTTGAATAGGAGGAAGTTCGAAAACTTGCTTCTGAATTCAATCTGCCTAACAAGGACAGAAAGGATTCACAAGGTATATGCTTTCTAGGGAAGGTGTGTGGCTTGCTTCTGTTTTTATTGTTTATTTGGCAATATTAAGTATAGAAGTTACGGAGGTCATACTCTAGTGTTGTGAAATTATGAAAATTGTTAATTCTTTGTCTGAACTGATTGATATAACAGATAAAATTCAGTGAGTTTGTGGCAAGACATATAGGCGAGATGGAAGGTGTCATTTTAGAAGCTGAGACTGGTAATTTCCTAGGAATGCACCGAGGATTTTGGTTTTATACGATTGGTCAACGCCAAGGACTGCGTCTTCCTGGGGGACCCTGGTATGGTGTTGACTAGTTACAAGTCACTCATTTTGTTTATTTTGGAAAGTGGGCTGATTATCTGACATTGTGGAAAGATGATAAATTTCAAACTGCAGGGTTATTTATCAGGATCAAAGCTTATAAATTAGATCTGAGCTGTTAATATTTGCCCATTTTGGTCATTGTACTTATTTTGGGAAATGGGGTGATTATCTGACATTATGGGAAGATGATAAATTCAAACTGCAGGGTTATTTATCAGGATCAAAGCTTATAAATTAGGTCTTAGCTGTTAATTTTTGCCCATTTTGGTCATTGTACCAGACTATAGTAACAGTTTATTTTCATCTCACATTTATGATCAAAAGATTTCATGCCCAAATGATTTTCTTAGTTCCCTCAGCAACGTAGGCTCAGCTGCTATCTTTTTATCTTAACTTCCTACTTTGGTGTGCTTCTGCAGGTATGTGGTTGAGAAAGACATTAAGAACAATGTTGTTTTTGTGTCAAGAAATTATTATTCGGTTGATAAAAGCAGGCGTCATTTTTGTGTTGGATCTTTGAGATGGCTGAGTGGTGTGCCTCCTGATCAAAACAGTCAACTTCAATGCAAAGTAAGGGGTTTACCTCTTAATTTTTAAGCCTTTCTATGGTTTCAGTCTCACTGCTCATTAGTTTTATGGGATAATTATGGTCATTCTGGGGAAGATATTAGCCATGAACATAAACTTGTTACTTAAATAATCTACAGCAACTTTGGCTCAGTGCGATTTTATATATGTTCCATTGTGGGAGGGACGACAATAAATGATTTGAGATAAGCGTCTAACAATTATATCAGAGGACTTGACTCTTGTGGAGGCACTGTCAATAAATAAAAGCTGTTGTTCAAAGAACTTACAAATAAAATTGGTTGATATGGAACCTCTCGAACAAGTCTAAGAACAAAGGATTCCAGGATATTAGTGTCATATGGGCAGTGCTAGAGTAAAAGGTTCATAAGATATATGGAAGAAGAAAATGTATGGCTAATGTGGATAATATTTACATATCATGCGCCCTTGTGATTGATTGTCTGAGGTTGACAACAGCAGTTGATAATTCATATGAACTTTATTTACTTTCCCCTACCTCTCTTACACATAGCATTAATGAATGTCATGCAATTACTGTCTTATTATATATTTCTGGTTATGCACAGGTGAGACATGGCCCTGGTTTTTATGACTGTAGTTTGAGCATAGAATGTGGTGAAGATGGCAGGGAAGATGTTGCAATTGTTAAGTTGTCTGAAGATGATCAGGGCCTGGCAGCTGGGCAATTTGCAGCGTTTTATCAGGGAAGAACCTGCATTGGATCTGGTGTTATTTTGGAGTCTGGGGATGATCAGGGTTTTCTTATCTGTGAAAAAGCTCTTGAAAATGCTAGAATGGAGGATAAGTCAAAACTTGGAAAACCAGTTAAGATAAAGGTAAAACCAGATACTACCCAGGAAGAGTTTGCTGCAATTGCATCACTCTAGACGGAAATTTTGGATATCAAGATATTGGCAAGACAAGTGGTCATTGTCTTCATGCTAAGAAAACATGCACTCCGATCTTGTGAATTGGATTTATACTTCACAGAAATTTAATAAGATGCCAGCAAAAGAATATATTACTATTTTGGACACGGGTGGTCGGTTGTTGCCTGTTTGTACTTACTATGATACGCGGTGGTCCATTTGGGAAAAGTTGCCATTTTATCACAAGGAGATCCAACTACTCAGAAGTGGCATGTGGATTTTACTGAAAGGAAGTTGACTTAATTAGAGAGAGAAACAGAGCACTGAAGAAAGATAAATTAACGGATCTAATCGTGTAAAATTTGCAGGGCGGCTCTGGGGACTATTTCCACCTCGTTTCGTGGCTTCATTTTGCGGGTATTTGCATGGCATCTGTAGCGTAGGGTATCAAGATGAGTGGCTGGTATTTTTCAATCATGTATTTGATTATAGTTCACGCCATTATAATCAGGTGATTGTATTAATGGGCATTTTCATAGAAACAATAGTAATAAGGCAATTTATTGGCTCTTGTACATCTTTATTGCAGAATGGAATCGAATTCATATATGATTCGAAAGTGATTTTGATTTTACGAAGTTACAAGATAAAAATATTATATGACGATATTAGAATGAATGTGCAGAGTGTAGGACCAAATAAGCAATTAGGATTATTACTCTCTAACCAATTTAAGAATCTTAAAAGAAAATTATGAACACAAAAATATTTATGAGGTCACAAGAGACGTTTTGAAAAACTTACGAAGAGTGGCTGGGTGTGTCTTGAGGTCAACAAAATGTTTGTAACAGTCCAAACTATTTATGGTTTCAGCAACGCGGTGGTTGCTGACATCCGTCATCTCCTGTCGTGACGTTCGAGGCTATGTGTACTCTTGTACTGCTTATACTAAATGAAAATATGTTGCTGCATTAGAATAGGCTGGAATCACGTGGTGTGATATTTATAAACACCCATAAGGACCGCCAAAAGCCCAACCTTTGTGACAAAAGCCTTAAAAATTCAAGATCCGATGCAAACGTTAGTTATACGCAATAGTTAATTGTAGGATAATAAGGAGCCAAGATGGATGATTACATAAGATTCGAGAGAATGAATTACCTTTGGTTGTAGGAAATGAGATTGATGTGCAAAATATAAGATTGATTGAAGCCTAAAACGATGAAATGATGCTAACATAAGGAAATATTGCCCGACAAGACTATGAATGGAAGAAATGATCAAGGCATCCACATGGCCCTTGCAGCCCATGGCCAATGGGAGTTATCCAAAGGAGTCAGAATTGTCAAGAAGAGTGTACGTTGACTTTTTTTGAGCAAATCGCCTCTTTGTGGGTAAGAAGGATGACTCTTATGGGGTAGGCGATTGGTTGGCCTAGATTGAGTTGTCATTTGGAGCTTATGGAATTCTAGAGGACCTAAAATAGCCATATAGGACTCTTATGTTACAAAATGGTGCAAGCATGTGGTGGAATTCTAAGAAAAGGGCCTTACCCTAACCTATCACTTAAAGTGAATTTAGAAAAGAAATCTAGGAGTATGATTTGACTATAAAAGAGAGGGACCAATTGAAGGATCAAGGTTGTATACAAATAGATCTGTGATGTGCTTAGGAGCTCAATTATTACTAGGGCTTACGGTAGCGAATTCAAACCAATGGATCTTTTGAGATTTCGAAGAAAGATAGAGTGAACTGGTATGAGAATTGACTAGAGTAGCAAATGTGAAGCTACTTGGAGGATATAACACATCAACAAATACGATATAACATATCAATAAATACCATATGACTTGATACTTCACTTGATATAATGTACAAGTTGATATCGATGTTCATCCGCCACTAATATTTTAAACTACTCAGTAAGATTAGATAAGAGTGTATGGAAAAATGGACATAAAGAGGGTTGTCTTACAAAAACAATATATTCAATATATATATCAAAGATTAGATGATTTCAGCTTATAAGAAGAGATGACTATTTATAGTAAGTCCCTAGGACAACATTACAAATAAAGAAATTATAAGAAGGTATATATAAAAAGGAAATTTCTAGTACATATGAAAATGAGTAAAAGGGGCAAAAGAAAAAAAAGGAAAATAGTATGATGTCAGATAAAGAGGACAGGTGGTAGTGCAATACTAGTTCTATACAAATGGTTCTCTGAGCACAACAGGAAAGACGAATCAAGGTATTGCGGTGACAAAGAAGCCGAGATGTGAAAGGATGCTGTCAAAGTTGGAAGGAGGTTGAGAGAAAAGTACTTGGCTAGGAGCTAGTTGCATTTACTTAATAGAAAACTCTCGGCAGTTGAAAATCTAATCACTCGGCATAGAGTTCTTGGCTAGAGAAAGGTTAGCATTGGCACACGATGGTGAATGGAGCATAGTATAACTACTCAGAGCTCTCAGGGAATTCAGCCATTCTCTTTCAACATACTATTTCTCATCTTCGGTCGGTTAATGAGAAAGAATCCTTCAGGTGAGGGACTGGAGGCCTCTGAGGCATGTGCGAGTGATTGGGCTGATAGTCGGTAATCTATTAGCTCCTCGAGGTTGTTGGAGATTTGCCCTTGAGTCATGATTCTCGTCATCATTGGGTACATAGGGAGTCAGATTGACCACGTTGAATGCAGTAGACACCCCGAAACCCTTGGGTAGTTTAACTTCATAAGCATTATCATTTATGCGCCTAAAGATCCTATAAGGTCCATTCGTTCTAGAAGATAGTTTGTTCGTCCTCTTACTAGGAAAGCTTTCCTTGCTAAGATGTTCTTTGTTAAGATGGATCCAAATAAGGTCCCCAGGGGTATAAATGACTCATCTCCTTCCGCAGCTTCCCGCTTCTTTTTGTTAGGCCACAGTCTTAGCCAATTGTTCAACAATCTTCCGATGTGACCTTTGGAATTCCTCTGTATGTTGTAGGTTGGATTAACTTTCCTCTTATGTAGTCGGACTGTTAATTAAATCCAATAGTATGTTCGGTTTAAGTCCGTAAACAACCTAAAATGGTGATGTTCCAGTTAAGCTGTAAGTCGAGCAGTTGTAGGAAAATTTAATGATGGGTAGGCATAAATCCTAATTATGCGAATTCTTCCCAATAACTGCCCACAGGAGGTTACCGATGGTTCTGTTCATAACTTCAGTTTGGCCATTTATCTAGGGCTGACAAGAGGTACTGAACAAGAGCTTAGTGTCAAGCTTCCTCTACAGGGTCTTCCAAAAGAAGCTTGTGAATTTTGAGTTACGGTCGAATACAATACTCCTTGGTACTCCATGTAGTCACACAATTTCCTGCAAAAAGAGGTTAGTGAAGAATAAAGCATCGTTAATTCTGTGGTAGGGAATGAAGTGGCTTATCTTGCTGAATTGATCAACCATTACTAAGATTGAGTCATGTCTTCTCAACGTCTGGGAAAGGCCGGTCATGAAATCCATGCTTAGATTAGTTTACGGCCACTTTGAGATTGGTAGGGGTGTATATTCCCCATAGGGTTCTCTCCTCCCATTTGCATATTTACATACTTCGCACCTCTTAAGTACTTGGTGCATATCCTTCATTATCTCAGGCCAATAAAAATGCTCTTTTAATATCTCAGTCATTCTCTTTTCCCTAAAATGGCTGGCTAAACCCCCGACATGAGTTTCTCAAATGAGTAGCTCCCTTATCGAACCATTCAACATGTAAACTTGCTTGCCCTTCATCAAGAGCCCTTGATTTAAGTAGAACCCTTTTGTAGCTCTTCTAGCATTGTACTTGGAGAATAAGGGTCCAAAATGTAGATCATGCTCATATTGATAAGGTAAGGTGCCATATCCCAACACCTTAGCTTGTAATGTTGTAATGAGGGTATGACGGTATGACGGTAAGAAAGAGCATCAACCACTATGTTGGTGCCCCCCTTCTTATATTTGATGACATAGCAAAAGGTCTCCTAGAACTCAACTCATTTGGCATGACGTCGAGAAAGGTTCTGTTGCCCATGAAGATGCTTGAGAGATTTATGATCCGAATAGATGATGAATTCTCTCAGCAACAGATAATGTTGCTAGTTTTGGAGTGTTCGGACAAGGGCACAAAACTCCTTATCGTAGGCTGAGTAATTCAGGGTAGCACCTCTTAGTTTTTCATTGAAATAGCAATGGGTTAGCGCTCTTGCATAAGGATAGCAACGCATCACATTCAACTTAAAAAACTTCTTAGAAATTTAGCTGGGTGAGTATTGGAGTAGACGTTAGCTTTGACTTCACATCTTCAAAACTCTTCTAAGCTTTCTCTAACCACCTAAACTCAACGTTCTTCTTGGTTAATTCAGTTAATGGCGTAGTTATGGAACTGAAGTTTTGAATAAATCTTCGATAGAACAAAGCTAGACCACGGAAGCTCCTAATTCTGGCAGCACTAGTCGATGGCCACTCAAGAATAGCTTTGACTTTTTTGGCATCAACTTAAACTCCCTTCCTTGAAACAACATATCTGAATAATACAACCTTGCTTTGATAGAACATACATTTCTTTAGGTTGCTGAATAATATCTCGGCATGGAGGATGTTGAACACTAATCTTAAGTGCTTGACATGGGCGATCATGTCGGTACTATAGACTGGAATATCATCAAAATAAATCACAACACATTTACCGATCAACGTTCTGAGAACATAATTCATCAACTGCATAAATGTACTCAGTGTGCTAATAAGGCCAAACGGCATCACCAACCATTCGAACGAACCATCCCTTGTCTTGAAGGCCATCTTCCATTCATCCTAATGTCTTATTTGTATTTGATGGTAGCCATTCTCCAGGTTAATCTTATAAAAGATGCAAGTGCCATATAATTTGTTAAGCATATCATCAAGTTGCAGGATTGGGTATCGGTATTTAATAGTGATCTTATTGATGGCTCAATTGTCAATGCACATTCGCTACATTCTATCCTTTTTTGGCACGAGCATAGCTGGTATGACACAAGGGCTCATGTTCTTATGGATATATCCGTGATCCACCAAATCATCTACCTTTTTGTTCAGTTCAGCTACTTGCTCAGGATTGAGCTTGTAAGTGGGTTAGTTTGGTAAGGCAGCTCCTGGTTGTAGGTCGATGTAATGTTCAATACTTCTTAAGGGAGGTAAACCTTTTGGCATCTCGGTAAGGAATAAGTCAGCAAAGTCTTGAAGTAGTTGTTGCACTTCGACAGGTAAGTTCTTGACTTCTCTCACCTCTAAGAGCCTCCTAGTAAGAGGAGCACAAAGTCATCAGCCTTGACTTCTTGGGTAAATTAAGCTCGGGAAATCACTAAGGACTTTTGTTGTGGTGATTTAGCAACCTTCTCTTGGGCTTCTTGGGCTTTCTTAGGACTCATGGGTGTTAATATAATTTTCTTTTTGTCCTTTTGGAACATGTAGGTGTTCCTATACTCATAATATAGCACTCTCACATCAAATAGCCATGGTCGGTCGAGTAATATATGAGAAGCACACATGGGAAAGACATCACACAACACTTCGTCCCTGTACCTATCACCAATGGTAATCGACACTCTAACTTGCTTGGTAACGTGTAGTCCTCCTTTCTTGTTTAGCCAATGAATCTTGTATGGCTTGGGGTATGAAAGGGTTGGTAATTTCATGGCCTTAACTACCTCTTGAGCTATGACGTTGGTATAGCTCCCTCCATCAATAATCAAAGTGCATAGCTTACCATTCACTTGGTAATTTGAATGAAAGAGTTTCTCCCTTTGCTCATTCTCATTAGCCATAAAAGTACTGAGAGATCAACGAATGACAAGACAATATTCGGCGTTGCCCTCAAGTGGTGTCTTGGCATCGAGATCCTCCTGAAACTCTTTAGCATTTGATCAACTCCCATTTCTTCCTCTCCTTTACTCGCGCTCTCTACTTCAAACTAGGGCTTGTCTCCCTTTATAGTAATGACTCAATAGTTCGGACATTGACTAGTTACGTGTCTATAACCGAGACATTTAAAGCATTTGATTTCTTGGGTCTTTCTTCATGTGCTTTAGCCTTGGTCTCTTTGGGCCTCAGGTTCCTCGGCTTTGCCCTTACCTCAGCCTTCTTTTGGTTGGCTTGGCATAAGCCTTCGATGTTCCACCTCAAAACTGTTTGATGCTTAGTCATTCCCTAGTCGACTCGACACATCACCCCTATTCGGTAGCGTGGTTCTGCTATTTGGCACCCAACTAATCTAGTTCTGCCTTTGCCTTTCAACTCTTTGGGCCACCCGGATGGTTTCATCCAGAGTTGTAAGGTTCTACAGCTCCACGATATTACCAATCTCAGTCCGTAACCCAGAGATGAACTGTGCTATAGTTCATGTCTTAGGTTCGTCGACATCACATTGGATCATGAGCAATTAAAACTCTCGAACATAGTTGTCCACTGATCTGTTACTTGCCTCAGGTTTTAGAGCCGTCTGAACGTGTCTTGTTTGTAGTGTTCAGGAATGAATCTACTTCTCAGGACTCTCTCCATTTCGTTCCATGTCTGGACTTCTCGTCTGGCTCTCATGCATACATTCTGCAACTTCTTCCACTACGTTGCTGCACATCCAAAAAACTCCAATGTAGCTACTCGAATGTGAACGTCTTCATAATCATAAAAATTGAATATCTTTTCGATCTTCTCCTTTCAGTTTAAGTAGTTGTTAGCATTACTAGACTTGTTAATGCTCGAAATTTGTACTTTGAGGTATTCGGCTTCCCAAGGAGCTCTAAGCTTATGCTCATCAATTCTAACATACCGTTCATCTGTTTTGTCATACTCTTCCACTTTGTCCAACTCCAATCTTCTTCTCACTATTCTATCGGCACGTCGGGGTGGTGCTTGGTTTACAGGAAAGGCTTCTAGTGCTTGTTCATTTATCTATCTCCTCGACTTATCTCTCATCTCTCAGCCTTGTTCAATAATTCTCTTACGCGGCCCAGTCTCTAGAGCTTTCTGTATTGAAGTAGCTAAATTAGCCACAATAGTAGCAAGGTCTTGTATCTGCTTATTAGTAGTATACGGTATTTGTTAGGTCATACAACCGCGACCATGAGCATCACTAATATGGACTCATAGATGAACATACGAACCCAATATCATGTGTAACCAAAGGGGGTAGGTCTAAGCTGCAAGGTGGCTTGAAAAGTAAATGATAGTTGAGGGAGAGTAAGGGTTCCCGTGCATTGACGCCTCATATGAGCTCAGGTCACACTTGATATGATGTATAAGTGTGACCGCAGGTCACTTGCTACTAATCCACACTTGAATGGGCTAGATAAGAGTAGCTCAAGAGCAAGAGGACACTTAGCTCAAGATAAGGTAAAAAGTCTAGTGTAATCTTTTATATATCTTCTTGTGACTATTACATTATGTAACTATTTATAGTATCTTGTTAAGGCAAGTTCTATGTTACAGATGATTACAAAAATGAATTCTTATTTACTGAATAAAAAGGAAATTACTATATAGGGAGACACAAAATTGTGCGCAGCGAACGTTGTTTGTGAACAGTTGTCAGTAAGGACAGTGCGCGCGCGTTTTTACTATGATTCTGATAGTATTGTGGTCTAAATAGGGGTGGGCCTTTGTTTAGGCTTGTTCGGCATCAGAAGGGGCTAGACTAGGGTTAGTTCATGGATAGCTTATCTTAGGTTGGCCTTGGAGGGTTGCCTCTTAAGAGTCTTGGTTGGCCTTAGTACGGTAGAGATTATTGTACTCAGATTTGGCGCTTGGACTATGGTTTAGTGGAGGGTTCGGCTTGACATGGTGGTTGATCACCTCAGCAATATCTTGGATAGCATGGAGAGCAAAGTAGCTCGGCAGATTGGATTAGGGTAAGCACTGTTTCTCGGCACTTAACTTACCTTAGACAACTCGGCGAATCACTTGAGAAAGCCTTCGAGCATGTAATCAGTCCTTAATCCCCATCAATCACTCTTGGCATCGTTAATTTTTCCTTGAATACTAGGATTCGACATTCTTATGAGGAGGTTTTGAAATTACTCTCCACACAAGAAATCCTTACACATACACAAATACTACACAGCTCTTGGTCTTAACCTCAAGCTCTGATACCAGGATTATATGATGTGTTTAGGAGCTCAGTTATTGCTAAGGCTTATGGTAGCGAAGTCAAATCAATGGGTCCTTTGAGATATTGAAGAAAGATAGGGTGAACCGGTTTGAGAACTGACTAGAGTAGCTGACGTGAAGTTGCTCGAAAGATATAACATATCAATTAACACAACACAACTTGACACTCCACTTAATACTTCACTTGATATAACACACAAGTTGATATCAAAGTCTACTTACCACTAATCTTGAGTTACTCGGCAATATTAGATAAGAGTGTATGGGAAAATAGACTTGGAGAGGATTGTCTCACAAGAATAGTATATTCAATGTATATATCTAAGATTGGATGATTTCGGCTTATAAGGAGAAGGGACTATTTATAGTAAGTGTAATATCTTATAAATCAGTAATCAAATATGAATATTTGAGTATTAAGACAAAACCCTTTCCTTGTATGATTAAGGTCAATAGTTGATCTAGGATATACGAGAAAATAAACTGATTAAGCTAGAAATTTACGAGAAATATGATAACCCTAACTGAGGAATTCTCATACGTTTGGAAATCTATAATATAATAAGAATATCAAGAAGACAATCAAAATAGTGAAAATTTACTCTATATAAAATCCTAAAGTCGAATTTAAAGTAATCGTACCTAAATTTAGGGCTTTCGGGAAAAATTATCCAATTGAGCCCAAACTTTACGATTAAGATAGGAAAGTTAGTTAAAGTGACTCAGTAAAGTTAGATTTTGAAAATAATTATCAAAAATCCTAATTTTGGCCCTAGAAGCATTATTACTTAATATAGTCTAAAAATTACTCGAAACTCTTAAAATTAAGCTTAAATGCGACAAAAACTTAAGTTAATTAAGTTATAAAATGAGATAATATAGTATAATTTACTATATGAGTATACACGTATTTTTATGAGTATACTTGATATAAATAATAATTATACCTGTACTTAACCTAAAAGTGTAAAAATATATATAATATGTAATGCCATATGACTCCGACCTGCTAGCGTTTAAGTAATTTATATTTTTTATAGAAAAATATATTTATAAGTTAGGTCAATAGGTGTAAAATAATTTATATTAATGATACTCGTAACTACAAGAATATGGATCTTAATAATAGAATAATGAGTATAATAATATTATTAATAACACGAGATAATACGTAAAAGCAATTGAATTAGTATAAACCTAATTGGCCAGATATCCCTTCTTCACTAGACTGATTGGAAATATTTATAGGTATGGGAATGTCAAAATTACATCTAGATATAGATATACAATTATATAAATTAATAAGAAATTAATTAAAGAATTTAATGTTTGAGAGATACTGTAGAAATTATGATTTTTGACAACGTCTATGGAATTAAGTTGGACTCTCATGACTAAGAGAAAATTTAAATGAAGTAATCGTATAGCTTTAATATTTTACTTTAAGCTCATTTGTATGAAACTTTTTTAAGAATATTAAGTTCATCGGATTTAGTCGCTATAAAGTAAAGTTTCGTAATTTTGTATATAGTTTAGGATAAATCTTTTAGAATCAATTACATGGTCTTAATAATTAAAATCGGTTATAAAATGTATATAAATAAATCCTAAATAATTAGTATAACTTAACTATAAATTATATTTTATTAATATTTTTACTAATAATTATGCTAAAACTCACCTGAAATAATGATATGTGAGAAAGGTAAATCTCAACTATATATTATTGTTTGTTAATAATGCTGTCGATGAAAAAAAGAAATATTCTTTAAATATTCTAAGAATTATGATATGTATTAAATAAAATATTCTAAATTTATTAAAATATCTTAAAAAAATATTATATATCTCAATTGCCTTATGAAGGTGGTGAGATTTAGAATACATATATGTGGCTTACGCCACTTTTAGATTGAATCAAGGGATGAGGCAAGAGAAAAGAGAAAGAGAGGAGAGAGAAAGAGCGAGAGAGAAAAATGGAAAAAGAAGAAGAAGAACTAGAAGATTTAAAATTTTTTAGCATATAATATTTTCAAGTAACCTTGATTTTATGATTATAAGTGTTGTCTTTTAATTGTTATTTAATAGTTATAGAAAAGAGATAGTTGTTATCGCATTATTTTCTTAGAAGAAGTATTTTATTCATATTCTTTCATTTTTTTAAAACTATAATCTTAGAATATTAATCGTTGTAAGACTTGTATATTATTAGCACTGATTCTTGAAATGAGTGAATCTCTAATAATAATAATTTATCAGACCTATTAAAATAATAATCATTATTTCTATAAAATTTGAGTATATACGATTTATTATACTTTGCTGCAAAATTGTGTAAAAATATATTTTTCATTACATAATATGATATCAATAGGATATTGGTTGCTATACAACTTTATCTATATATTAGAATTAAAAATACCTTTTAAAGACAATATTTTAAACGAATACGTAATACGTATAGTCGAGTTCATACAAACTCTACGATACTGATTTTATTGAAACTGAATCACTGTAGGCAATAAAATAGGTGTTTTCCGTAATATTATGGAAAATATTGTCCTACGAAGGTCTTTCCGTAATTAAAATGTAATATAAACAATAATAAACATGTTTCGATATAACTGAAATGATGTCATGTAAATAGTAGTAAAATTGCGTATGTTAAATATTATTAAGTAAATTGCTATAACCTACATCTTTATAATATTATGAATTTACGTACTGTGATAACCTTACCATAATCAAAACGTGATTTAACTAATTAAAAGTATGTTTCAATACGATCGAAACAATATATTATACGTAATAGTATAATTACTTATATTATTAGTAATTAATAACTTGACTTGACTTATATAATAAAACTATATATTATTATATAAGAAAAATGATAATATACTTCATATATATACATATATATGTATAATCGTTTTAAATAAAACCCTAATGTTTTCGTAACTATTACGAAAATTGAATTTGAGTTTTGTATATATAGGGTCTCCAAGTGATTAGATTGTTGATGATACAAGTTTTCCGCGGTGAGCGTTAAAACAGGTAAGTGGGACAATACTTTACGACATTTTGAGATATTATTTTATGCAACGTTTGTGGTTAGGTTTCGATTTATTATGATGGGAGTTGAGCTCTATGATATGATTGTTTTATAAATATTATTATGCTTGAATTGTTTGAGCTTGGTTGATCACCCTTAAAAAATGAACTAACTCAAACTTGGCTCAACATCTAATCTGATATGCATCGCAACTTACTAGAGGTAATGATTAGGATTCTTATGCCAAACATAAACTTTCTTTAATGAGGATAGTTGAAATGGTCCTTTCCCCACCCTTATTTGAATTAAGTGATAGGAGATGAGGTTGTGGTAAGGGAGTCATGGTTCGAAGGTGGTCACAGGAGGAGGGTGTTTTCCATTGCACAAGCCCCGGTTTGGTTTCGATTCACGAGTGTGTGATGTCAATCTTCTCAGCCTAGATTAGAGCGGACGCAATTTCTTTAATCTCAAGACGGACCAAATAACATTGTGCGATGACATTTGCTTGTACATGTATTGTATCTAACTAACTTGGTTGAAAACCTTGCTTGTGATGTATTAAGTGCATACTTTTGTCTCTGCCTACTTAGTGAGCAAGTTGTCGCTCATTTCCCCATAGTTCGTTTTGCAGGTTCCAAACGGATTACAAGTATTTATCTAAAACCAGAACTCTAGCAAATTGGGACAGGGAATGAGGTGTAAACACGAAATGGTTGGTTGTTGTTCTTAGCATTAACTTCCTTAAATTTTAAAGAAAACTACACAGGACTCCTCAAGGGGTTTGGTAGTTTTTAATATTATGGTCTGTATATGAAATGATAGGTACTTGTGGGATTTGCTGCCACTTGTTTATAAGGTTAAATTACAAGTTTATTTTTAACAAATTATTTCAAAGGATTACTCCGTAGGTTTATATCAAACATGTATTGAATTAAATGCTTCAAAGGGATAGAGTCGAGTACGCTTGATGTGAACTAGGTCTAAGATAACAGCTATAAGGACAATTTCTATCTTAAGATGACTCACACAGCAAGACTGTTATGACTTCATCTTTTCAGGGCATGACAGTAAGTCCTTAGGACAATATTATAAATAAAGAAACTACAAGAAGGTATATACAAAAAGGGAATCCTTAGTATATACAAAAAGGGGTCAAAGGTGCGAAAGACAAAAAGGGAAAATAGTACAATATCAGATGAAGAGGATAGGTGGTAGTGCGATACTGGTTCTGTACAAAGGGTTTTCTAAGCATAGTAGGAGAGAGCAATTAAGGTGTTACAGCAACAAAGAAGATGAGACGTAAAAGGATGCTGTGAGAGTTGGAGGAAGGCCGGGAGAGGAGTACTCAACCAGGAGCTAGCTACATTTACTCGGTAGAAAACTGTCGGCGGTTGAAAGTCCGGTCACTCGGCACGGAGCTCTTCGCTAGAGGAAGGTTGGTATTGGCACACGATAGCGAACAATGCATGGTATAACCATTCGGAGCTCTTAAGGAATTCAACCATTCTCCTTCATCATACTGTTTCTCATCTTTGGTGGGTTAACGAGAAAGAATCCTTCAGGTGAGGGACGGGAGGCCTTTGAGGCATACGCGAGTGATTGGGCCGGTAGTCGGTAATCCATTAGTCTATAATGAAGGAAACAATTCAAGTAAGATGCTAAATGTGGCAAGGACCATAATCCAAAACATGGCCTACAATTAAAGGCTAAGTGTTTATATTGTGGAAAGACTGGACACAAAATGAAATAATGTTTTGAGAGAAGGAATGCCGTAGTGTGCCACAACTGTAGAAAATGTGGCCATGACATAGCTAGATTTTATCAAAAGTGAGCAATCCTAAGGACAATTGTACAACCTACTAAGAACACTCTTGTAGAAGTAATATAAGGAAAACCTAACTCGTTATCCAAAGAAGTGTTATTTTATTTGCCTAGAATTAAACGTTGTATTTCGAAGAAGTCCATGTTACACCCTAAACCAAAGAGTTGTAATAGTCTCGTTGTATAACAACTTAGGTTAGAAGCTAACCACTTTAGTCGCTAATGTAGGTATAACTTATACAAGGCGTTTACCACTTCCTTGCTTTGAGCTATCCAATTCTATGTTTAATAGATATCAACCTGTGTTGTAATTTTTCAAAATAACTTTGGAAAATAAACTTGTGGCTCAAATGACTAAGAAAATTTAAGCTTTACAAATCATTTAGAGTATAAAATCTCAATTTCAACAAAAAGTCTAAAAGTAAGTCGATATGAGAAAATAGAGTGATTAGTTAAGGCTTTACAAAAGGTCACAGGTTTGTAGAGCATAATAATGGTATCCATAGTTGAAAATTAGAGGGTTATTAATAGAGACCCTATTAGTTTCTATATAAGTTAGTAAATTCGAAAAATAATTAAGAAACATTTCAATAGTCTTGAATCTTACTCATCGACCCTGCTCTCTAGTCTTTTAAAATTTGGTATAATATTGGTGAGTCTACAAGAAACTTGTAAAACAATTATAGGGGAATGAGCGATAACTTTCTTAGTAAGTGAGATTGAGACAATAGTACATATGGTGCGAACCGTGACTAAGGATAGACAAAGGCGGTTGTTAGATGGGTCAAAGTTTGTAGAAAGTTCGAAAAGGAAAGTGATAAGGAATGGACGAAAGGGTGAATGTGAATGAAGAGTAAGCAAAAACCTATGAACAACTCTAATGGATATGATGTGCTAATGGAACTTCTGAGAACTCACGGCACAACTCGATATGGCATACGAGATGGTTCGGTGAGGTTACTCATCATCTAGCCTTTCTTAAGGGTTAGGATAAGAGTGATGTTGAGAGTAAATAGGTAGTGTTCACGCAGGGAAGGAAAAATATTCAAGTGTATTAATGATGATTTGATTATTATAGCTGCTAGTACAGGGGGTACTTGTCACGCCCCGAACAAGAAGAGTCATAACAGTCCCGCCGTATAAACTATTCTAAGATAGAAGCTGACCTCACAGCTGCTATCGTAGACGCAGTTTACACAAGGTGCACAACTCAACCAGCTTGAAACGTCTGTTCTGACATCTATTAATACCCAAACCTGTGGTAGAGCTTTTACAAAATACTTGTTCTATACAATCTGTTGTTTAGTACTACAATAGTAATTATACAAACATTTTACGTCCAAGGGTAAAGTTTACAATCAGAGTTTATTAAAAACCACAGGTTTTACGATCTATATACAATAAGTTAGAAAACTAGTGGGCTCCCAGGGGATTCCCATTTAGTTTTCCTCAAAACTTAAAGACAAGACAAAAGCTCAGGTTCAGTTAAACTCTTCGATCCTCACTTTCCCACACAGCAGCACACTAACCTGAGAACGGTGGTACCTGAACATCTTTGCCTTCACTCAGCACCTGCAAAAGAGTCTGTAGGGATGTGAGCACAACTAGGTCAGTAAGTGGGGCGGAGTCAGAAGAGTACTATGCAATCACAAATAAGGTTAATAATTATGATGAAATGCAATGCAATCACTCAAATGAAAACATCGCACAGTGTTAACCAGTCCACTGTGAGGTTAGAGAAATTTCATCCGCTCCAACCCGGATTGAGGAGTTTCATCGCGACTCAAGTCAGACCAAACCCGGGCTTGTGCAATGGAGAACACCCCCCTCCCATGACCGCCTTCGAACCACGGCCCCCAACCTTACCACGATCTCCTCGCCTATCACTTAGTTCGACTAAGGATGGGGAAAGGACCATCTCAGTTATCCTCATCGAAGGAAGTCGGTGTTTGGCCTAACACTCTTAATCGTTTCCCCTAACGGGTGATTATGCATGACCAATTACACTTTAGTCGAATAACTGTTAGTGTTAATCAGGGGTGACCAACAAGTTCACACAATACAGAATCCATGCAAATATGCAGAACAACACACCAAGGAGTTGGACTCCTGTCACAACTGAGTATCATTCACACACATAGCATGCGCATAATCATCTAAGTACAAACACAACCAGAAGCACTCTTGGGTCTCTAGACACTTTAAATAGTACCCAAACAGCAGTGAAGCTACCATCTCAACTTACTTGTTTAGATGTTCGCTATTTCTGACTTGAATTGTCAACCGTCTTTGGAAGGTCCTAATTACACAAAAGGTCCAAATTTAGTTTTCGTAATAATTACGAAAATATTAGGGTTTAATCTAAAATGGTTATATATATATATTATTTCCATAATATGCAGTTATGTTATTATTATATATCGAATTAAATTATTAATTATTGATACCGTACATCATATATATTATTACGTATTATATATCGTTTTGATCGTATCGAAATGTACTTTTTATTTATTAATTCACGTTTTGATTCCGGTAAGGTTACCGAAATGTGTATATTCTTGAATATGTTATAGTTATAGGCTAGATTGCTTAAGGTTATCCGATTTCAACAAAACTAGTGTCATTGAGTTCGTATAGACTTAACGCCACATTTTACGAGTCCTGTTCCTAGAGATGGATTTTAACGGGTAGTTTGGATTTTTAATACAATTATACATAATTATATAAAAACGATCGTATTATGCGAAATTTACAGATTTAAATTATATTTTATCCAATTTGTCCCTATATTGTAACAATATAAGTATTATTCAATTCTAATACACCTAAAGTGCATCCCCGATCAGAAAATATTAATAATTATAATAAAAATTTCCATTTAATCCAATTTGATCAGCAATCCTATGTATAGATTTTATTTAACTATTTAGTTCATTTTAGTCTATTAATATTACAAATACGCCCCGACTCGTAATTTAAGCTATTTTACTTAATAAATTTGTAATAAATAGTTTGGATTACCCAATAATTCCCCGAAAATTTCTATGGACTTCTAAAAATATAAGGAATTCAATTATCACTTGGTTTCAAGTTTTCGACCTATTGCCTATATTTTCGTATTGACGATTTTACCCTTAAATTTGATAAATTATCCAATTATAATTCTTTTAGCATCCAATTAATTTCAATCTGACTCAATACCATTATTATTTATTATAGATCAGTACATGTCCATTTCATCAATTAATTTCATAATTTCCTATTAAATTCATAATTTCAGCCTATTTTCGAGCTAATTTCAGGCCTAAAAATTCAATAAATATTAAAATTATTCAAATAAAAATTTGGGCTACGTAGCAATTACCTATATATCATACACATCCTACATAAAAATTTTCAGCTAGAAACAACATCATATAGTACATTTATTTCATATATATATGTTCGAATGAATTACAGATTTCTTAATAAAGTATATTAAATATTACGAATTTTTCAAAAATAAAAATATCACATGAAAGCATGTCTAAAATAACCTAAGTGTAATTTTTTTCATAATTTTCTGGGCGGATTTACTATTTTTTAAAAATTATTGAAAAATAGGGCAGAAATTTGACCTTGGTGTTCTTGGGTGCTTCGGTGGCTGGCGGCGACTGGGCGGTTATCGGACGGCCGGCGCGGTGGGTGGACCGTGTGGGGTTAGCTGGGTTTCACAGCAGATCTACTCTAGGTTAGGATTCCACACTTTCACTAATTTTTCTGTTTTTTTTCTAAATTTGTTTTTTTTTCCACGATTTTTTTTAATTTTTCTTTCTGATTATTTCTGATTCCAAATTGCTAAAACTATCATATCTGATGATTTTGGCTTTTTATAGTGCCTCAAAGTCGGTTAGAGGATTTTTTCTTTAATTAATTCATATTTTCTTTTCTAATTTCTTTTTTTTTTTTTATGCATGAGGTGTCCAAATGTTAAAATTTTACTTTTGATTCAGCACTTCACTTTTCCTTTTGTCCTGCCATGCCTCCTTCCAGCAATCTCATTGTTATTTAATTAATTTTTCTTTTTCTTTTATTAAATAATTACTTAAATATAGATATTATATGTTAGAATTAATTATTTAATTAATATACAAGTTTATACCCTATGTAAATAACATGTGAAATATATAACTTTACTCGTATAGTTAAGTTTTTAGCATATCTTTTATTTTTAGGATACATTCTAAGGTTAATTTCATGAATTCAACATAATAAATATATAATTAAACAATTTTAGGTTAAAATTATTATTTATACCGGGTACACTCAAAAAATTACGTGTATTTTTTTTATAGTAAATTATACTACATTATCTCATTTTATAGCTCAATTAACTTATCTCTAAGTTCTCGTTGCAATCTAAGTTCAATTTTAGGAGTTTTGAATATTTTAGGGCTTTAGTAAATATTCCAATTTCTAAGGGCAAAATTGGGATTTCGGGTCTTTATTACTAAAATCTAACTTCACTGTAATATCTCGACTAACTTTTTCGTTCTAATCACAAAGTTTAGGCTCAATTGGATAAGTTACCCTAAAAGCCCTAAATCTGAGCTCGATTGTTCTAAACTCAATTTTGAGAGCTTACAGTACTTATACCTTAGAATATAAGGCAACATGCCTAAAAGGGAAAAGATAAAAATGGTATTTCCTAAGAAAATAATGTATAAGATACAAAAGGGTAAAAATGAATATTCAAGAAAAACAATCATTAGTGTAATGGATTCTACACATGATTTTGTATACGTAGCAATCTGTATTAGTGCGGCTGTTGGAAGATGCAGACAAAAGTAGAGGCAGCTTGCTGGCCTGAGCAAGGGTAGTTAAGTTAATCCAGAGTCTCTCTCTCGTCATCTCGGCAAAGGTGATGTCGAGTAAGTAATTGGCCAGGTATGAGTGAGAATGAGGTTGGGCTGTTCTATCGGCCTTTTGATTCTCGGCACACTATCTACGAGAAATAGGGAGTTATTCAGCTTGGCATGAAGAATAGGTCAGTAAGGAGATACTCGGCCTCGGTAGGAGTTGACTGGAGTAGGAGAATTTATCGTACCAGGCCTTCCAATCCTCGAGCTCGACTGCGGGTTAATGGTCTTGTAGCTCGATTCTTATCATTTCCTCCGAGTTGATTGGGATTTAAGATCAAATCTAAATGATCTCCGGTCAGCTCTTCGTCGGGATGATACGGATTGAGGTCGGAAATGTTGAAGGTGTTAGAAACCCTATAGTCTTCTGGCAACTCCAATTTGTAGTTGTTATCATTGATCTTTTGGAGGATTTTGAAAGGTCCTTTAGCTTTTGGGGATAGCTTGTTCCTCTTCTTGCTCAGGAACCGTTCCTTGCTAAGCTATGGCTACACCAAGTTTGCTTGCTGGAATTGTTTAGTTATCTTACCCTTAGTCTTCTCTCACATTCTTTTAGTAGCTTGGTCAATGTGTCGAGTGACTTTGTCATAGATGTGATGAAGGGATTGTACTTTAGCCGAGGTGTTAAGGTCTTCTTGTACAGGTGCAGGTATATGGGTGTAATCGAGGGATAACTCAGGATTGAAGCCATAGACCACTTCGAAGGGAGTCTGCTTAGTGGTGTCATGCACTGTTTGGTTGTAAGTGAACTTGACTATTGGCAAGCAAACGTCTCAATCAGCCAAGTTTTTGCCCATTGCAACTTGGAGCAGTGATCTCAAAGTACGATTAACCACTTCTGTTTGGCCATAAGTTTAAGGGTGACAAGAAGTACTGAATGGTAGTTTGGTCCTCATCCAACACCACAAGGTCTTCTAGAAATGGCTCAAGAACTTTGGGTCCCTATCGAAGACTATACTCTTCGACACGTCGTGTATCTGCATAATCTCCTACAAGAAAAGATAAGTAATAGCTAAAGCATCGTTAATTTTGGAGTAGGGTATAAAGTGCGCGATCTTGCTGAACCGATCCACCACAACCATTACAGAATCTTTACCTTGGGTAATTTGTGGTAATCCGAGGATAAAGTCTATGCTTAGCTCGGTCTATGGCTTTGTCAAAATAAGCAAAGGCATTGCTTTCCCTTTTTTGGCTTAGCACTTAGCCCTTTTGCACATGGCACAGGTTTCAATAATTCGGTGCACATCTCGCCATAATCTTGGCTACAAGAATTGACTACTCAGCAGTTCACATGTCCTATTCTCCTCGAAATATTCGGATAACCCTCTATTGTAGGCTTCCCTGGTCAGTAGCTCTTGTAGTAAACAAGTCGGCACGCATAATTTTCCGTCTCGGGACAAGTAGCCATCTTCTACATGACATTCGTTCACTGTTCTTCCATCGATACATAGTGTAAGTACGGGTCTAAAGTGTAGATCCCTGGAATACTGCTCCTTAATGTTGGCAAACCCAAATAATTTGGTCTGCAATTTAGTTAAGAATGTATGTCTTCTTAAGAGAACATCAACAACTACATTGCTTTTTTTTTTTTTATATTTTATTACAAAATTGAATCCTTCAAGAAATTTAACTCATCTTGCTTATCGCTTCAATAGCTTAGTTTGACTTCGAAGGTAACTTAGAGATTTATGGTTAGTATAGATGACAAACTCTCTCGACAATAGATAATGATGCCATACTTACAATGCTTAGATCAGCATCAAGAGTTCTTTGTCATACACGTAGTAATTTAACTATGGTCTTCTAAGCTTTTCATTGTGGAAGGCAATTGGTCGGCCTTCCTGCATTAGGATAGCGCTTATCCCAATGCCTGATGCGTCTAACACTGGGGTGGAGGTCAATCTCTCTTTTATCTCGGCAAAGCTCCTCTCCTCCTTTTCTCCTCATTAGAAGTCGGTGTTTTTCTTCATTAGCTCAGTAAGTGGCGTAGCGAAGGTGATGAAATTCTTGATGAACCGTCTATAGAATGAAGCTAGTCCATGGAAACTTTTCATGTTGGTACAAGTAGTAGGAGTCGGCTACTTTACAACTGCTTGGAGGTTCTTGTCATCCACTTGTAAGCTTCCTCCACCAATTACATAGCCTAAGAATACCACTTCCTCCTAGAAAAAGAATACCACTTCCTCCTAGAAAAAGAATACTTTTTGAGATTGCTGAATAATCTCTTGGCATAGAGGATATCTAGAATAGCTTGGAGATGTTTACAGTGACTCGGTATATCGACACTATAGACTAGGATATCATCAAAGTATACCACGATATACTTCTCGATTAGATGTCTCAGTGCATAATTCATTCGTCTCATGAAAGTGCTAAAGGCATTCGACAAATCGAATGACATGACCATCCATTCATATAATCCATGTCGAGTCTTGAATGCCGTTTTCCACTTGTCTCCTAGCCTTATGCGAATTTGATGGTAGCCTGTACTTGATCGTAATCTTGTTCACGGTTCGATTGTCTACACACATCCACCAGGTTCCATCCTTCTTTAGTACTAGAAGGGTTGGTACAACATAAGGGTTGCAGCTTTCCTTAACATATTCTCTCTTTAGCAACTCATTGACTTAATGATAGGGGTTAAGGACTGATTACATTCTCTTAAGCTCGAGGGCTCTCTCAGGTAGTTTGCCAAGCTGTCCAAGGTGAGTTAAATGCCAAGGAGTAATGCTTACCTTAGTTCGATCTGTTGAGTTACTTTGCTCTCCATGCCATCTAAGGTGTTCCTAAGGTGACCAACTGTGGTGCTAAGCTGAAACCTTCGTTTTGCACTAATCTCAGCACCAAATTTGAATATAGTAATCTCCATAGTGTCGAGGCTAAGCTGACAAGTATTTCGAGTTGACCATCTAAGGTTGACTAGAACGTAAGCCATTCTTGAGCTAACCCTAATCTTGCCTCCGCAATCAAGGTGCCGATCTTTTAACGCTGAACATACATTAACAGAGGCCCACCCCTGTTTAACTCTCTACACTGTCAGAATTGTAGAGTAAAATGTGTGTGCGTTGTCCTTTCTGACAATCGTACTATCCTTTTTGATAGAGGATGTTCGCTGTACACGATTTCCTATTTTCCCTGTAAATTATTTTCCTTCTTTTTAGCAAATAGGGATCCATTTTTGTAATTTTCTGTAACATAGAACTTACCCTAATAGGGTACTATAAATAATCACATAATGTGATAGTCACAACAACATATATAGAAAGAGATACACTAAACTTTTACCTTCTCTTGAGTTAAGTGTCCTCTTACTTACTCTTGAGTTACTCTTATCTAGCCCATTTGAGCGTGGATTAGTGGCGAGTGACCTCCGGCCATACTTGTGCGTCATATTAAGTATAACCCAAGTTTGTGTGGGGCATTGGTGCGTCATATCCATCATCGGTGCACGGGAACCCCTTGCTCACCCTCAATTATCATTTACCCTTTAGGCCATCTTGCGGCTTGGACCCATCCCTTTGGTTATGCCTAATATTAGGTTCGTGTGTTCATCCACTAGTTCGTATCATCTTGGTATTAGAGCCTGGTTACATTCAGAGTTGGATTCTGCTACTGTGTTCTTTTGATAGTTTATCACTACTCTTGTGTGATAAAGGTTTTATTGTTCATATTAGAGTTTGGTAGCTGGGAGTGTTTTGTACTCTGTTTTTTCCCCGTTTTCGATACGCAAGACAGAGTGTGGTTGACTGTTCGTTTGATTGTTGTTGTGAAGTAACCATCAACGTTAGACTCAAGTGTTTAAGGAACTTTGGGAAACCAAGAAAGTGGTACTCGATATGGCCAAGGGTAAGAAGGAAGCTTCATGCCTCAGTCAGTGGATGATCGATTGGATAAGCTTACTAATTTAGTAGTTAGTTTGGTGACTGTTATACGAGAAGACAAAAAACGAGCTAGAAATAGCCCCATTAGAGAACGTGAATAGCAACAACGAGGCAATGGTCAGTTTGGTAGAGTTAATGCCCCAGCTCGTCTACCTTGAGCTGAAGGAATTGGTAAGGATGTTAGATGAAGGCTAGCACCAGAAGAGATCAAGGAGGAAGCAGAAGGGGATGACGAGGCAGGGGAGTACGACGAGGCAGGGGAGTACTACGAGCCTGAGGAAAGAAATGTACGAGCCCCTAGAGTTGAGGGATTGAGAATGCGGATTCCAAGTTTTTCTGGTAGGGGTGATGTCGAGGACTACCTGGATTAGGTAAATAAGATTGAAAAGCAGTTTAAATGCCATAAAGTGCCCGAAAATGCAAAGGTTAGGCTAGCTGTGTTGGAGTTCATTGGTTATGCTACCTTATGGTGGAAGAACTTGTAAGCCACTAGAAGAAGGGAAGGAGAGTGAAAGATTAGGAGTTGGGATGATATAAAAAGAGTCATGCAGAGAAGGTTTATGTTGAGCTATTATCTGTAGGATGCTTTTAAGAGATTGTAAGAACTGAGGCAAGGAGGATCGAGTGTGGATGCTTACGTAAAGGAATTCCAAATGCTAATGATTCGATGCGAAGTCATAGAGCTCGAAGACCGAACTATGTCTCGATTCATTGGCAAATTGAAGTATGAGATTAGGGATGTCTTGGAAACTCTGGACTTTAGAATACATGATGATGCAATCTAAGTTGCTTAGAGGATATAAAGGCACCGAATAGGAAGATTTTGAACACCAGTCAACCATTTTGGCAATAGTTGACTTGTTTTGAGCAAACCTGTGTAAACGAAACTAAGCAAGACCACTGAGACCCGACTTGCTCAAACTATTCGAGTAGAGGAGAAGGAACCCCCGAGGAAGTTTGAGAAAGGCTAGAGTTCAAGGAGGAAGATGAGTGAGATCAAGTGTTTCAAATGCCAAGGATTTAGACACATGGCTGCTCAATGTATGAATAGGTGAACAATGGTGATCAGAGGCGAGGCATCGACCTTTGAGGTCGATAGTATTGATGAGGAAGTAGAGGAGTTGAAAGAGGATGGACAGATTGAGCTGTTTGAGGAAGATGTTATCTATGGTGAGGAAGGCAACTTCATGCCGACCACTTTAGTATTAAGGAGGACAATGAGTGTCAATCTTGTGCCTGAAGACGAGCAGAGAGAAAATCTCTTCCATATTGGGTGCAAGGTGAATAACTCACTGTGTGCATTAATTGTTGACAGTGGAAGCTATACCAATATAGCCTTTGCATTTATGGTCTAGCAATTGAAATTGCTGACCATGCCCTACTCGAAACCTTACAAGCTTCATTGGCTTAGTAATAAGGGAGCCCTACAAGTGAACAAACAGGTGTTTATGCCGATTTGTATTGGCAAGTATTGAGATGAAGTACTTTATGATATGCTACCCATGAGTGTGTCCCACCTTCTACTTGGACGACCATGGATGTTTGACTGAGCAGTTATATATGATGACATGAGAAACATATGTTTTGTGGAGCATGAAGGGAGAAGGTTGAAATTGAGTCCCATGATTGCCGAACAGGTAAAAGTCATGCAGTCTTAGCTTAACCGAACCTTGAAGAAGGAGGCTTTGGTATTAACATGAGTTGAATTGAAAAGGGAAATGGAGCCGGAGGGACCGACCTATTTGCTTGTTAGGAGGCTTCTAGAGATGAGACTTGGGGAGGAAGAGTTGCCGACTGAGGTAAAAACCTTATTGGAGGAATTTGCTGACTTGTTTCCGAAAGAGTTGCCTAATGGTCTGCCCTTAATTCGAGGTGTTGAGCATACGATTGACCTGCAGCCAAGAGTTGTACTGCTAAACAAGCTTGCCTATAGATTGAACCCTGAATAGGTTACCGAACTGTAAAGCCAAGTAAACAACCTCATGAAGAAAGGGTATGTGTACGAGTCTTTGAGCCCTTACGCTGTGCTCGCCTTATTAGTATTGAAGAAGGATGGTTCTTAGAGGATATGTATGGATAGCAGAGCGATCAACCAAATCAACATCAAGTACATGTAGCCCATACCCAAGCTTGATGACATGCTAGACTAGTTAAGTAGAGTAAGAGTGTTCTCTAAGATCAACCTTAAGGCTGGGTACCATCAAATTTGAATGCGTGAAGGCGATGAGTGGGAGACCGCATTCAAGATGTGACATGGTTCATATGAATGGCTTGTGATGCCATTCGGATTGTCCAACACGCTAAGTGCATTTATGTGCTTGATGAATCATGTGCTCCGAGAGTTACTAGGAAGGTTTGTCATGGTTTATCTTGACGACATTCTAGTGTACAATCTTGACCTAAAGACTCATCGAGAGCATCTCCGATAAGTACTTGCGAAACTTCAAGCTGAACAGTTCTACACCAATCTGAAGAAGTGTGATTTTTGCCTATCCGAGGTGATCTTCTTAGGCTTTGTTGTGAGTGGGGATGGTATCTGAGTTGATAAGGAGAAGATAAGAGCGATCATAGAATGGCCTGAGCCAACCTGTTCTACCGACATGAGAAATTTCCATGACCTGGCATCGTTTTATCATCGATTCATTAAGAACTTTAGTATGATTGTGGCCCCACTCACCAAACTTTCAAAGAAGAATGCTGAATTCAGATGGGGTGAGAAAGAGTAGAGGAGTTTTGAGGATGTGAAGGAGAGGCTAACTATGACTCTTATCTTAGCTTTATTGAGCTTTGACAAGGTATTTGAAGTAGAGTGTAATGTGTCTGGACTAGACATAGGTATTATGCTGATGCAAGAAGACCGACCTATTGCTTACTTTAGCGATAAGCTTCGAGGGGCCATACTCAACTATCCCATTTATGACAAGGAGTTCTACTGTTACGCCCCGAAGCGGCAGAGTCGTAACAGCCCCGCCGTGTAAACCATCCTAAGATAGAAGTTGGCCTTACAACCGCTATCTTAGACCTGATCTACACAAGGCGTCCGCGACTAACCCGCTTTGAAGTAAACAGTTTGTAATTTAAATAATTCCTTTACCTAAGAAAGTGAGAAAAGTTATATATAATCACTATAATTCAGTTATTACATTAATCAGAAATGAAAAGTAAAATATGTGTTGATTCTTCAATGTTTTTCCTCACTCCCCAGGATCCAGTAGTTGCTAGCTTCAGAGTGTTTGTTGCCGCTTCTTAGCCAGCACCTGTACGACGTCTATAGGGATGTGAGCAACCACAGCTCAGTAAGTTAGGACGAAGGACTTAAAACTATACCATACATACAACAAGATTTTCAGTCACTTATTAGGTGCAATGCATGTGCAAACAAATGTCATTGCACGACGTTGTCCGGCCTGTCGTGAGATTAGAGAAATTGCGCCCGCTCTAATCCGGGTTGAGGAGTTGCCGTTAATGCAACAGCTCACGACCAAACCCAGGCTTGTGTAATGGAGACCTTGCTCCTCCCGCGACTACCTTCGAACCACTGTCTTCACCCCTGCCGCGACCTCCTCTCCTGTCACTTAGTTCGACCGAGGATGAAAAAGGGACCATTTTGCAATCTTGCGCTATCTCTTCCGAAGGGGTCGGTATTTGGCCGGAGAGTCCTAAATTCCCCTAACGGGTTGCCATGCATGTCCGATTATGATTACTGGTCGGATATTTGATTAAGTCCAGTTTAGGGTGATCAATCATTACATACAAATCATACAATATATGCCAGAACAACAAACAGAATCATAGCATCACCCATAATCAAGCACATGCACACATTCAACTATCTAACAAGCACAACCAAGCATAATCTTAAGCCTCCAAAATACAGCATCGTATTAATCCCAACTTACCTCGACTCCTCGCTCACTCACTCGAGGTCTGATTTGCTCAGGCCATCGCCGATCATCCCTATAACACGAACGTGGTTTCAGCTTTTCATATAAATATTATAAGTTCATTTTATCCTAAAATGCTTATTGTTAGGTTTTGTTTAAGGTTTAATATACCTAATTATCTAGGTATTAAGTCTTTTACAATTATTCTAGGTTTGGGGTTAGGTTCAGGTTCGGTTTTCGCATCGATTTCTAAGTAATGTTTTAGATTCCAACCCTAGAAATCCGTTTCAACCCATAATGTGAAATTAATAACATTACTTCCCGATCTCCTAATTACCATTATTACCTCTAATTAGTATTTTAGTCCATCCGGTACACTTAAATCCTTATTTGTATACCGAATTTACTCATAATGTGAGAAATTTTTACATTTTTCATATAATTACATAAATTCAAGCTTCCCATCAGATTTATTGAACGTTTTTATTATTATCACAATATCAATTTTTATTATAATATTTCCTATTTATTATATTTCCAATAATTACCTATTATGTATTATTACCTTTTATGTATATATTACACTTCTAATATTTCTATCACTCTAATTATCATCTCTAAACATCAATTATCATTTCAAAATGTATAAATTTATCCTAAATCAGATTTTACTCCAATTTACCCTAATTTACAAAATTATCTTAAAATGTACTATTTTTCCATATTACCTATTTACTACATAATTAACCTAATAATTACATCTAACACTCTAATTACTACAAGTATTATACTCCATCAGATTTTAACATCCTAAAACATCTACTTATTCACTAAGTCAGTAATTAATATCTTAATCACCTAATTAACTCCAAATTACCCATTTTATGCCTCATTTTAGGGTTTAAAAATTATCTAAAAATTTCAAAAATTAATTTTTGAAAATGGGCTTCATAGCACTGTTCTATATCATCTAAGTAATCTACACAAAAATTTTGGGCTTGAAACTACACTCCTAAGGTCATTTATTTCTAAACCGAAATGTGCTCGGTTTTGTACGATTTCTTAGGGACCATATATTACAGGACATAATTTCATCAAAATAACATTTTTCCTAAAAACTACATATAAAAATATCCCAGAATAACAAAATTCATAATTTTCTAATTATATTTACTATTTTTACAAAATTTCACAAGAATCGGGCTAGAAATTGTACTCACCGGTTTGGGTGGCTCCGGCCACCGCGGGCCACCATGGCCTTGTCGGCCAGCCTGAGCGCTGCCACCACCATGTGGTGGTGGTGGCCGTCCACTTCCAGCTGCTCGTCTGGTAAGGGTTCTCTTTAAATGCCCTAACTGCACAGTTTTTTTTATTTTTTTTCTAAACCAAATTTTTCTCTCAATTTTCGACTCTCCCTAATTTTCTCACTTTCCAAACTGCCCAAATGAGCTCTGTGATTTTTTCTGCTATTTATAGACATTTTCTGTAATTATTGTGCATTAAATTAGATAAGACAATTACTTTATCCCTTAAAATTTGGCTTTTGTGTTGCCTAATTCTTATTGGTTAATTTTTCTTTTTCTTATCCTAATATGCCACGACTAAGTTTACATCATTCCACACCCTTCTGATTTTTTCATAATTATTTTATAATTTTCTTTAATTATTTGCTTAGTTTTTAGCCAATTTAAGTAATTACGCGTATTTTTATCTACACGTAAATACATGTGGGATACACGTGAACATTCCTAATTATTATTTTGGTTATTCTAAAATTTTTAGTATACATATAATTTATCTCTAGTAATTTATTAGTTATTAGATTACACTTTTTGCCTTTTCGGTAATTAGCAATTATTATGCTTAAAATTTGAAAATTTTATAGTCTCTTATTTTATTACTTATTTTCTTAAATTTAAGTTTACGGGGTCATTTTTACTAATATTCTTCTCAATAGTTTATAATTTGGGTTTGATCGGATCCTTTAACTGATCGCCCTAAACCTTGGGTTCTAAGTTCAATCCTACGGTTACTTGGTTGAACTTTGGGGCTTACATCTACTCCTTAATTTGAGCACTAATGGTATGGCAACACTATCTGCTGCCCAAGGAGTTTGTGATCTATACTGATTATGAGTCCTTGAAATATCTAAAGAGCCAACCAAAGTTGTCCCCGAGACAAGCTAAGTGGGTTGAGTTCATAGAGGGTTTTTTTTTTATGTCATAAAATACAAGAATGGAAAGAACAATGTAGTGGCTGACGACTTATCGAGACAACATACCCTCTTGACTAAGTTACAGACGAGGTTACTGGGTATTTCAACCATCAAGACTTTATATGCTGAAGACCTATACTTTAGTCCTATCTATGCTCGTTGTGAGGAAGGATGGATACTTATTCAGGAAGGGAAGGCTATGTATCTCAACCTGTTCTATGCGAGAATTGCTAGTGCCTGAGGTACATGGAGGGGGATTGATAGGACATTTTGGCCAGCATCAAACTTGTGAGGTATTACCTCTAGATTCTTTTGGCCAAGGATGAAGAGGGATGGCTAATCTATGTTGAAAAAGTGTGTGACCTGCCGAAAAGCGAAGAGTTGAGCTAAGCAAGGATGTTACCAACCCTTGCCAATCCCGACCAAACCATGGTTCGAGCAGAGTATGGACTTCATGTCAAGATTGCCGAGGACGTCTCGAGGGAAGGACTCTATCATGGTAGTTGTGGATTGATTTAGCAAGATGGCACATTTTGTACTTTATTCCAAAACTAACGACACTTCAGCTATCTCTTTTCTTTTCTTGTAGGAAGTAATCAAGCTGCACGAAATTCTTATGACCATTGTTTTAGATTGGGAACCCAAGTTCATGAGCCACTTTTGGAAGATGTTGTAGAGGTGAATGGGAACCAAGCTACTATACAATACGTCTTGCCATCTACAAACCAATGGACAAACTAAAGTTGTCAACCGAATTGTATGAACTTTGATGTGGGTTGCTGTCGAACGAAACATAGCCGATTGGGATCTGTGCCTACTAATTGTTGAGTTCACATACAATAGGACCACTCATAGTGTAACAAGCATGTCCCCATTCAAGGTTGCCTATGGGTTCAACCCTAAGTTGCCATTGGACTAAGTTCCTCAGCTGATACTTGATGATGACCAGTCAGCCGTTGAGAGAGTTGAGGCCATCAAAGCCATGTACCATAAGGTTGTCGAGCAATTGGGTCAAGCTAATATTAAGCTTGAGAAGTGGAGCCAAAATGGAGAAAGAGGGAATTTCAACTAGGTGATTTCGTCTGGATACACCTTACTAAGGAGTGGTTCTTGAATTTGAGAAAAAGCAAGTTATCTCCCAAGGCCGACGGGCCTTTCTAAGTACTTGAAAAGATCAATCCTAATGGCTATAAGATTGAATTACCTAAAGGATACGGAGTCTCAAACTCCTTTAACATTGCCGATCTCCAACCTTACACTCCTAAGGACGAGTAGCTAGAAACCAAACTAGATTTGATCCTAAATCTCAAACAACCTGAAGGAAATGATAGGGATCAAGGACCGATTATACGCTCTCGAGCCTGAAGGCTCTCTCAGGTGGTTTGCTGAGCTGTTTGAGGTAAGTTAAGTACCGAGAAGCAGTGCTTGCCTTAGTTCGATCTACCGAGCTACTTCTCTCTCCATGCCATCCAAGGTATTCCTGAGGTGACCAGTCGAACCCTTCGCTATGCACTACTCTAAGTGCCAAATCTGAATACAGCAATCTCTATAGTGCTGAGGCTGAGCTGATAACTATCACAAGTCGACCAGAACGTGAGACGTTCCTGAGCTAACCCAGTCTTACCTCTGTAATCAGGGTGTTAATCTTTCGATGTTGAACATACATGAAGAGAGGCCTACCCCTGCTCCGCTTATAGCATTGTCAGAATCGTAGAATAAAACGCGCGCGTGTTGTCCTTTTTGACAACCGTACTGTCCTTTTTGATAGAAGACGTTCCTTACACACGATTTCCTATTTTCCCTATAAATTATTTTCCTTCTTTTTAGCAAATAAGGATCCATTTTTGTAATTTTCTGTAACATATAACTTATCCTAATAGGGTACTATAAATAATCACATAATATAATAGTCGCAACATCATATATAGAAAGAGATACACTAAACTTTTACCCTCTCTTGAGTTAAGTATCCTCTTGCTTACTCTTGAGTTACTCTTATCTAGCTCATTTGAGCGTGAACTAGTGGCGAGTGACCTCTGGCCATACTTGTGCATCATATTAAGTAGGGCCTAAGCTCATGTGAGGCGTTGGTGTGTCATATCCATTGTCAGTGTACGGGAACCCCTTACTAGCCTTCAACTATCATTTACCCTTCAAGCCATCTTGCGGCTTGGACCCGCCCCTTTGGTTGCGCGTGATATTGGGTTTGTGTATTCAACCACGAGTCCGTATTACTTGTCATTGGAGCTTAAAAGCCTATTGGGATTCATTCGATAGGCTAGCTTTTTTGGCGGTTGGCGTTAGGTACTAAGTCAATGGAATGCTCTATGCTTCGAGTAAAGGTTAACCCCTCAGGTAACTATTTTGGGAACAAGTTAGCATATTTATCTAGTAGCTCCTTCACCTCTTATGGTAGTTTACCTCGCTACTTTAACTTTAATAGTCGCTTGACTAGTACAATAGTCGATGTATTAGCTTTAAGGATCTTTCGGAGCTCGGCTCTACTCGTCACCAGAGCCTTCTTTGATCTGCGAGCAAGTTTAGCTTGTAGTTTGTTAACTTCCCTCGATAGCATTAAGTTTAGTATGATCTTCTAACCATCCTTTTCAAACATGTACATGTTCTTATACCCGTCATGGATGACCTTCCTATCAAACAGCCATGGTCGGCTAAACAACATGTGTGAAGCACACTTGGGCAACACGTTACATAAAATCTAGTCAAAGTAATGTTCGATGGCAATCAGTAGTAGTACTTATTGAGTGACATATAGTGTTCCCTTTTTACTCAACTAATGTAGCTTGTATGGCCTCGAATGTGCAATAGTCGGCAATTTCAACCTAACGACTAGATTAGTCTATGCCACATTGGTACAACTTCCACTATTGATGATTAGTGCGCCCACCTGATTGTTCACTCTATAGGTAGTATGAAACAGATTCTCTCTTTGCTCTTCTTCTCGTAAGGGTTCCATATTCATTGTGCGTTGGACAACCATGATCAACTAGTCTAAGTTCTCAGCGAATACATCTTCTTCAATCAGTTCTTTCTCGGTAGGGATCTCCTCCTCTTCGGGTTCCTCGTCTATATTGTCTACCTTTAGCTTTGACATGTCTCCCTTGATGACCATTGTCTGTTAATGCGGGTATTGAGCAGCCATGTGTCTGAACCCTTGGTACTTGAAGCACTTGATTTGGCTCATCTTCTTGCTTGATCCTTGCCCCTTTTCATTAGTTTGGGTCGACACTTCAACGTCAGGTTAGCCCTTTTGATTGGCTCGAACATCCATCTTTTGGCTTGGCTTGGTACTTGACTAAGCTCGGTGATTCGCCTATCCAGGTTGGCTAGTCAACATCTTGGTCGGTATTCGACTCCTTTGCCTCTCTACTCATTGGGCTATTTTGATGGCCTCATCCATTATTGTGAATTGCTAGAGTTCTACAATGTCCCGAATATCACTTCTCAATCTCGCAATAAACCTAGAGATTGTTCGTGCTTGGGGCTCCTTCACTTTACATTGGATCATGAGCATTTGAAATTCTTAAACATACTCGTCAATAGTCTAGCCTCCTTGGTTCAGTTCTTGAAGCCTAGTGAAAGTATTTTGAAAATAAGTTTTCGATACGAATATATTTTTGAGTACTTTCTTCATCTTGAACTAAGTACTAATATCTCGGTAGCCCTTTCATCTCCTCATGGCCTGGAAATTCTTCCACCTCATGGCGGCATATCCGGAGAACTCAATAGCAGTGGTTCTCACATTCTCGTAATCCTCGTATTAATAATAATAAAAAATACACTCACCTTCTCTTCCCACTCCAAATACTCATCAGCATTCCCAGATCCATTGAAGCTCAGAAGTCAAAGTTTCACATGGTTAGTTGCTTTGGGGACTCGTACGCACTCTTCTTCAAAATACTCCTCTTCTTTCTCATCTCCTACGTTTGCCAAATCAATTATTTCTCCTCACTCGTCCACCTACTCCACCACTTCGAACTGGTTGAGCTGGATTTTGACCTTTAATTGGTTGAGTTGGATTTTGATCTTTAATAGGTTGAGCAGCTTATGGGGTGTTTTGTGTGGCCTCAGTGGGTCAATAAGTTAATGCATGAACAACTCAGGTCAGATCTATTAAGAGGTTAGCCACCTCATCTAATCTCTCATTAGTGCTCTTAGGGGTTCCTTGAGACTGTTGTCCATGGGGAATAACTCCATTGTTATCATCTTCAACACTAGTGTTCATACTTGGGTCGGTCATTTTCTCTACAGATTCAAAGTTTAAATAAACACTTTAAGAAATTAATAGCTAGCAAACACAGCAGCTAAGATGAACATAGTAACTTGCTCTATCTCATATACGTAGAACAGAGTATAATAGAACTCGAAACACAAACCACAACTCAAATAAAACCTTCGTTCTAATATTAAGATGGTGTGAATCGTGACCAAGGATGGACAAGGTCAGTCGTTGGATGGCTTTAAGCTTGCAGAAAGCTTGAAATGGGAAGTAATGAGGAATGGGTGAAAGGATGAATACGGATGAAGAGTAAGCAAAAACCCATGAACTGCTCCAATGGATATGACACACTAATGGAACTTCTAAGGACTTACAACACAACTCGATATAATGTACGAGATGGTTTGGCAAGGTTACTCGCCACCTAGCCTTGCTTAAGGGTTAGGATAAGAGTGATATCGAAAGTAAACAGGCAGTGTTTACATGAGGAAGGAAAAATATTCAAGTTAATTAATGATAATTTGATTATTATAGTTGTTAGTACAAGGGGTATTTATACCTTAGAATTTAGGGCAACATGCCTAAAAGGGTATTTCCTAAGGAAGTAATGTACAAGATACAAAAGGGTAAAAATGAATATTCAAGAAAAACAATTATTGGTATAACAGATTCTACACATGATTCTGTACACTTGGCGATGTTGTAATGGTGAGGTTATTGGAAGATGCGGACAAAAGCATGGGCAGCTTGCTTGTTCGAGCAGTGGTGCTTGAGTTAATTCGGAGTCTCTCTCTTGTTATCTCGACAAAGGTGATGCCAAGTAAGTAATTGGCCAGACGTGAGTGAGAATGAGGTTTGGCTGTTCTCTTAGCCTTTTGCTTCTCAACATACTATCCACAAGAAATGGAGAGTCATTTGGCTTGGCATGAAGAACAGGTTGGCAAAGAGATACTCAGCCTTGACAGGAGTAGGAGAATCTGCTGTACCAGGCCTTTCAGTCTTCGGGCTCGGCTATGGGTTAATGGTCCAGTAGCTCGATTCCCATCAACATATCTATCATCAAGTAACCAGGGTCTTCAAGTACGATTAATTAGATGTAATGTGTGTTTAAGTAAATGCCATCACACAACGTTGATAGGACGTCGTGAGATCAGAAAAATTGTATCTGCTCTAATCTAAGTTTTAAGGAGTTTGACGTCACACACTTTGCGGATTGGAATCAATTTGAGGCTTATGTAATGAAGAAATATGCTTCGCTTAAGACTACCTTCGAATCGCAGTCTTTAATTTTGCCGGGACCTCCTCTCCTATCATTTAGTTTGACTAAGGGTAAGGAAATGATCTTTTCTACTATCCTCATCTAAGGGTTTATGTTTGGCTTAGGAATCCTAGTCATTTCCATTGTAAGTCCGATTAGAAGTTAAGTCGACTTTAAATTATTTTGCCTCTTAAGGTGACCAAGAAATTTCGTACAATTCAATAAAGCAATTAATACATAAAGTTTAATGCCCCATAATGGCAATATGATATCTAAGCACATGCGTTGTGCACACACATAGGTTATTATCTTATAATCATAAATAAGACACATACTAAGGTCTCCAAGTATCTTTAAACAATACTTCAAAGTATGGTGAAATATTGATCCCACTTACTTGGAACTCAATCACTCATTAACTATGCTTGCTAACTTGTCTTTGTTAGTGATCATTCGATATTTGCCTGATTTAGTACTTTATGTTGCATGAAAATTATGAAATATTACTAATTTATGTATCTATATAAGTATTAAGTTATTTAGTTGTTAGTTTATTGTCTTATGCGTTAAGTATTGAAAGTTTAATACAGTGCTATAAGTATATTTGACCTTTATTACCTTTGGAACTATGTCCAGAGTCATTGTGCCTTCGGCATATTCAACTAAAGAAGCCTTTAAGTTACCCTTTGTACTACATGGGTAGTTAAGTTCACAACCAATTCAGTCTCTAAGTCAATCTTTGAGGTTGATAAATCCTCAAGATTTTCAATAAACACTTTCTAAGCTAAGTTCTAAGTTAAGTTACCCTTAAAGTTCTTAAATTGAAGCTTCTGAGTTATCCCCTAAGCGATATCAAGGTTAAGGTGTTAACAAGTTTAACTTTTGAATCATCATCCAAGTCTAATAAGTATCTCAAATTCTTCGGTGAACATCCTTTGATACAACTTCTGAGTGTTAACATATATGCAATTACCCCAAATGTTACATTGAATTATGTTTTGACTAAGTTGTTGCATCCATTAGAATTTAAATTTCTTAACAAAAACCCTTTAAGATATCATCTGAGTTTAATCAGTTTCATAATTTTAAGGAATCTACCCTCTAAACTTTCCTCAGAGACTAACAACTTTCGATTCCTCAAGAGTTTACCCTTTAACTTTGCCTTCGAGTTTCCTTTGTTCCAATTTCCTCACAAGAACTTCCTTTGACTTAGCTTTTGAGTTGGGTCATAATAGAATTTTCACTTAATAACCCTTTGAGTTATCATTTGACCTTATTCATACTTTTCATAACCATTAAATTTGTACATTCCTTTCTCAAAACTAACTACCAAATACACATTAACTATGTATTCAATACCAAAACACCCTACTACTTCACTAGAGCTTCATTTATCCCTTATAACGATACCTATTCATAAGAGTACATATTGTGAAACCCAACCATATAAATCATATGCTCCCGAAGTTCACAACTCCCATTTGCAAACTTCAATCCAGGAGCGTCAATATATAACCATTGGTCCATTAATGACCCGAACTCAAAATCTAAGTGAGGTTCTTAGGAAAAATATGTTATTTTCCACTAAAATTACTATTTTAAACATAGTTTAGGGCTTGAAAATAAAATAAAAATTTAGAAAATAGTTTTACTAGAAATCTCTTCATAACTCTTTAATATAAGTAGAGAGTAGTTTATAGAAAAATTTTGGACTTAAACCTACATCGATAGGGTAATTTAATTTGATATCGAAAATTACTCGATTTTACTAATTTCTTAAGAATGTATATGATAGCTACCAAATTTTTATAAAATAATATTTTTCCTAGATTCTTCACATTAAAACATGTAGGAATAATTTTTTTTTTCATAATTTTTTAGGTAAATTTTATATTTTTAGTAATTTCAAGAAATTCAGCCCAAAATTGGACCTCATTAGAATTAGAAGCTTTGGCCACCATCAGCACCACCACTATTGTTGGCAGAGATTAGTGCTAGCCCTTCCTTCAAGCGATACTCTTGGTTTGTTCCCAGTTTCTATTCAAGCATCTGAACTCTAACATGCTTAGATAGCGCACCGATTTTGAAAATTTTCCTTAATTTTCTCCTTTACTTCCTTTCACTCACTCTAATTTTTTTGAGATCCTGAATTACGTGAATGAAATGTGAGAGAGTGTTTCTAGATTTTACTTAGCTAATTGGATGATGAAATGAATATTCTCTCTCTTCCTTACATAGATCCCTCTTATAAACTTATAGAGATTGCATGTTTAAACCATGCCTAAACTTCCACACCTGTCTTCATACTTCCATACGCCCAATCTAAGAGATACTTGGTTGTCCTATTAATTTTTGTGAATTTTTTTATTTTTCTTTGTTTATTTTACCTTAATTTGCACCTAATCGGGTGTTTCAAATAATTATGGTATATATTATTATATAAAAATTATATACAAGGTATACATAATTACTCTGCATGTTATTTTAGGTCACATAATAGTTTTATTACTTACGTAATTTATCTCTAAAATTTTATGAGCTATTAGAATATTTTACGCATTTACGATAAATAATACGTATATAGTTAAATTACACATTGTAGACATCCTATTTTTGCCCCCTTTTTATTTCTCAAAATTTTTAAAATAGATTAAAGGTTCCAAAATTAGGAAAAATAAAAAAAATAGAAAATTAAAGAAAAAAAATAATAAGAAAATTTTAGAAAATACAAAAAAAGGAAAAAGCACAAAAAAATAAGAAATTTATAAAAAATACAAAAAATGAAAAAAAAGAGAAAAATGCATAGAAAATTGAAAATTCGTAAAAAATAAAATATATAAAAAATAAAGGATTTATGAAATATAGAAAATAATAATTTCTTATTTAAAATAGAGTTTTTAATAAGAGTAGAATGGGGGTTGTTAGGCTTAAGCATAAATTTAAATTTAGCTTAGGTTAGTCTTGTTAGTCTTGTTCATATGTATAATTTAATTGTATATATGAATAAGGTATAGACCAACAGCTTAATGGATAAACACATGAACATTGCATTTGCCTTTGGTTTGGGATCAGAGATTCGAATTTCACTAGAGACATAAAAATGCCTTTTATCCTCTTCTTTTTTTCACACTCTACATGCTGCTACATGTTAAGGCATCATTGGGCCATATGTCTGATTGTGACACGCGGCACTCTATGATTGGCCTTAACAACATATTTTCTTTCCTCCTTTTTCTTCTCTCCTTTTCTTTTCTTTCCCTCACTTTGTCATTTAAAAAAAAAGAACAAACGAATACAGTAGGGGGTGGACTTTTTCGAGTACAGACAACCATTGGCTTACACTCTCGGCTCTCTTTCTCTGAACACATCCCTTAATACGACTCACAGCAAAGCAAACCCTCATCTTCGTCCATCCCTACATTGCAGCACAACTCGAAAACACAATTGAACACACATGACACATACATAGTTGACTCTCTCTCTTGCTCATAAAAAACACCTAACTAGTCCATTGTTGTCGCCGTAGCACTCTCCTACACAACCCTTGACCACTCATAATCCCAACCTTACGCACGATAGCATATAGTAGCAGTACCAACTCTACTGCTACTATCCACTGTCCGAGCACAGTGACCACACACCAAGCCATTCGAACCTCACTCCCTGACCTGCAACCCCTTACAGCCTTCACCCCAACACTGTTGCAAATCCTCATGCAGCACATACACTAAACTATATTACCCCCCATCGGCCAATGTTGATCACAGCAAGCTATAAACAACAGATGCCTACGCGCGCATGGCCCAAGCTACCCTCAACTATAGTAACAGACCCATCCTTGCCATTGTTTACTCCAAACCAACACATTCTCCATACTCGTACATAGCTACATTCATAATTTGCAACCACCATCCAACGCCTACTCCAACACCCTTTACTAATGTTTCAACCACCGCTTGAACCACCTCCGTTGGCCGTGGTGTTGGTCTAAACCCCACTAAGTGCAATAAGAAACCTACCAAAAAGTCTTTTCTTACTCAATTTAGTACTCAAATTCACCTTAGGTGCGTTCGTGAGTGGCTGTTGTGCGCGACATAGTGACCTAACTCGGTCTAAATCGACTTGACCTGGCCGACCTAAACAGTACCCTTGCTTTAAGTCCACTGCACTAACTAGTTTTTGATTCTCAGTCTGGCCTTCTTACTGTTTGGATTTTTTTCTTTTTTTACTTGTTGTTTCATGTAATTGTAATTATATAAGAAAAAAAGAAACTGAAAAAGAAGGAAAGAAAAGAAAGAAAAAGAGAAGGAAAAAAAAAGAAGAGAAAAAAAAAGGAGTTATCCAGTTTTATTTTCACATTTTAACAAAAAAATAAAAATAAAAATAACAAGTAAATAATAAAAAATAATAAATAAAAACATTTTATTACTTAGAAAAACCTATTTTCCAAATAAATAAAGTAGAATCAACCCATTTTTCCAAAAGTAAGACATTTTAAGAACTTTCCAACAATAACTTCTCGATTTAGGACCTTTTTAGGAAATTTCCTTAAATAAATCAAATCAGGTAAAAACATAAACTCGGCTTTTTTTTTTTCAAAACTAAAATTAGATCAACCTACTAATGTTTTTGGTAAACGAACTACAGAAATTTGATATCGAATAGCAAGTACGTAGACATTCATATGTAAGTATGAGGCGACTTAAAATATGGCAATATTTTTTTTCATCTTTGTAAATATTTGTTTAAATTAATTAATTTAGTTTCCTATGATATGATTTATTGTTTAAATTGAAAAAGGGTACTATTAAAAAGCAAATTTAAATTTGGAAGTCAAAAAGTGGTGCTTGTTTAGGGTTTAATAGGATAGCCTCTGGATTCAGATATCTCATTTTAGAAAACCATTTTGTAAAATTGATTTTCTCGTTAGACTAAGTAGCTAAATTATAACAAATCCACTTAATTGGTTATAACTTAACTCTTTTTCCCGACTCTAATTGGATGGCGACTCTAAGGCATTTTCAAGATATAAAATAAAATCGGTTTTCTTTAAACTTTAGTTGAAGGTTAGTATTAAACGGGTAGGGTTTAATATTGATCGGTTTAAAGAAACCTAATTTATAAAAATCAGGAGGCAAAAAACCGATCTCGACACACATTTTAGCTATATTATTTTTATTTTATTATATTTCTAATATTTGAGTCTACGGGATGTCATTGACTAATGTTTTGAGTCTACTCATAAATTTTTAGGTCATTTAGGTTAGTTTCACTAATGCCTTAAGTTACTCCCTTAAACAACTATGTGAAATTACAGGGCTAATAATTCGTTCATGAAGCAAGATGTTATATTACACATGATCATGTTGTATTCAACATCTCTAACTATGTAACTAGGTTATCTTGAATTTGTCAAGAACCATCCACTTAGAAGTTGACTGCTTCAAAGTTTGTGTAGAGACATGATGTGCAATGTAATTAAAAAAGAATCTATGAATATTTTGGCATATTTTAAGGAAGTAGTATTAGTACTAAGAGTTATATATTACGTATTGATGAGGAACTTGATGATGATGTACGAGAATGCTTAATTCGATATTTAAGCTACAAATGCATGTTGAAAAGTGCTACAAAGGGTACCGGGATAATAAGGTTACTACAATCAAATTTTGAGGAGGAAACTTTTTGTAAGGAGGGAAGACTGTAAACCCTACAAATTTTATGTTTTGGAGTTATAGTTGAACTCATGAATCGATAGATATTTCGCAGGCTCAATCAGATTAGTCAACAAAATTTAAATTGGAACCTTAAAATGAGTTCAGAAAGCCTAGAGATAAAATTAGAAAAACCCCAATCGCGTATAAAAACCTTAAATCCAAGTATGCATAATTGTAAACTAAAACCTTAAGTTGAATAAAAACCTTAAATTAGAACATTTAAGTCAAATTATGTAAAGTCACATGAACTTGATAACGAATGATTGGAGATATATTCAAATAATAATGATTAATCAAATTAAGTTTATCAAGATAATAAATTAATTGGAATTACTAACTTACGCTTAATAATATGTTTCCTTAAAACTAAAACTACAATCGTAAGCATACTTTTAAAGCCTTGAAACCCTAATACTCAAGAAATCCTAAATCGACTCTAGAACTCTAATTTAGCGTAAAAAATCCTAATTTAATTAATAAATTCTAATTATGTAACTAAAGTATTCATTAATTACTAATAATTTGCTAATTCGCTAAAAAGCCCTATTTTACCTTCTAAATGGTAATCAATTAGTGATAGTTGATCCCAACCCCTAGGTACAAGAAAGACCTTAAACTTTGTCCAATTTTGGTCATATACATTAGTAATTAGGGTCATAAGATTAAATTGCATTCCAAATACTTACAAGCATTCATGCATCATGATTAGCTAAAGATAAGCACAATCAACCATACAGGATAAGATAATTAGTTGAGGAAATAAGGGATCACTTGGTGTGCTTAGGAGCTTAGTTATCACTAGGACTTACCGTGGCAAATTTGACTAAAATGGGTCTTTTGAAATATCGAAGAAAATTAGAAGGAAATGGTCCACAAACAAACAAGAGTAGCTGATGTGAAGCTGTTCAAAGGACGTGACTCACCAACGAATACAACATGACTTGACACCTCACTTGATATGACATATAAGTTGATGTCAAGGTCCACTCGCCACTAATCCTGAGCTACTTGGTAAGATTAGATAAGAGTGTATAAAAGATGGACTTGGAGAGGGTTGTCTCATAAGAACAGAGTATTTAGTATTAATATGTAAGTTATCTTCGACTTACAGGAGAAAGGGACTATTTATAGTAAATCTTTAGGGCAACATTATAAATAATGAAATTATAAGAAAGTATATAGAAAAAAAAGGATTCCTAGTACATACAAAAAAAGGGTAAAAAGGATAAAAGACAAAAAATGGAAAAGTAGTATAATGTTAGACGAGGTGGACAGGTGGCAATATAACATTGATCCCGTATGAATATTCTTTGAGCATAGTAGGCGAGAGGGATCAAGATATTGCGGCAATAAAGGGGGTTGGGATGAGAGAGATGGTAGCATGCTGAGAGAAAACTATTCGGCTGGTAAATGAGTCTCTCGTCAATCGACAAGAACCTCTTGGCAACAATTGGTTGGATTACTTGGCATAGGGTCCTCGGTAAGGGAATGATTGGCATCATTACCATCGAGAGCATAGATCATAGTATGATAATGCGAGGAGCTTAAGGAGTTCAACTACCTTCCTTTGGTGTAAACTTTCTCGTTATCAGCAGGTTGCCGAGTGAGAATTCTTCAGGTGAGGGATTGCAGTCTTCAAAGCTGTGCGCGAGTAGTGAGATCGCTGGTTGGCAATTTATTAGTTCCCTGGGGTTATTGAAGATTTGCCCTCAAATCTTGGTCTTTGTCATCATCAGGCACATAAGGAGTCAAATCGGCGACGTTGAAGGAGGTAGATATGCTAAAACCTTCAAGTAGCTCAATCTCATAGGCATTATCATTAATGCGCCTTAGGATCCTGTAGGGTTCATTTGTTCTGGGAGATAGTTTGTTTGTCCTTCTACTAAGGAAGTATTCCTTGCTAAGATGGACATAGACAAGGTCCTTAGGAGTATAAACGACTCGCCTCCTTCCGCGGTTTCCTACTTCCTTCTATTGAGCTATAGTTTTGGCTAATTGCTTGGCAATCTTTCAATGTAACCTTTGGAACTCCTCGGTATGCTATAGGCTGGGTTGATTTTCCCTTTGTATAGTCGGGTTGTTAATTAAATCTAAGGGAAGGTTTGGGTTAAGTCCATAAACAACCTTAAATGGTGATGTTTTGGTTGAGCTATGAGTTGAGCGATTGTAGGCAAATTCAATGATGGGCAGGCATAAATCCTAATCACGAGAGTTCTTTCCAACAGTGGCACGCAGGATATTACCGATGGTTTTGTTAACTACTTTAGTTTGGTCGTTTGTCTAGGGGTGGCAAGAGGTACCGAACAAGAGCTTAGTATCGAATTTTCTCCATAGGGTCTTCTAAAAGAAGCTTGTGAATTTCGAATCATGGTCAGATACAATACTTTTAGGCACTCAATGTAGTTGCATAATTTCCTGCAAAAAGAGATTAGCGAAGAATAAAACATTATTAGTTCTATGGTAGGGAATGAAGTGACCCATCTTGCTGAACTGATTGACTACCACCATGATCAAATCATGTCTTCTTAGCTTATGGGGAAAGTTGAGCATGAAATCCATACTTAGATCGATCCATGGCCACTTAGGAATTGGTAGGGGTGTATATTCTCTAAAGGGCTCTCTCCTCCCTTTTTCATACTTACACACCTTACACTTCTCAAGTGTCCGGTGCACATCCCTTATCATCCCAAGCTAGTAAAAGTACTTCTTCAATATCTTAATTGTCCTCTTTTCCCTAAAATGGTCGGCCAGGCCCTTGGGAACATAAATCTTCAATATCTCAAGGTACATACCTTAAGCCTCTCAAACCAGTAGCTCCCTTGCAAAACCACTCGGCACATAAATCTATTTGCCCTTCATTAAGAACCCCTTGCTTAAGTAGAATCCTTCTAAAGCTCCTTTAACATTGCACTTGGCTACCAAGGGTCCAAAATGTGGGTCTTGCTTATACTGATAACGTAAAGTGCCGAATCTGAGTACCTTAGCTTGCAACATTATGATGAGGGTATGACGGCGAGAAAGCGTGTTAGTTATGGTGTTGGTGCTTCCCTTCTTATATTTAATGACATAACAAAAGTGAAGAACACTAGGCTAAACTCAAGAGGGGAGTAAATTGAGTTTAAGGACACATTTCAAATCTTTTTCGATATAAATGACTAAATGCAATTATAAGAGTAATCAAAGTAACAATAGAACAATAATAAATGCGAAAATTAAAGAGATAGAGATAAATGAGATCAAGTTCAGATATAACGTGGAGTTCGGATCGCCCCTTAGTCTCCACGAATACACAATGCCTCTAATTGAGGACTTTACATCATTTTATTGATTTCTCAATCCAAGCTCCAAGAGTTATACAAACACAAACTTGATTACACAAGTTTCACACTCATAACTCTCAACATAAATCATAATCTCAACTCTTAATACAAAAAATCAATCTCAAGAATTATTGGTATAGTGCTTTTAACTCTCAATACTTGCAACTAATAGCTCACAATCACGACACTTTAAATCCCTCTAAATATTAGCAATTTATGGTATAAGTGACAATGAGAATTATAGACAAAAAGAATATAAGAGAATGTTGAAATATTGCATCAAAAGATCAGTTCTCTACTGTCTTTGGTTGGGTTGTTGAGCATTTATATTATCTCATTTATTTCTTCCCACTACAATGCATTCAATGCTTCAACGGCTAGTTAAATCTGACTTACTGGCATGTTGGTACTTTGAACTACTAGTAAGCCGGTAAAAATTACTAAGCCGGTAAGTGAACCGGCAAGTGAACCGTTAAGCTGGTTCTTCCAAGTGAGTGAGTTTTTCTTTGTGTTTTCTAGGGCTTTATACTGTTAGCTTGGTTCTTCCTTGAGTCATCAACCTGATAGGCCAAATATCACCTGAAAATTCTTTTAACATACAATAAACGAATACTTTTTGCAATATAACTTCAAGATCATTTGATCACCACTTCAAAAGATTAAATTTCTTATATAGATAATTGATATATTTAATCATTAAGCAAGCTAATTGAACTTATTCAATTATTTCAAAATAATCAAATAATACTTAGTTTAATCATCTACTTGTTTTTGTTCTCTTAAAAAAAAACATGTTTAGATATACACTTTTTGTTTTGTTCTCATCAAAATCAAATAATGAATCCTAGGTTCAACAAAAAGGTCTCTAAGAACTCAACTCATTTGGTGTGATGTTGAGAAAGCTTCTATTGCCTGCAAAGATGCTTAAGAGATTCATGATTTGAATAGATGGTGAATTCTCTTAGCAATAGATCATGCTGCTAATTCTGGAGTGTTCAGATAAGGGCATAGAATTCCTTGTTGTAGGTTGAGTAATTTAGGGCAGCATCTTGAAGTTTTTTACTGAAGTAGGCAATGGGTTGGCGCTCCTACATAAGGACAGTATTAATGCCAACACCAAATACATCACATTCAACCTCAAAAACCTTCTCGAAATTTGGCAGAGTGAGTACTAGGGTAGACGACAGTTTGGTCTTCACGTCTTCAAAACTCTTATGAGCCTTTTCTATCCATCTAAACTCAACGTTCTTCTTGGTCAATTTAGTTAATGGTGCAGTTATGGAGTTGAAGTTCTGGATAAATCTCCGATAGAATGAGGCTAAACCATGGAAGCTTCTAACTTCGATAACACTAGTCGGCATAGGCCACTCATTAATAACTTTAACTTTGTCCTCATCAACTCAAACTCTATTCCCTGAAAGGACATATTCGAGGAACACAACCTCACTTTGACAGAACGCACATTTCCTTAAGTTGTCGAATAATTTCTCGGCATGGAGTATATTAAACACCAATCTCAAATGTTCAACGTATATGAAGAGGTCGGCACTGTAGAGTAGAATATCATCAAAATAAACCACAATGCATTTGCTGATCAATGATCTTAATACATGATTCATCAGTAGCATAAATGTACTCGGTGCATTATTTAGTCCGAATGGCATCTCTAACCATTCGAACAGACCATCCCTTGTCTTGAAGGCCATTTTCCATTCATCCCCAAGTCTCATCCATATTTAGTGGTAGTCGCTCTTCAGGTCAATCTTAGAAAGGATGTAGGCGCTGTGTAACTCGTCAAGCATATCATCAAGTCGCGGGATCGGGTATCAGTATTTGATAGTGGTCTTATTGATAGCTCGGTTGTCAATGCACATTAGCCATGTTCCATTCATTTTTGGTACGAGTACAGTGGGTACAGCACAAGGACTCATGCTTTCATGGACATATCCACAATCTACCAACTCATCTACTTACTTCTTCAGTTTAGTTGCCTGCTTTAGATTGAGCCTAGAAGTGGGTTGGTTTGGTAAGGCAGCTCCTGGTTGGAGGTTGATGCAATGTTCAATTCTTCTCAAGGGAGGTAAACCTTTCGGCATCTCATCAAGGAAGAGGTAAGCAAATTCTTAAAGTAGCTACTACACTTCGATAGGTAAGTTCGCTGCCTCTTGAACCTCTAAGAATGTCCTGACTAAAAGAAGTACATAGTCCTTGGCCTTGACTTCTCGTGCAAACTGAACTCGGGAAATCACTAAGGACTTTTGCTGTAGAGATCTAGCAATCTTTTCCGAGGCTTCTTACACTTCCTTAGGACTCATAGGTGTTAATATAATTTTCTTCCTATTCTTTTGAAACATGTAGGTGTTTCTATACCCATCGTGTAATACTCTTAAGTCAAATAGCCACGGTTGGCCGAGTAATATTTGAGATGCACACATAGGAAGGACATCATATAGCACCTCATCCTTATACCTATCACCAATGGTAATCGGCACTCTGACTTGCTCGGAGATGTATAGTCCTCGTTTCTCGTTTAGCTAATGGATCTTTTATGGCTTAGGTTGTGGAAGATTGGCAATTTCATAGCCTTGCACAATGACATTGGTACAGCTCCTTATTATGGGACCATCTGAATGCTTGAGTACGATTATTATGACTTATTTAAGATGGTTAGTCAATGCCACCTGGTATACAAATGTCTTGTCTTGGGGTTCATAGGGTGAATGGCTTGGTGTAAGAGACCCATGGGAGCTTCACTTATAGGGGTGCTATCATGAGTCACAGGCACTTAATACTTGGAAGTGAGTGTAATCAATGTGTAGATGACGTAAATCTAAACCTTCATAGCCCAAAAGTTTCATAGATGTATTGCTTGCATTCATTGCTTATATATATATTTCATGTGTAGACAGATTGCATGATTGTGCTAATTAATGTTTAATAATTTGCTTGGATGGTAGTGGTAGAAAATGAACTCGCTGAGCAATGGTTTTCTCATTCCTCAATAGTTGATTTTACAGGTCTATTATGAGCAGGGATGGAGACATTGTTCAAGTGCAAAGTGTAAATCTTAAGGAATGTAATAGAAAGATGGAATTAGGAAATGAAACATGTGGATAGTTCAAAATACTCTATGAAGGAAGTATTTACTTAGACTATTATCTAATTGTTGCAATTCATAAAATTGGTTCACCTTTTCTTATTATATTGTAAGGGACACCGGTTCTTTATTGTTCTGATGGATTATGAATGATTGGATATCCATAGTTATTTATAGAATAGAATAGTTATATATGTCATGATTACATGTGATTAGCAAATTAAATAGTTAGAGTTTTGCAATTTTTGATTTGCTAGGTGGTTTTCATATTATGAGTATATACATGATATGAAAATTTTACGTAATTTTACTAGTTCCCCTTTTGGGGTGTTATACATAAATGTAAGTTTATTTGATTTCTTTTTATGATAATTTTGTAAATTTGTTTCATTAGTAATGCTAACATAATCATTTTAAATTTAAGTTGTTACTTAATTAGTCATTCGATAATCTACATTTATTTTCGTAACATTAATTATAAAAGAAATATTAACAAAGTCATAATTGGTATTATTTACTAATAATTTATGCAATAGGATCAAAACATCGGTAATATGGGTAAAGTAATTATTAGTTATGGTGTACCATTAATAAAAATTATAATTTAAGAGAATTTATTTAATTAGATATAATTTTATAAGAAATTCATTTAATGCTATTAATTGTTGTAGAAAAAATAGGTTGAAAAAAAGGGAAATGTTATTTAAGTAATAAATGCTTCTTGAAAAAAAGGAAGAATTACAACATAAGAGATCAATATTTAGCACTAAGTTTAAATAAAAGATTAATGTTTCGAAAAGTTCAAATAAGGGATCAATATTTTACAATGTAATTAAAAAAAGGGATTACTGTTTTGAAAATTTTAAATAAAAGATTAACGTTTCATAAAGTGATTCAAATAATTTAATAGATTGGCTATTATGAATTCTTTATTTGAACTGTTTTGTGAAACGTTAATATCTTATTTGAATATTTTCTTATTTGAACATTTTAAAATATTGATCCCTTATTTGAACTTTTTGAAACATTGATTCCTTATTTGATCATACCCTTAAACATTTATCCCTTTCCTTGTAATTTTCGCCTTAAAAAATAAAAGATTTGAATATAAAACCTTTTGTTTATAAAACATGCATTTAACCATTTATTCATACCATCCACATAAAAAGTCCATCCATAGGTGAGGGTGACTTATAGTTTTATGGAGGTGAGGAACTTTCCAATAGCGGTGGTGATGTATAATGGTATGGTGAGTATAAGAGCCATAGGGATTGGTTATGCATTTGTGGTGGTGGATAAGCATAGGTATATGAATGATAATTGGCTACTATACCTATTATTCTATGGAAAAATGCCATAGCATAAATCAATGAAGGCCAATCGCCCGAATAAGTATTGTAGATGCCTCATTTTTATTCTCTTGTAATTTTATAATTTTTTTAGAATAGTGAAAATGGGTCCTAATTCAGAAAAATAGAAGATAAAAAAAGATTTTGGAAAAATAGATTTTTTTAAGGAAAATAGAGTTTTTAGGAAAAGTAGACTTTTTATTTTTAGACAAGTATTTTTTAATAAAAAAAGGATTTAAATTCATGTTGGGGTCATTATATTTAGTTTGTGTTAATTTTCTAATTTGGCTTTAGGAGGTCATACAGTTTAAATAGAATTTAGATGTATAAAAGGACAAAGCATGGGCCAACAGCTCAACAGGTATTACACTTGGTCTTACCATTAAGACATGAGAGGGGTCATGGTTTTGAATCTCCTAACAGGCACTTTATGCCTTTTTTTTTTTCTTTTTTTAATAGAGTACACATGGTGAAGGTCTATTGGACCACGTGTCGATGCTTGACACGTAGCATGCACTTGTTTGGCTATGTTGATGATTTGGCACCCACTTAATGTTATGTTAGCATCCCCCTTTCTTTCACTTTCCCATGATTTCCTTTCCTTTCTTATGCAATTCCAACTTGCTCCCCTCACTTTGCCTTAATTTTTCACATAAATTCCATATGCGAGTATTTTTTATTTTTTGGTTCAATCTCGGACTCCACATGGCCCTTTATGTATTGAGTCCAAAAACAGGATTAGATTCATTCATTTAACCATTCAAATTGGCCTTCAAAATCGATAAAAAGCTTGAAATCCAATAAACGCATTCAAGATCGATTTCACTATTGATGGTTCTTTCCAAGATAATCAATCTTGGAAGTATATAAATTAGACCCTCTCACATCCTTTTGGATCATCACTCATCAATGAATTCACTCTCAATCACTCTCTATCAAACCTTCTCTCTTTAGCTTACAATCTCTCTCTCTCTCTCTAAAATCTAAAGCTCCTTAGCCATCGTTGAAGGAAGTTAGCACACTCAAAAGCTTGCCCATGCCCTTGGCTTTTGAACCTAAGCCCTCTCAAGCTCGACTATGCCTTTAATCGTGAGAACCACTTGCCACCCATCTAAACCTTAAGCAACATTGACCCAAGCTTCAAAACACCTATAACCACCATTACTTAGACTGAAACAACCATACCAAGAACTCTTATGCCCTTAGAAACCCCCCCAACCTAGTCGATGCCACAACTCCAACAACCACCCATGCTGTTGCATAACTACTACTGCCATTGTATAGCATCGACCACCTTCAAAACGGCCATTGTTAGCCATGGTGTTTTCCTTACATCTCATTATCCCAATAAAAAACACATGAAATTGGTGCTTCTTGCTTCAAAAATCGCCCATAAGAAGATTTTCGCACCGCTACTCTCCTTCTCCAAGCCATGCATGTATGTGGTACGTGATTAGGTTGGATGACCTGAGTTTGACTCGAAGATTTGACCCGACCTAGCTCCATCCAACTTACGTGCCTGTTATCCATTTGGTTTGATTCCTTTTTTCCTTTGTTGTGTTTTTCGTTTTATGCTTCATTTTTTTTTTCTTTTAATGTATTATTTAGTTGTAAAAAAAAAAAGAAAAGAATAAGAAAGAAACAGGATAAGTTATGTTATTTATTTATTTTTATTGTTTCAATTGAAAATAAATAAATATAAAAAAATAAAAATAATAAAGATATTTTATCACTTAGAAAAACCTTTTTCTAAATAAATAAAAAAAATTAACCCTTTTCAAAATTAGGATTTCTCTCAGGATTTTTCAAAAATAAAAACACCAAATTAGAAACCTTCTCTTTTAGGTATTTTTCTTAGAATCAAATCAAATTGTTAAAAAATTAAACTTGGTCATTTTTCTAAATTAAAACGAATCCACAAATTGAAGTTTTTGCGATTGAATTATGGAAGTTTGATCCCGAATAGCGGATATATAGGGACTCGTACACAATTACGAAGCAACTTAAAATATGAAAAATTTTATTTTTCCACCTTTTTATAAATAATTGTTTAATTTATCCTTTTTGTAGATTCAAATTTTATTTGCTTATTTGCATATGAATAGATAGTATTTTTTGAAGGATATATTGAAAAGTAAATTTAAATTCAGAAAGTTAAAAGTGATACCCAATTAGGGTTTAATAGGTTACCTTCCAAACTCGATATCTGGTTTTTAAAAACCGTTTTTAAAAATTAGTTTTCAAGTGGTCCAATGTCTATATTAAAATCAAACCTAAATTTTTCTTAGTTTTTAGTTGAGGGTTAATATTCAATGGGTAGAATTTAATACTAATTGAGTTAAGGAAAAGTTTAAAAATCAGGAAAAATTCCAAGCTAGATAAGTATGAATTTCTCATTTTTTTTATGTTACCAAGGACTACTTCTTGATTGTACTTGTTGCATAAAAATGGAAGTAATGGCTCTTTTGATAGTGGTCTTCCCTTGATAACTATTGTTAATGACTATAATTTTATAACATATCTAAGTTTACCTATTATTAGCTGGATAAAAATATTCTCTTAATTTTTTCTCATGAAATTCATCTAAAACCAAAGTTTGTTACGGTGTTTTTCAACTTGGACAAATGCATTTTTCCACGAAGGATCTTTGTTCTATCTATGTTGGCAAATGAGCATAGTTAACAATGCAGGAGTAGTTGAGACGTTATGTAGTTGGAGAGCAAATGTTACATGGTTGTGTGAATTAAGCATATCAATGTGTACAGCATTTGAACTTCCCTGTTCTTTGCAAATGGTATGCATTTTCATACATGAGAAATGATTAGAGGAATACATATGTTAAAAAGTTGATCTAGAAATATATGATGTCAAATTTTAATATCAGATTCGAAATTTAGCAAGGCCTAGCTCTACTAGATTGGATGTATTAGGGGAATACACTTAATCCCGTTTCACTCAAGATGGAATCAAGATCCTTAAGGATTATTTTTAAGCAAAAATATATTTGGATAAATCAAGATATACACAAGAATGAATAAGGATAAAGTTAATTTGGATTTTGCGAAATTTCAAAATTTTGAATATAAGGCTAATCCGAAAGTTGCTAATAAAGCATATCTTTTCAAATTCAAATCAGAAGCTTATATGGTAGTTATGAATCGAAATATATCTGATCTAAATAAAATAAAGAGAGTTGTTTTTGAATTTCAAATGATTGAGATTTTCTCAAAATATCCAAGGAATTATCTTTAATAACTAACAGATGGATAAATATGGAAGTGAAGATAATCTTCAGAAATTTAGTCGTTGAAAGATCTCAATATAAAAGAGAAATGATTCAAAATGTCATTTTACTACTTTAAAGAAAATTTTTCGTTGTACAAAAAAATTGTGACTAGATTCAACCTTTTGAAAGGTTGCTGAAAGTCCTTTAGACACTTCTTTAGAAAGTTCTACTGAAGCAAACAATATAACAATCGTTATTTCTCTTTAGAGCGAAACTAATTGAGATTTATATTTTTATTTTTACTTGTAATTTGTAATTTTTATTTATTGTTTGAGTGTTAGGACAAGTACATTTGTATTTTATAGATCTGTATTAGCCTAGATTATGGAAAAGGTTAGATAGGCAAAGCAGAGTATTGTCAAGCCATGTGTGATAAATACTTGTAATTTCTTTGTGATTTGATTTAGTGGATCAAGTGGGGCGATATCAGTCAAGTAGACTCGATCCTCAGTAGTGGAGCTGGAAGAGGGCAATAGGTAGAAGGCCGGAACTCTATAAAATCTCAGCCTGATATTCTCCTTCTTTACTTTTTTTAATTTACTTTATTAATAGTTGTATGTTGAATTTTTAAAATATTACTGTTTACCAATGTAAGTTGTTAAGATGAGTAATTTTATTTTTCTTATATCGAAAAAGTTTTTCAAAAATTTAAATATATCAATTCACCTCCTTTCTTAATATCTTATATGAGATTAACAGATATTATATATGGTAGCAATAGAAAGTAGTTACTAAAATGGGTATACTGTTGATTAACTATAATACAATTTTTTTTAGGCTAAAGGAAACACGATAATCATTACAAACTAACCAAAGTCAACAAAATTACAGGTACTTACATCATCCAAAAAAAAAAAAAAAAAGGAAAAGAAACAACATAAAAAAAAGTTGTTTCTAAAGGATGAATAGGGGGTTTAATTACTAATCCCTAGAACACATTCCCCTTCTAACAATAGAATCCACCTAGTTTGTAGCTTTATTAGTTGAGCGATTGATAAAACAGAAGGACAATTGGATATTTTGTTAACTATAGATGGAATGGAGAAGTCGGGTAAAATAAGGTCGTATACTTTAGTGAAGCCCATTTATCATACCTTGAAGAGCCTAAGCCAAGACCTAATAGTTAGGAAAGAAAATAAAGCTCTTACTACTCAAATATTTAGCCTTGTCAATTGCCATTGACAAGGTTGGGCATTCAATTGCTTCATAGGAAGGGGTAAATAAAGAATTAGATAATCCATTCAATACATAGCCCCTGTTATCTTGAAAGACAACACCAAGCCTAGTAGTGTTGTTTGGGCCTAACCCAAGCCTCGTTGACATGGACAAAAATATTAGGCGATCACACTAAGGCTAAGTTGTTACAATAGTATGCAACCCTAATCCTAGTACGACCTCTAACTTTCATGAGTTTTTACTATTATAGTGTGATTTTTAAAAAATAGTACGAAAATAGGGTGTTTTGAGTAAATTTGACAAAAAAGGTATAGTGAAGGTATGCACTACACTGTGCATCGATTTTTTATATTGAAGGCATGTTCTGTATGTACGCCTTCAATATTAGTATGGAAGGCGTAATCTAAGGTTGCACCTTCTATATTGGAATTGAAGGTGCGTTTTTTGGATGTGCCTTCAGTATTAGTAAGACGGTGCGTCCTTTGAGCGCACCTTTAGTGTTAGCAACACCACCCAGCCCTTGGGCGTACCTTCAGTGTCACTAGTATGACCTTTAGTTCACGCTTTACACTACCCATAGCTAAGTACTTTTAATATGGTAGGCTAGTTGCTTATTTCGCCCTTAAGTTCAATTCACGCTTCATACTCCTCCTAGCTAAGTATTGACTCTCCATTATTGAGTACTTTCAATGTAGCAGGCTAAGTACTTATTTCGGCCTTAAGTTTTAGACATTTTCCTTGGGTGCACCTTTAGTGTAATTAACAAGGTGCAATTCAAGTATGTGCCTTCTTAGTTTTTAGCTAACATTTCATTTATTTTTGGCAATGTCGATGCTTTTTTTTTTTTTTCATTTAGTGTATTACCTATTAAAAGTATTACAGTAGTGGGTTAGCTTAAATAATTCACTAAACTACCAATTGAACCTATGGAAAGCAGGTATATATAGAAAGTATATATACAGTAAACTATCGGTAGTAAGTGAATAGTAATCTAATATGAAACATCACTTACAAAAACCATTTATATAGTGAGTAATAGATGTCGAGAATAAACAATAATCAAACTAAGTAATAGAAATGTGGTTATTTACAATTATTTCTTTCTAGATCTAGTTAATTATTTTTCGAAACGAGCTAATAATGATGGCTTGTGAGTGGATAGTCCCTCTGATGGTTGAGGAGGAGTATTGACGAAATCTATATGAGGAACTACAGTAAGTGGTGATGGTGGTAGTTAGGTGATAGCCTCCCTTATGTGTAATGTTTGAGGCTAACTTGTATAACATTTACGAGGAGCTAACAGTGTTTGTTGTGGATACATCCATCCGTGAGCATCTAGAGTATTAAATGAGGTGTGGCTGAAACTAGAGGCATTGGCAGGTGGTGTACTACTACCAATCTCGCCTAAGTCAATAGAATGACGAGATCTCGATGCCATATAATCGTTATTGTGTCCTCGACCACGTGCTTATGCTGGTCGACGTTCTCTCGTGTGAACTCTAGGACCTGTATGTGGTTAAAGGGTAGGTACAGGGGCCGAATTAGTTGGCTTGTCAGGAAATAATATCAACCTACTGTGCTCCTCAAGATGGTGAAGGCCACCATCGATGATATGATGAACAATGTTGACATTGTCTGATAGCCTTGCTTGACATAGAGTATTCACCTATAGTTAATGAAATAGTTAATGTTATGTTCATGCACTTTGCTTTATGAAAAACCATAAGATAAATGGAAGGAAGGCTTACCAAGTGTCCCATTACTACCCTATGATGGGTGATGTATTGACGTGTATACTCCTTATACCAATCATAGTAAGTTGGATCCATACCCCTCGATCCCTGATTATGAATAACCCACTTTAGCGGTCTATCTAAGTTGATATGTATCCTTGATGTGCGACCTACTAGGTTATGTCCATCATACCCCTAAGGTTAATGTGGTGTAGCTCCTCACTCGTATTAACATCTATCGTTATCTTTTGGAAGCCTCCAAATTATTATATGACATGTTTGGGGAAATAAATCTCAACAATTTGGAAGTAGATTAGTGGCACCTTGGCCTTCTAGATAGCTTAACCAGCACTGCAGAACGGGGGTAGGAGATCTATAAGGTTATTCGGGTACCGCTCCCACACGACCTACAATGCATTTGTAAGGAAAGTGCATTAATAATCCATATATTTTTAATTCAGATCAACAACGTAATCAAAATTGAAGTACATATTTGCCGACCTGTCTGCAAATCAAATGCTATCCGATATGCATCTACAACGTGTGTAGCATGATGTGTAGTGTCTTGTGATATAACCCACCTAATGACTAGTAGTAGCCCTTCCTATATGGTAAAGTCGAACTTAGTTCATGGTGTAATGTAGGGGAAATGATTCTATGCCCATATCTATAGTAATATAGCGGTGCCTCCAATCTCCTGTACTCCTGATCGTACAGCTTCACATAGCTAATGATACAACTAAGCTAAACAAGCTGATCTCCAACTAAACATTGCGGCATGTAGGAAATATTTTAGCCTAGGTAGGAACATTATGTGGACAAGAGAGGAAGATTTATCAGCAAATAAAAAATCACCCAATAACTGTAAGATGTATGCACAGGTGTGTCGTCGAACAGTCTCCTCATCTGCATTGGTAGGAAGTATGTTACGAGGTAGTCTCCTTACAGTATTATTAGCGAGGTAGTCTCCTGGTAGTCCCCTAGTTACCTGGGGCTAGACTAACTATATAAGCCTAATTATTGCAGCCCCATTCATACAGAGACCAAACAATATTTCTATATCTTGAAGCGTGATTGTCATTTCCCCTTGAGTTATATGGAAAGTGTGGGTCTCAAGTCTCCACCTCTCAACTAATGCCATAATGAGGTGATGGTCGATCTGGTTGAATAGTAGTTGTGCGACTGCAAGGAAAACTGTGTCGTCAAGGTGAGCGATCATGTGATTATCCAATAGTATCTGTGTTATGCCCTTTTGTATGCTTAACTCTACTCAATGAACCATAATGTGCTTGGGTTAAGTGTTACGATTTTGTACAGTTTGTAGCACCCATATAATTTCACATTCTCGATGGGGCGTCTCATCGCACCTATACGATTTCATTTTTTGGTGGAGCATCTCATCACATACTATAAAAGTTTACTTTTTGATTGAGCATCTCATCACGTACTATAAATGCAAGCATTTACATGATTTTACTTCCTAATAGGGCGTCTTGTCACATATTATAAATTTAAGCATTCATATGACTTCACTTCTTAGTAGGGCGTGGGGCGTCTCATTGCGCTCACATAATTTCACTTCTTGGTGGGGCGTCTTATCACATACTATAACTTTAAGCACTCACACAACTTTATTTCTCGGTAGGGCATCTCATCACACTAACATAATGTTACTTTTTGGTGAGGTGTCTTATCATACACTATAACTTTAAGCTCCTACCCGACTTTACTTCTTAGTGAGGCGTTTCATCGTACTCATACAATTTTGCTAATCGTTGGGGCATCTCATCACACCTACACAATTTTGCTTCTTGGTAAGGTATCTTATCGCACTTACACAATTTATTTCTTAATCGAGTGTTTCATCACATACTATAAATGTAAGCATAACTACACAATTTTACTTCTTGATAGGGTGTCTTATCACATACTATAAATACAACCACATCCACACAATTTTATTTCTTGGTTGAGTATCTCATCACATACTATATTTATAAATACATAGGTGTTTTACTAATATACAAGCAAAATTACCTATAATCTACGGGTCGTATACATATTTTTTTACATAACCACTATAACTTATATAACTATATATTATCATATGAATAATGTATAAAATATAACATGCATATTACGAAAATATAAACACTAAAAAAATTATCATTTAACTATAATTCATGTGAACAATATAAATATTATTGTACTAATAATGTAATTTATATTTTAAAAAATTATTGCGAAATAAATGATGACGAGGGTTACTTACAAATGAGTTGAGGAAAATAGGATCACGTTGTTGCTTGGAGAGAGAAAATAGGGTCATACTGTTACTCGAAAGAAAAAAAAAACAAGAGTTTTGAGAGATTTTTGTAATCGAAAGAAGTGAGAATAAATAGGGAATGCAGAAATAGGGGTATATATAGGGAAGTGAAGATGCATAGAGTGAGTGTGCCTTCAAAACAACTAAAAAAGTGTACTTCGGCAATATGCCTTCTATATGAGGAAGGCGCACATCTAGTATGCACTTTTCATACAAATATTGAAGGCGTGCTCATATAGTATGCTTTTAGTATAAAAAATCGATATATAGTGTAAGTATGCATAAAGTGTATGTCCTTACTATATTATTTTTATAAAATTTATTCGAAACACCATATTTTCATATTATTTTTTGAAAATTGTACTATAAAAACACAAAACTCTAACTTTCACAAGAACTCCAGAGCTCCGCTGCAAGGCGTCATCCGCGATAGGGTTACAAGTCTATGTTTGTTCACAATTGAATGGAGAATCATAAGAGACCTAAATCAGCGATGAGCCTCTAACAAGTCTACCTAGCCTCGATGAACCCAAATCGGAGATACTTGTAGGTAACACAATTCCTTCCACATTCAAATTCGATGTCTGATTTGTGGATCTGACTCTATTGGATCACACTGCAGGGGACTTGTTCACTTTCTCTGAGATTTGCATATTGAAACACCTAATCACCGAACATGAGTTAGGGTTTCGTCTATTGAAGGTAGCATCGCAGCTGCTCCTTCCAGATCAGCCATGCGACATCAACAAGGCATGCTGCAACCCGTGTCACTCCAATATCAGATCCAAAAGTTTCCATTGAGCGCATCCACCACTCTACAAAATGATTGATATTTCGTTTGTCAATTCTCATAGCCAAAGTGCCAAATCATGCATAAGATGTCCAGTTGCAGCAGAGAAGGGTGTGTTCTGGAGTTTCAATCTCAAGACAAAAAGATCAAAGAGGATTTGCTGAAGCACGTCTACAAAACAGGTTATCATAATTTGGTAAGCATCCCGACATAACATGCCAAAGAAAATGGCGAATCTTCGATAAGGTTGGCAAATTCCAAAGTGTTTTCCACAAAGATGGTTGTGTTATGTATGAGGATGGAGCATTGAGCTGTTATGTAACTTAAGATTTCTTGTGCAGGAAATGATAGGTAGACTTGACACAAAAAGTACCAGTGCGAGTAAACGGCCAAATCATAGTATCTTCCAAGTCGGGATGCGAAATAGTTATGTTCTGAACAGCTCTTACTTCTTCTGGCATTAATAGATGCAGTATATCATTGAGGCGCCAAACAACTGACTGAAAATCGATAAGCTCATTTACTGTGAGGACTGATTTCAGAACCCTTACTAAGAATTGACTCAGAAGGACCTGGTATCCAGCGATCCCTGCCTACATTTACCCTATTCCCACAACCAATTTGCCAAATCGCTCCACTAAACAACACATCTCTACCCTCCAAGATGCTACTGCTACTCCAAACCCAGGAAGCACTTCCACCTCCACGAGTAACTCTAAATTCAACATTTGGAACGTACCTACTTTTCAAAACTCTTACCTACAAAGTATGTAGCTCCTGTTGCAATTGCCGAGCCATCTTGGCTAGTAAGCTGAGATTAAATAGCTCTAGGTCACAGAAACCCGTCCTTAGACTTCATTAATTCATCCCAGGACTTCCAGTGAATTTTATTCTGGCCCTCTTGCAGACCCCATCAAAAGTTGACAATGATGGAATTGACCGACTTACACGACTTCTTTGGAAATTTAGAAACGCCCATGGAATAGGTTGGAGTAGCACAAGCAATAGACTTGGTAAGTACCTCTCGACCCACTTCATTCAACAAGCAATGGTTGCATCCTTGGAATTTCCTGACTAGTTTGTCTTTAACAAAATTCAACGCTTCAGTCTTAGAGCATCCCCATAAAGTCGGTAAACCCAAATATTTACCCGGACATTCCATCAAAGGAATATGTAGAATTCTTCCGGTAGATCTCCTCTTGGATTGGGGGCTATTAGCACGGAAGAACACAGTGGATTTGTTAACATTTATAGCTTGGCCCGTGGCTTCACAGTAGGCATCCAGTAGATAGCTCAAATTAGTGATAATAGATTCATCAGCCTCTCATAAAAGAGTGAATCATCTGTAAGGAAAAAACGCTGAGTAGCTTGAATCACAGTGGGGCCAACTGAGCTCCAATATGTTTTGATAGAATACCCCAGGATAGCTACCAGGACTTGGTGTTTTGAACCCCAGGATGGCCTCTCAAAAAAGAGTGAATCATCTACGTTGATGAAAGTAGATTTGCTCTTGGCCTCACTTATCATCAATCTCGGCTTGTATTCGTTCCTCTTCCTTGAATACAGCATCATTTCCTTCATCTTGCAGCTCCGATAATTTAGTTTTAAGCTGAAAAAAAATTTTCCTGATATTGGGAGAGGCATTCCTGCTCCATCTAATTAATCTCCTTCCATAAAACTACAGTAGCTTAATTACATCACCAAATCAACAAATTGACCATCAACAGCCCCTACCTACTGAATAATATGGCCACATTCTTCTGAAGTGTGGCATAGGTTTTCAAAATGAAAACGCCTTTTTCCCATTTCCATCCTTAGATTCGGCAAAGAGAAAAATGGCAGCATGGTTTGAACCGATGATGGGTTCATGAAACAGTTGTGCCTTTGGGAACTTTTGTAGTCACAATTTGAAACGAAGCATTGATCTGTACGGTCCCTTATATGCGCGCCATTCCTTCTCCTACCAAACTAGGTAAATCTTGGACCATTAAAGCCCAAATTATGCAAATTTGACCTGCTGATCATATTACGCCCCAAAGCAATGGAGTCGCAACAGTCTTATCATATAAATTAACCTAAAATAATAACTAATGTTACAACTATTATCATAGATGTGATTTACATAAAGCGTTTACAATCACGTTTACAATCACGTCTATGACTACTCGTTTTGAAGTAAATTATTCATACAGACATAATAATAAAAATTACATACAGAGATTTGAAATACAAACATATAAATATGTATATCTTGACTTTGATATCTCAGGAAATATTTACACATCATAGTAGTTTAGAAAAAAAAAAAAATATTCATACTATTAGATTCATACGATTAAGAGTTAATAACTCAAAAGTTCTGTAGTTCTTCTAGTTTAAGTCCTCACTCCCTTAAAATCTCTAAAAGTAACTAACTTTTAGATAATTATAAGGCTATATTTTAGTTAATACCTATAAAAAAATCTATAAAGGTGTGAGTAACCAATAGCTTAGTAAGTAGGGAGGAGGGAGGAGACATAAGACTATATAATAAAGACAAGTAAGGTTCTCAACAAATAATTAAATGCAATGCAACACGTAAATTCTATCATATAATATTGTTCAATCCGTTGTGAAGTTAGAAAAATTTTATTTATTCTAATTTGGGTATGAGGAATTTCAGTGTATATGTAATATCTTACAACCAAACTCAAGTTTGTGTAATGGAAACATTCTCCTTTTATGACTATCCTTCAAACTATTGCCTTCATCTTTACCGCGACCTCGTCTTCTGTTATTTAGTTTGACTAAGGATAAATAATGGACCATTATACTACAACATTATCTCTTTTCAAAGGAGTCAATATCTGGTCGGAGATTCCTAATTAACCCTTGATCAGTGGCAACACATGTCATGTTACAAGTCTTGGTCAATTTTATTTAGGTCAATTTTCATGGTGAGTAAACAAGTTCACATAGTGCAAACAATTCCAACTATAACAACAAGTCAATAAATTCAATTAATTTCAAAGACACATGAGTGCATTCTTACAAATACAATCAATTATAATCCTAAGCTTTCAAGTACTATAAAATAGTACTCCAAAATACTGTAATATATTGATTCTAAACTTATTTAAAGTTTTTGATTTGCTCACTAATGTTTGATGTGGGTTGTGTATCGCTGTTTATTCCTATAATATAAATATTATTTTAGTATTTATACTCTTATTACATATAAACTTCAAATTATTATTTTTAGTTTAAATTTATAATTTTACTTACTTATTCAGGTTTTATCTTACTTATAATGGAGCTCATCTTAAACTAGTTTTTTTATTCTATTTTTGAATTAGTTTTTGAATTAGGTTCTAAGTCAGCTTCTAGTTATTATTTTTTGTACGTAAACCCTAGGAACTTCCCTTGATCCATCATGTCAAGTTCATTTAACTATATTTTAGATACATTGAGTCTCTTATTTAACTTTTAACTAGTATCTAGTTTATCCTATCTATCTTGTTCCTAATTTAGGTTCTAAATTTGTTACTAATATGAAATTATGCTTCATTTTTAACATGATTCTCTAAATTTATATTTCAAACTAGATTTATATTATATTAGTAATGTCATAATATTTTCAATTTAATCTAATACACTTTACCCATTTAATTTCCATTTTCACATATTATACACTTAATATACGCATTAACATTCTTAACACTACAAATACCACATCTCATCATCATTTAATGTTTTAAGATGTCAAAATACATCACAAATCAAAATTTACATTAACTTATTAATAAATCACAAAACAGACCTAAAAAATTTATCTTTTATTAAGATTTTAAGGCTTAAAAATTAGATAAAATTTGAAAAATAAATTTTGGGAAAAAATGTTCATGACAATTTAACATATACCATAGATAATATATAGAAAAATTTTGGGTTCAAAACTATATTAAGAAGGTATTTGAAAACAAAAGCAAAAATCAGCTTAGGTTTAATGATTTCTTAAGAGTTATATATTTCGGGATTAAATTTCATAAAATTGATATTTTTCCCTAAAACTAAATATCAAAATACTTTAGAATACCAACTTTCATAATTTTTCACAAAAATTTGATATTTTTAGTAAATTTAACAAAATTGAATTGAAATTTAAACTCATCGAGAAAGTCAGCTTGTAGCCAACTATGGCCACCCTATTGTTGTTGGCACAACCAGCTGTTAGGGTCATTGTATGGTGGTGGTCTTGGTTGCTCCTTAGGTGTTAGTCTAGCTTGGGTTATTTGTTTAAGCCTTAATTGCACTATATTTTTATCTATTTTTTTTTTCTAAAGTAAAAACTTCTCTCTCTTTATGCTCTCTATATTTTTGTTGAGTTCTTAACTGATCAAAATGAATCTTAGATGGGTGTTTCTAAATTTATAGAGTGGGTTGGGTATTTTTCTTGAATTTTTTATGCCAAGTGTCTCATTTCCTTTTTCTTTTTCCTTTATTAAGTGTCTTAATACTATTTTAAGGTTGCTTAACTTACTTCTCTTGATTGCTATGCCTTAATTCTAGACTTTTCCACACTTGACACATATGTGTCAAGCTCTATTTCAATTTTTCTTAATTTAACTTATATTAAATCCAACTCACTTAATATAGATTATTCGACGTTAAATTAAGGAAAAACATTTTTTCTTTAAAAAAAATGTAGAAAAATAGTTTTAAAAAATATGTTTGGAGTCACCAATAAGTGAAAACTAGTAAAAAGAGAAATTAGGATTTTTGGGTAGAAAAATCCTAATTTAGCAATTAGTCCACAAATTTTCTAAAAAATATTTTTTTTATAGAAAATCTAACTAGAGAAATAGGTTTGGAGGCTAACCAATTAAGGTAAAAATCACCATTTAAAAATTAAGAAAAACAATTGATGGGCCTTTATTTTTGAAAATTTTCTAAAAATATGAAAACATGCAAAAATGTAAAAATACATAATAATGAATTTTTTATAATGAAATTTCACTAAAAATGAAAAAAAAAAAAATTTACAAATTTTATAGTTGCCTTGAAGGTGCTTACATACTTACTAATTGAAATCAAATCGACTGTAGTTCTCATTGCTTAAAAAAAAAAAACTTTAGTAAGTTGGTTCGTTTTATTTTGAAAATTGGGGTTTGAACAATGAAAAAGATATTTGTACTATGGAAGAAAAATGCTTAAACCATGGAAAATATGTTTAAACCATGGAAAAGATACTTAAACCATGGAAAAGGGTAGTGGCGTGCAGATTTAAGTCAGCCAAAGTGGGTCATAGAGGTCCAAATTACTCATGGGTCAGATCTAACTCAAGTAAAGCAAAACTAACTTTATGTGGTGGTTTCCGAGAGACAAATCGAATGGGTAATTGCGATTTCATGTGGATTACTTTAATGAAAGTGGGTTTGGTGAGTATGTTTCAGTGTTTAGGTGTTTGTTTTGGTGATTTAGGAAATTAGAGTGGTGGTGTTCGATGTCCTTTGTGCATGGTTAGGTCGCACGCTCGTGTAGTGCTGACCTAAGGGTTCTTTAGCAATTGCAGGTGAGTGGTTGATGGAGATTGGGGGTTGATTAGTGGAAAGTGGTGTCGTACGTGGCTAGATTTCTATGTGTGCGTGGATGGACATTAGGTGTACTAGGTGTAGTAGTTGTACAAAATAGTGATGTTGAGAGAGTGGGTTGTGTTGGGTTAAGAGAAAGATGATGGTGGTGAAGCTCAGTGTGTGTATGTGCTTCCAACAATAGGGGTTTAGGTCTATGCGGATGCGAGTGGGGTCGATAGAGAGAGGGGAATTGTTGAAGACGGTTGTTTGGGTCACGATGAAGGGTATGGTCAAGTGAGAGAAAGTCTAGCGTTAATAGTGGCCACTATGTGTATCTAAGGTGGTTGTGGGGTATGGTGGTTAAGATTAGGCATTGTTGTGTGAGAGTGTGGAAAGATCGATGGGGGTCTTATTGGTGTTGTAGGTTTTAGTTGTGCGTGAAAGAATGGACCGTCAATGGGTGGTTAGTGGTCAATTAGGCACTGCTGCATGAGAGGGTATGCGAATGAGAGAGAGAGAGAGAGACAAGGATGGGCATTGGTATATGAAGATGGGGGTGATGAAATAAGATTTTGAAGATGGCCTACCCCCTTGTTTCCCCAGTTTCAATTTATAGCTTATCAACCCCAAATCATAATCGAATCTCAAATTCACCAAAATTAGTCATGGATTAAAATCATAACCCCAAAGATTCAATTTGATCAAATCTTTTATTTTGTGTTATTGATGCAAATCAACTGGTTAAAACGAATTATTAATAAAAATCAATTAAAAACAACTAGATTTGAAAATGAGTAGATAAGATACGGGTGAAGCTTGCTAGATTTCTTGTAGTCAGTTGTCATTTTCTGCTAGAGAATGAGATAAGGTTGTCACGCAGAAGGTACGTGACCCGAACATCTTGGCAAAAAAAAAAAAAAAAAAAAACAAAAAGAAATTACGCAAGTTGTTGTGTTGTAAACACCTTAGCCAGTTGAGCAAAGCTTAGTTTCCTAATTAGTAGTACACTTAAATTATACTTAACCATTCCAAAAGGAGCCTCACTTTAATTTTTATTTCCAAACCTTAGCCCAATTTGATCTAGCTTGGTTGAATTAACCTAAACTACACCAAAATAACCCCAACATACACATGCCAAACATTTTCTAACACAAATTTAATTTAACAAATTCTTGAGTCTTATTTTAATTAGTCCAGTCAATATTTTTTAAATTAGACAAAAATCTACTTTATAAGCTTAAATATTTTACTGGACTATTTTTTTAACGAAACCCAATTTCTTAAAGACTCTGAATTTATTAATTCGCATGTATACTTTATCATCGCTTAACTTGACTCAACACGACTCGACTCAACACTTTTGACACTTTAAATCTTTTAATTTATTCATATTTTTATATATTTTTTCAAATTTTATTTTTATTTTTATTTTTTTGCATATTTTTCAATTTCTTGGATTTTTTTTAAAAACTTAGCCCAAAATTTAAAAAAAAAAAACTAGCAGGTAAAGATAAGGTATTTACAATTACTTCTTTTTGTAGTAAAGTTCCAATAAAGCTTCGCTATAAAGATAGAAAAGACATGCCCATTTTTGCCAAATCTTGGCTTGAATTGACAGGGTGAAGATTACTGACTTAAATGGTCAACTGAGTAAGATCTCGTCTTGAGAAGGATGAGGTACAAGAATACTGATTTAAAATATTGACTTGAAAGGTCGATGTAAAGAATAAGGGGCTCGACTTGAATGGTTGGGGTAAAGTGAATAAAAGGCCTATCTTGAAAGGGTAGGGCAAGAATGATAGGAGGCCTGTCTTGAAAAGACGGGACAAAAGGATAAAGAGGCTTGCCTTGAAAGGACAAGGCAAAATGAGAAGAGGCCTATCTTGAAAGAATGGGGCAAAAGGATAAGGTTTTGTCTTGAAAGGACATGGCAAAGAGATTAGGTTTGTCTCAAAAGAACATGGCAAAAGGATTGTGTTTGTCTTGAAAGGACAGGGCAAAATGATAAAGGCTTATCTTGGAAGGGTAAGGTAAAAGAATAAGGGGCTTGTCTTGAAAGGACATGATAAAAAAATTAAGGGGCCCTATCTTAAAAGGACAAGGCAAAAGGTTAAGGGGGCCTATCTTGAAATGATAAGGCAAAAGATTAAGAGGCCTATCTTGAAGGGATGGGGCAAAAGGTTAATGGGGCTCGTCTTGAAAGGACAAGGCAAAAGGTTAAGGGGCCTGTCTTGAAAGAATGGGGCAAAAATGGTTAAATGGCCCAATTTGAAAGTTTAGGGTAAAAATAAGCACTATGTAGGAAAATTGATGCTCTTAAAAGAATAATTGGCTTTTTAAAAGGATAGATCTTTTGAAGAAAACAACTTAACAAAAGGGTTTGGAGGCATTGCTAATTGTTTTTTGTACCTAAGATAACTAATGTTTCTTAACGTAGGGTGACAAAAGTTCCTATAGTGAAACTTTCTAAACTCTGAATACAGGATAACTAAAGTTCTCAAAATTCTTAAGATAGTCTAAGCTCTTAGTATGATGACAAAGACTCCTAAATAATCTTTTCATAGGATGGTCGAAGCTCTTGAATGTTCTCATACCTTAGGACAATCAAAGTTCCTGATCTAAGGAAGATTAAGACTCCTAAATTATAAGATAACCGAAGTCCTTAAATTCAAGGACAGGTAAAGTTCTTGTTAAAATGATCAAAGTTTCGAAAGGATCGTTAAGGTTCTTGAAATTTCCTTGAGGAATTACCAAAGTTCCTAACTCAAAGGTGACTAAAGTTCACATTACAAATTCTCAAAATTTTCACTTCTTAAATCTTGAAGGAAAAATTGGTGCTTTTATTCAAAAAGCTGTTCATCTTTTCCTTGTTAACATCTAACAAAATTATACCGACTCTGAGTGTTTTAGATAAGTGGTATGCTTGTTCTTTTAACCCATTGGTAATTCATTCTTTATCTTTGATTGCTTATCCATTATGATGAGGGGGTAGGAAAAAAACTTTAATTGAACACCTTGTTTTTCTTACCATAGAGAATTCCCCTTCAATTCTAGAGCGAAGTGCTTCTTGTGCCCTTAAGGTATGCTTGACTTTACTTTATAGCTTTTATACCAGGAAAAGTATCCCAATTATCTGAATTGTTTAGTTTAAGGGGACTTCCTCGCATTGTTTTTTTTTTTTTTTTTTCACTCTTGATTGTGATTCCAAAAATTATGATTAGTCTTGTAAGTGATACACTTTGATTGATCTGATAGGTCTTTTCCTTAAGTTAAAATGTAGGCTTTTGGTTACGAGCTTAAACAAAAGGAGATATGGATGTGTACAGTCAATTTTGAAAAATTAATATCTCTACCCGAGTTTACAAGTCAAGAACTTTAAAGGGAAATATTAAAATGGGCTTACCCCGATTTTACGAGTAATTATTTCTTAAGATAAGTCAATTTATTCAGTTAAAAGAGTTTCATTAGGGGTGATATAATGGGTGGAATCATAGAATTAAGGCTTCATTTTTGGGCTTGAAATTCTTGCTCAAGGTTGTGCTTTGAAGGACACTAGGAAAACTCAAGTCCTTAATTTTGGAATTCTAGGTTCAGCTTTTCTAAGATATTCGAGCCTTAGGCTCTTTAAGAGCTTTTGAGCTGTTCTTTGGGATGTGATCACCTTACTTTTATTTTCTTTCTTTTTTCTTTTCCTTTTTTTTTCTTCTCTTTTTTTTTTTTATTTTAAATTCAAGATGACTACTCTCCATATGCTTGAGTTTTTGTTTGGGGAGATTTAATGCCCTAAAACCAAAAGTTTGAAGAGTATAAGCCTAGTGAAGTTTATATGGGCTAAAAGTGTTTAGAGAATCCATAGGCTTTGGTGAAGTGTATGGGCGTAAGTGAAGTGTGTGAACTTGAGTGAAGTGTATACGATTTAAAGCTCTTCTTCCCTTTAAAGGAAATGAGTTATCTATGACAATGATTGCTCATGAATTGGTGCAACTAAGGTAAGCATAAGTTAGTGTATCCATTTTCTCCAAACTTGATGCCTCTAGCCTCCTCATTGCTCTAGTATGGGGGTGGTTCTTGATAGGGTTAATTTTCAAAAAATCCTTTAAAAGCCCGCAAGGGATAATAGTGTTTAGGGTAACAAAATGAATGCTTATTGCCCTTTCAATCTATGTATCACATCCAAGATAAATATCCTTTAAGGAATGAGTCTTATCTTTGCTTTCATGTCTCTTTGCTCTCATGTGTTTTAGGGTCAGTGTTTGGGATTATGGCTTACCTCTCATCATCCTAAATTTTTCAAATAATGAAATACTTTCCTGTTAAAGGACTTAAAGCATTTTAGGCCTTTATGTTTGCCCCTCATTTGCCTTAGGTTCGCTTGGCAAGTTTGGATATTTTGTGATGCCCCTTTGGCTTTGAAAGATTGCCCCCTTTGACTTAATTAATTACCCCATTTATTGCGCCCTAACCCAAGCTCATTAGGATTATTGGTGGAATAATTTGTAATGGAGACAAACTTTGTATCAGCTTCAAGGTTGGAGTGGGTAGGCCAGTTTTATAGAGTGAGTGTTTAGGTCCTTTTAGACTTAGAAAGGATTGGTGAGTGGATAAAGTTCTAGGGAAGTCAATAGGTTACGTGATTAGGTTTTTCTTAGCTTGACATAGGTTGAATACGTAGGGATGTCTGTGGTTTGTGTTTGGGCTTTTGAAAAGGTCTGATAATGGGTTTCTTTTCAAGGATTGTGTTTGTCTTGGGCTATTCCTAGAGATGGGCTATGTCTCCACCATTTTGATTTATGAATTTCTAATGTGCTTTCCCCTTTTCCCTTAGTATTAGGTTTAACTCATAGGCCATACATCGCTTTGTGCTTAGAATCAATGACTATCAGAATTAGGCATGTGTATGAGTCGTTGTTGTCAATTGTCTTAGCTTTAAAAATGAATGGCTATGGGTTTGATCAATGGGTTTAATCACTCAAAAGTAATAACCCAAAATCTATAAAATTTGTACTTGTTAGTAGATTTTTTTTCTTTGAAAAATTTATGATTTTTTAAAAAACTTTATTCTAACAAACATTTGAAGACACTTATATTACAAATAAAGTTACCGACATCTCCCAGCTTATTGAAATGACTGAAAAGGTTACAAAGTTGACGAGAAGGAGCGGCTATTTTACAAAGTTGACAACTGAGGGTAATAACTTATTTACAAGTAAAAACTCTTGAAAACCCTAAAGGATACTAAAGAGAACCTATGTTTTAGGTGATTGGATTGATAACATTGCTTAAAGAGTAGAAAAACTCAATTATGAAGACAACACAATGGGGACGGCAAAGCTATAAAAGGACAATTGACAATTAAGCATTGATAATTTTACAAGAGGAGTAATGCGTAATGTTATAAAAAAAAATGTTACCAAAGGACAATCTATGGAGTACAGCTGTTCAAAGATTAAGAGTTATAGATATTTACAAGTCTAAGGTCTTTTTTTTTTATTCATTCATTTTTGTGTTTCTTTGTATGTTTATGTACATACGTGTATTACTATATAGATTTTTCAATGATATAGGTAATAATAAAGAATGGAGAAAAAAGATAATAAATACACAATTAGTATACAAATAAAGCATAGGCATGCAAGTGCAAGATTGGCAATTGAATAACATGTGATAATTTTGAAAAATTAGGTGTTGTAACTTTATTATACCCCTTATGATTATATTGATTCGATTACACACGACCTAGACACCTATTGGATGTACAATTGCACTATAAATACAAAAGACTAATAAATTGCATGAAAAATTATACAAATACACTATCACATAATATGTTATAGGGAAATATAATTTACATGTAAAAGGATGAAAGAAAAAAAAAATTATACAACCATTATATCACATATGAAAATAATAAAGTCGCAACCCTTTGCCCTTGATTATTCTAATTTTTTTTTTTTAAACATGTCGCATCGGCATTCATTCATTAGTTAATAAAAGAGTTAATGGGTTTTATTTTGACTCTACATTGCATGGCCTTTTACTCATGACAAAAAAAAGGATAAAAGAAACTATGATACTCAAAACATATATTACAAGATAATATTTAAGTATAACACAAAAGAAAAACCAAAATATACCTACATATAAAAACCATATAAACAAATATAAATACAGATGAAAACCAATGTAGTATGTTGCATGCACATGCATTGCAATAGGATCAGTAATTAATAACTCATAGGAATGGAATTATCATAAATTCGCGATCAACATTCTTACACGCTTATACATATGAGTGTATGAATTTTTAAAATCAAATTTTTGAAAATGAAGCTTGTCAACACTTATATGTAAGTGTGTTAATTCAATCCTTTTTTTTTTCTTTTTGAAAATAGAGACCCAATTGACCATAGGTTATAATAATTTCTTAGTTCCTATAATTGAAAAATCACTAACTCCTATTTATTTAAGACAATGTAGGAAGATAGGATTTACGGGTTTCAAGCTTTGTAGCCTTAGAAATTCTTAGAGAAATGCTTAATGGGTTATATCGAAGTATGAGTAGGCTTACCTATTATCGTCGGGTAGAGGAAAAGACTCCAATTACCTAAGGGTTACACAATGATGACCTATCCTAGGTTGGTAAGGTAGCTTAGGCTGAACCACATCTAAGTATAGACATATGATTTTTGAAAAAAAAATATAATCCTCATAAATTCCCCAAGATAGGGCCCATCAGGTTGGTTTCTTTTTAATAGACTTGCATCAACAAAACCCAATCAATAGAACTATTTATAGTAATATACAATAAAAATAAAAATAAAATTGAAGGTTCATTAATTAATTTTCTAAAATCCTTACATGGCTAGCCCATTAGTGTCCCTAGTAAAGTCACCGATTTTGTTGAATCTTATTTTGGTTTTCCTTAATTTAACTTATATTAAGTCTAACTCAATTAATATAGATTACTCGATGTTAAATTAAGGAAAAATATTTTTTCTTTAAAAAATTTAGAAAAATAACTTAAGAAAAATAAGTTTGGAGTTGCCAACCAGTGAACTGGTAAAAAGTGAAATTAAGGTTCTTGAGTGGAAAAACCCTAATTTAGTAGCTAATTCATGAATTTTTTAGAAAACATTTTTTTAGAAAATTTAACTAGAGAAATGGGTTCGAAGGTTAACTTATTAAAACAAAAATCATCATATAAAAATTAAAAAAAAAATTAATGGGCCTTTATTTTTGGAATTTTTCTAAAAATATGAAAAGATGCAAAAATGTAAAAATGCATAAAAATGAATTTTTTATTACGAAATTTCACTAAAAATGAAAAGAAAAGAAAACATCCCCCTTCCCCCTTATATTATCACACGTGGGTTGGATTTAAAAAAAAAAAAAAAGGGTAAGGGCATACGAATCTGGGTTGGCCAAAGCGGGTCATGAAGCTCCAAATTACTTACGGGTTAGATCTAACTCAAGTAAAACAAAACCAACTTCACGTGGTGGTTTTCAAGAGACGAATTAAGTGGGTAATTGCGATTTCATGTGGATTACATTGATGAAAGTGGGTTTAGAGAAGGTGTTTATTTTGGTGATTTGGGAAATTAGAGTAGTGGTGTTCAGTGTCCACCGTACGTGGATGGGTCGCGTGCCCATGTATTGCTCATCTGGGGGTTATTTGGCGGTTGCAGGTGGATGACTGATGGAGATTGGGGGTTGATTAGTGGAGAATGGTATTGTACATGGTTGGTTTACTATGTGTGCATGGACAAATGTTAGGTGTACTAGGCGTAGTAGTTGTGTGAAACAATGATGTTGAGAGAGAGTGGGTTGTGTTGGGTTTAGAGAGAGATGATGGTGGTGAAGCTTGGTGTGTGTATGTACTTTCGATAGCAGGGGTTCAGGTCTATATAGATGCGAGTGGGGTTGATAGAGAGAGAGTCTGGCATTGATAGTGGTTGCTGTGTGTATCAAAGGTGGCTATAGGGTATAGTAGTTAAGTTTGGGTGCTGTTGCGTAAGAGTGTGGAAGGATTGATGGGGGTCTTAGGTTCTAGTAGCATGCGAGAGTGTGGACTGGCAATGAGTGGCTAGTGGCTGGTTGGGTGTTGCTACATGAGAAGGTGTATGAATGAAAGAGAGAGATAAGGATGGGCATTGGTGTACGAAGATGGGGGTGATGAAATAAGATTCTAAAGATGGCTTCCCCCCTTGTTTCCTGGATTTGAATTTATAGCTTATCAACCCCAAATCACAATCAAATCTCGGATTCACCAAAATTGGCCATAGGTAGACTTGGTTAAGATTCAATTTGGTTAAATATTTTATTTCGTGTTATTGATGCAAATCAACTGGTTAAAACAAATAATTAATAAAAATCAATTAAAAACAACTAGATTTGAAAAAGAATAGATAAGATACAGGTGAAGCTCGCTAGATTTCTTATAATCAGTCATTATTTTCTGGTGGAGAATGAGATAAGGTTGTCACATGGAAGGCATGTGACCCAAACGTATTGGAAAAAAAAAAAAAAAAAAAAAATTGCGCAAGTTGTTGCATTGCAAACACCTTAAGGAGCTGAGTAAAGCTTAGTTTCCTAATAAGTTGTACAATTAAATTATATTTGACCACTCCAAAAGGGGCTTGACTTTAATTTTTATTTCCAAACCTTAGCTTAATTTGATCTAGCTTGTTTAAATTGACCCAAACTACAACAGATTAACCTCAACATACACATGCCAAATATTTTTCAACACAAATTTAATTTAACAAATTCTTGAGTCTTATTTTAATTAGTCCAGTCAATATTTTTAAATAGGACAAAAATCAACTTTATAAGCTTAAATATTTTACTTGACTATTTTTTCTAACAAAGCTCAATTTCTTAAAGACTTTGAATTTATTAATTCATATGTATACTTTATTGTTGCTTAATTCGACCCTAAACAACCAATTGGTGTGACTTGACCCTAAACAACCAATTGAGTTGAATTATTATTTTTTTTTCATATTTTTCAATTTTTTTTTGGATTTTTTTAAACTTGGCCCAAAATAAAAAACTTATGGGTAAAAATGGGGTGTTTGTAATATGTTTCTTAGTTTTTATTAATTTTCTTTAATTTATTTAGTATTCTTTTAATATATATTATGTATTTAAAGTAATTTTGGGTAGTTTACTTACACGTAAATATATATATAGTACAAATAAATACCATTCAATATTAGTTAAGTTATTTTATGAATTTTAGTATGCATATATTTTATTTCTAGTGATTCATTGATTATCAGAATTTATTTACGTATTTATGACAAATAATGAATAAGATACATATAATTTAATAATATATTATTTTGTTATTTTATTTTTCTAAATCCAAATTTATAGGATCATTTCTAATAATATTCTTATCTTCATGATAAAATTTAAGTTCGATTGAACAATTTATATGATCAATCTAAATTTTACATATAATCAATTGCGGAACTTACGGATCATCTCTTGAAACACACAGATTTAGCATCGATCCGGTATTGCACCACCTTCCTTTTCACAATCATCAAGTATGTTATTGAAATCACCAATACAAACCCAAGTATCATGCATCAAGCTAGAAATTTGAATTAGATCTTCCCACAACAATTTTTTATCCTTGAAATTACAGGGGCCATGGCACCATGTAAAGAAACCCATTAATGAACCGTCATCATGTAACTCTTCCGTATGAATATACCATGGGCAACTTTCGAGCACATGAACTCTATAATCAAGGGTCCACCATGAAGCTAAACCTCCACTCAGATCTGTAGGGGGCCACATAAAAGCACCCTGTACACCTTCGCCTAGCACGAAACCTTTATAGTTTCGCACATTGATTTTTAGTTTCCCTGAGAAAAATGAAAGCTGGGTTGGGCTTTTGTGTCAGGTCATTAAGTTGAAGAATTGTCAAGGTTGACCTTAAACGTTGACAATCGTAAGATAAAAATATCATGGTGACCTGGTGGCTATTGAGGGCGAGCCACCAGTGCCACTGCTCTTTGATTCCATCTCAGAGAGTCGAACATTCAACTGTTGCTGCAGCAACTCATCATCCACAATTGACATACTGGCTTTAAGCGACTTCATAGCTTTTGACTTTTGCTTCTTTTTAATTCCCTTGCTATTAGTCCATGAAAGAGAGTTTTTTGCCATTACATCAATCTCCGCCATCATTTTAATACGCTTCTTCACCTCTTCATATGTACTAACCCACTCTCTTTTCAGGTGCAGGCGATCAGAAATACAGGAAAAGTTATTTTTCTCGGGTCCTTTCTTCACAGTTAATGTACTAAGCTTAGAAACAGGCAAGTCTTTTGCTGACTCAAGTGCTTTGCCACTTGGTGTAGTGACAAAGTATGATGGCCCTGTAGTTGTCCCCCCAAACATTGAATTACGCAACACACTGGAGTTTGGAGTAGAAAGCAACAACTCTTCATTAGCATCAGCTACAACGCCCTGTGGGTTGAAAGGCATTTGGTCAGATAATATATGATACTCAGTCGCAGGTACTGCTACTACAGTTGAAGAGCCACTGAGTGTAGAACTAGATGGCTGGCTTGAACGGGAGAAATAGTCTGGTGGCAATAGATGGCAAGGTGAGAGGGAGGTTGGCTCGTAGTTTGCTGAGAGACATGCATATCGGCAGGGGACAAAGCTGTAGGCGGAGAAAGAGAGCAATCAGCAATGCATACAACAGTAGGAAGGGCCACCTCCGCAGTCTGACACACTGTCCTATCACTCCACGGGTGAGTAAATGCCACTGACTTACTTTCGACACACATTTGTTTCCTACTTGAGTCAACGTGCGTACAGCCCCTTAGTTCCTTAGCACCCATCTCCAATGCAGCACCACCTGAAACTCCACTAACATTGTCAGCAAAATCCCGAGTAAGAAAAACCCTCGAGAAAGAACCATAGTTGATAGAAGATTGTCTTTCATATGAGACTTGCTTCATTACAGAGCCTAATCTAGCACAAACAAAACAGGATTTCGAAAGCCTTTCATATCGAAGTTGTACCAATATCAATTCCCTTGTCTTCTATTAATCCACGCACCAGTTATCAGAGGTTTATTACAGTCAACTTTAACCCTCACCTGTGAAAAGCTTCTTCGAACACTCGAATCAGATTTCAACGGATCAACTGCAACCACCAAACTGGCCAAGGCACCCAACTTGTTGGTGTTACCCATGGACAGGTGCTCCAATTGAAGGCCACTAATCTGGATCCAAAATTGTAAGGAATAAAAAATAATGTCATGCACTCTAGTGCCATACTTCCATTCTTCTAACACGATACAGTGGCCCATCAATGTCCAGGGGCCATGATTGCAAATTGCTAATGCAGTATCATATCCGTCTAATGCAAACAAGAACAGGTTGGTACCCTAACAGGAAATCTTCACATCCCCATAATCCTTCCATGCCTTCTTCAAAACATTAATAACTCCCTGCTTATTTAGCGACTTGTCTGGAACAACCCTTCCAACCATTAAATATTCATTGTGTGTAACCAGTTCAATATTTTCATCCAAGTTCAAAGCGGCGGAGTCACCATCACACAGATTGGGGCTCGAAGTGACCTCACCGGAACCCAAAGCGTCAGCCATTAACTGCTGATGAGTAAGCGCTAATGCAGAATAAAAGAAACGGATAAAAAGTGGTCTGTGCAGAAACTAAACACAACCTAATGTAGGGGGAGAAAAGCACAATGTCAGTGATGCGGTAAAATGAGTTTCAAGAATGTAAGTGCTATGGAAAATCTAGCAGATGGCGAGAGAAACCGAGTTGTAACCGTCATGAAGTACATGGTAATTGGCACGAAAATGGTGGGGATGCTCCCATGAAGAGAGAAACTTTTGAGTATCCCTCATTAATAACTATAATACAGTTTAATGGGAGAAAGTTGCTGCCGGCATTTGGCCATTCTGGATGGTTAAGATGTTGTCTATTGCTAAAACATATTATTTAGGCATTAAACATGCTAGCTTACGATGGAAACGACCCGAAGAAATTTTGAGAAAATATACATGCAGACACACTTAATTGGTGAAATTTTGTTAGTCTAAGGATTAGTAAGGGGGTAGTACATTCATTATGATTAAGGATTAGACTTTCCCCCCAACTAGTTAGTTGAATTTGCTTTATGTAAACTATAATCATGCATTCATGATAATTGTGTTGCAAAATAAAGAAAACCTATGAATGACTTGGTTATAAAAAATGTAACTTTACATATTCATATAAGTAGAGTAACATATACAATATATTTTTGTAGGTTTTGCACGTGGAGGAATATGGATACACAAACTATTGCGACCATCACTAATCCATCCACTTTCATCATATTTTTGGTTTTCAAAGAAAAAAATAACGAAATAAATGTCATTAAGTCTAATGACCAATTGCGGCTTAACAATAGAGATTACTTGATTGGAAATTTAGTTTTGATGTTACATATGGAATTATTAAATTAATTCTTTTTCTCTTAGTACAAAACTAGCAGACAATACCCTTGTAATATACATTGTTGAAAAATATAAATTTTATAATTATAGCATATGGAGTCTACTAATTAGGAAATAAAAAAGATATAATTGAGCTCGATGATACTCTACAAACATAAGAGTTTGAGGGCCCACTAGCATAACCCTATTGGCCTATCAACGATGGCCTAAAATAAAACCTCGACTCTTTAAATACAATCATCTAAGAAACTCCATCATAATAATCCTCAAAAGAGCCTTGTTAATACATTTGTAAAAGTCTTGAAAGGTAGAAATTTAATAAGGTGAATCATATTGCAAAATACATTCATAGCATTAATCAAGAAATTCCTTAATGATAGGAATTAACCCCTTAAACCTATCACCTACAGTTGAACAAGAGGATTATTAGGACTTACTTGATGAGTATTAGCTAGAGAACCATCTACGGACAAGGATTCCATTGCTAACCAAGGATTACTTTACTTCATCCAACTTGAATGCCGAGCTTTAACCGTATTTAAGGCAATAGCCGAGCTACCAAGTACTAGGTCTCTTTTTTAGCCGAGTTGTTCAAGCATCCAATCAAAGCTTAGTTGTTTAGTTGCTTGACTTGAAGAGTCCTCACTCAACACCTCGCATTTGAGCTTTGACCTGATCCTGATGAACACCAAACTTCCTTTTAAGCCGAGATATGTAGTCACCCAACTTAAAGAGGCTTCAGATAACGCCCAGTATCCGAGCTCTCAAGTTAACCTAATCTTTTATTCTCTTTCCAACCCCCTTTGAGCTGACCTCAACTAATGCTGAACCATCAAAGATCTTACAACTACAAGAACAACCAAACATATGCACATTTAGCTCGCTAACCACTATTTGATACATGTTCACTGACACGATATTCCAAAAAGATTCTTTTTCTATACGTTGTACTATATTTGTAATTTTTGCCCCTTTTAGCATGTACTAAGAATCTTTTAGTATTTAGTCCATTTTGGTCTTTTCTCTATACATGTAATTCTAGAGGGGTTAGTATAAAAACCTCATTTATTTTATATGCAGACAATCATCACTTCATTATCAAATACATAAATTTAGCCTTTTGAGAGCACTCACCATGTTCTTTTTTTCCTTAACTTTTATCTATTTCCTTTAGTAAAGAATAGTGGTGAATGGCTCTAATCTACACTTGTGTGTCATATCAAGTAGAGATTAGGCCAAGTAGAATCGATTAGTGTGTCATATCCAATTGTAGTTGCTCGAGTTTTGCTAAACCCCCCTTTTGTTTTCTTCTATTTGTTATGACCTTAGAGACGCATCACTTAGCGATCCAAAATCTTATAGAGTATCTTAGTGGCAATCATCAAAGTTTAAATAATGAGCTCTAAAAAACCTTATACATTAGTAACTACAACTACCACATTGTATGTCACATAGGCTTATTCTAATACAACAAGCAAATTTCATTTGGTATATTAGCATTAAAGTGAAACATGCTGCACATGAGTACTCATGAATTTGGACAACATGATGGAAAAACATGGGATCTAACCTTACCATAACAAGTGTTAGGGTTTGTTGGGTATATCCAACCATTATGTCGTTGAAACTAAACCACAAATAAATGGTTTGGATGATTATAAATGTTTTGTTGACATCAAGGACACTTCTGATCACTTTTCGTATCTGTCTCACCAATTACCTACACACCAACATGGCTTAAGCTACCTTGAAGTACAACATCACATCTATGGCTTAGGTAACTAATATACGAATATAATTACTTCACTACACCATGTTCACTTAGGTGTCTAACTGCCATATCATCTTGGAATTCTAGCTCACAAATATGGAACTTAGTTTAAGGTTGTCACCCTCCAGACTAGGCAACTATGCATAAGCAATACTCAATTACTATTATGTATTAGTTTGATTTAGTAATTTTAAACTTCTGGTAAGTAGCACCTAAGGTCACTGCATACCTAAGATGTTTCTTGACCATGAGCAGGAGCTATCTTTAGTTCCATATATAAAAGCAAAACTATAATTGAGCTCAATGCCTTTTGTTATGCTATTGAGAAATGGAAGTCATTATTCAATCAATATGAATTGATTATTTATTTATTTTTACTAAGTTTATCATTGCTAAGTCCATTAGTTTCATCAACCATTCAATTAATTCACTAGCATTATTATTGTTATTATTTAATGAACCAAATAAATCCAGTTACTTGAATTAAGTTATTGCTTACAACTTTATGTGTTAATGACTAAGTCTAAACCTTCTTATTTTAGTATGGTCCATTTAGATTATGGGCCTTGAGGGTAGATAAGCCCAATTAGCCTTTAGATTAATTTGGGCTCACTAACTTAATCAGACGATTAATTAACCTAATTAGTTTGTGATCATCTTATTAAGTTTAAGTTCTTATCATTCTTAAGGCCCAAAAGGCTTATGCTTAACTATCATTTAGGAATGAGTCTTCAAAGAAAATGAGCTTAATCGAGTTGGGTTCACTAAATTAATTAAACAATTAATTAGTTTAATTACATTTTAATCCATTTAATTAATCATACATTAGTGTTATTTGATTAAGCCCCAAATTATAAGTTGTAAGACATTACATCTATTTGAGGCTCATATAGGATATGAGCTCATAAAAGGGCAAATGGGCCTACGTAGGATTTAGATTTAGATTTGGGCCTATTAAAATACATAATTGGGTTGTTTAATTAGGTTTTATTGTTTTATACTTTAGATTTATTTAATCAATTAAGTCGAACTAAATAATTTAGGTCAAATTATGCATAAGCAAGCATAGATGGCATAAATCATCCCATTAGGAGGGGTGAATCGATTTTATTGGATTGGATTGGTTTGGTCTGACTGGTTAGGAGTTTGAGTAGTCTCGATCCAATTTATTAATTTGTTATTTTACATTTATTATTATCATCTTCATTTTCTCCAATTCCATAATTTCTTGAATAATTTAATCACAATTGCCTTTCTACCAAAAGCTTAGATCTTCAACAAGATCAAACACATCATTCAACCGATTTTGACTCAAATTTTGATTTCAAGATTGGGTTTTTTTTTGTGTTTCTCATTTGAAAATTTTGATATTTGAAATGAATTCAAGGGTTAAAAAAAATCTATAAGGAAATATAAAACTCCAAATCTAGTGAGAAACCGTTTTTGGTTGAATTTTGAGGATCAACGGGAGGTTTTTCATGAAGAACATTTAAATGTACTTATAAACATTCAAGAAGACATAAACATTCATTAAATCTTTCAAAAACTCTTACGAAATACATTTTATGTTTTGAATTTTGTAAGAATCAAAGTCTTTAACATATTTATATTAAATAGTTCATCAAAAAATAAAATTAGTATCATGTCTTGCACCACATTGATGCAGTAATTTATGAGTAAGTTGCTGAAAATTCTAAAAGTCAAAATAAATTATCACAAATCACCATTATCGTGCTCAATATTAAAACTTTGTATATCTAAATCAATATATGACCATCATAGAGTATCATTTTCCTTACCTAAAACATAAAATTATCATACATATCATAAAAAATAATATGGATTGTAAGAATCATACATTAATCAAATATCACCTAAGCAAGAAAATTTGGGGATAAACTTTATCTAACTCATTTTTAAAATTTTTTTTATAAAAATAAAACGTTTAGGCATGGACAATCATCATATATACATAATAAATTACCCCTAGACCTTCCTAAGCCTATGATCAATGAGATATTTATTCAATTCTCATAAAATGTCAAAATGGCTCATGAAACATCTTCATAAAAGCAGGAAAAATCTGGTCTTCATGAAATGCATGTTTCTTTACACAAACCAAAAACTTAATTCATGAATCACAACGTATACGCAACATATGATATTTATATTGTACTTTAATTCCAAAATAATCAAGAGTATCATCGCAATCAAACTCGATGTTAAGATTTTCTAATGTAAAAAATGATCTAGAGCTAGTTTTTGAAAATATACATTAAGAATTTGTTTTAAAATCATATGACCCAAACCATGCATTAAATTGTGGTATGTGACATATATGCATCATTTAGCACCTTATGTATGTTTTAAATGTAAGATTGATGGGAAATTTGTGACACAAGATTAAGCTAAGAACACAATTGAAAACAAAAATCAAGCATCTATAAAATATAGTACGGCAACACTCAAAGTTCCATCATAAACCAACATTTAACCATCTTCAATTTTCTTCTAACTAATCTAATCTTGTCTATTATTACAATGACCTATCTAATACCTCTAAAACACTTTGAATCAACCAATAGAGTTGTAAAAGACCCTTCTTGCCTTGGTAAGGTGGAAAGATTGCACAGCCGACACTTTTACATAACTAAGCTTTATATAATGGCATCAGATGCTAGTCAATCATCAAGTTGAACATATAAAATCATTCTAAATATAATATTAGCATATTAAACCTTCCGTAATGTCATATGCACCACCTTGATATCCATGGAGCTTGTTCATTTTATCAAAAGACCATTTAAGTACATCAAAGTGTTCCAAATCATCTATTTAGATTCCTCAATCATTATGGTACTTCATTTCGCCCAGAGATATGAGGCTTACCTCCAGAATCTTTGAGTAGCTATGAACACCGAAAGTGGTGCCTATATGAACTCCAAAAGTAATGACTTTCTTTAACAATTCCTAAATCTCCAAGCAAGAGTAACTTCTAACTTTTAAGTGATTATCTTTAAAGATTTAGTAAACAAAGGTTAACTTAAACTTAAGAATTGTGAAGATCACTTCCTCCATCTTGAAGAAGCCACATGCCACCTCTAGTTGGAGCTCTAAGAATCCACAAAAGTCCCCATTTCCTAGAGTGAATAAGTTAACAAGGTTAAATCAATGGTTATTCTAAAGAAAAACCAATGGTTTTAGCTAGAAGCGACTTAGGGTTTTAGGGACTTTAGGACTTTAGAAGGGTTTTGTCTTAAACTTTTAATGAAGGATGCAAGACAAAGAAACGAAGGCTCTAGAGCATGGAAGGGTAGCCTATATGAGGGGGAAAGGAAAAGAAACTTAAAACCTTAAGTTAAAATTAAGTGAAGATCACATGCTTTATCTTGTGTCAACTATTCCCAAAAATTAATTTGAGCATGTTTATGCTTATAAAATGTTGTTTGGATTGTCTAGACTTGAAATTCAACTTCTCTTATAAAAATGAAGTATAGGGGCAAAATGATTATTTTCGAAAAATTGACTTGAATTTTAAGAAATTCTCTTTAATCGAACTTTAAAAATCCTTTTCGTTTCAAATTGAATTTTTTCAACATTTGAATAATTCTCATCGAGTACTTAGAACTTTTCTAGTAAGACTTATTGAAATTAGGTAAGGGTGAAAAGGTCATTTTGAAAAATTTGGTCTTAAAATTAAGAAACCTCTCTTTAAATGACCTTTGAGAAAACCTTTTTATTTAAGAAATGATTTAAAGATTTTGGGGATACTTCATCCTCCCCCACTAAGAGAATTTTTATCAAGAAAATTTTCTTGAAAGTTGGGGGACCTTCAGATACATACATGTTGCACCAACTTTCACTTCCCATGAATGCGTTTCCTTTAAATAGATAACCTCATTTGTATTAAAAATAATTTTATTTTTTAATTTTACCTAACTAACATTCTCCTCAGTTCCAGTGGATAATCAACCTTCTCCTCTTTCCACTAAATGCAAACTGTTATACCTCACTATATTATTATGCTAATTAAATGTTAAATACTAATGTAAACTCGAGTATTTTTTTTTTCTTTTGCAAAATATGTCATATTTTATTAAGTTAGCATGGTGATTAATCAATTAACTTATTTTCTTTTTGAGCACATCCAATGGAGGTATATGTCTCGTAAGTATACTATCAATGTAAAAGCGGTCATTTTATGTAACACTTAATTTTACTCGAATAATTTTTCTCTAGGAGTACCAATCTTTCCATACATGTTTGCTTAGTTCTTTATGATTATTATTATTTTTTTTATTGGCTTATATTATAATTTTGGTAAGTATACGATCATTTTATAATATTTTATTATTTTAAAATAGAATTTCCTTTCATTCACTAAATGTACTGGATGTTTATTAAAGGTATCGTCGTCTATTATATTATATAAAATGAACTATATTTTATGAAAACGAAAATTCTTTTGTCGCTTTCTTACAGAACCATAAAATTAAGTTCCAAAGGAAATTCATATGTAGAAATCTTTAGCAATAAAGATTATTAACGCTATGTTAGCATATTAAATATATACTTGTTATTTTATTTTAATAAATACCAACGTACATTTAGTAACAACTGCAATATGGCTAAAAACTTAGTTATTTAGTTATGTTTGCTAAAAAAAAGATATATATGTTATAATCAATTTTGTAATTGTGATAATATAGATATTAATACTACCTTTACCTAATAATGCTATATAGATTCTCTTTTTCTTTTTTCCCTCAACTATTATATTATAACTTTGAAAAAAAAAGTAATCGAATCGGAGTTATCTCGTTAACTAGGATACGATGGCTCATCATAATAATATATAGACTTTGACCTTAATTTTTAATTGACAATGATTGGGACATCTCTTTCTCATATCTTTTTACTTCTCTCTTATTTTGTAGATATGTATATATTAGTTGTTAGGCCCCTTTTAGAAATATTATGGGGTGCTGTGTACCATTCTCACTTCTTACTTCTCACCCTACTCTCGTATTCTATTGCATTGCATTCACTTTATAAAAGCCAACAACTGAGCAAATATTTAATAAGAACAAAGATGAAATATGAAACTCAATTACTTGTGATTTCACTGTACGATAAACAATAGTACACAATCAATGTTTATGAGATCTTACATAATTATTACGAAATACAAACACTCTTAAAGAATCAAAATAGCGCCAAGGGGGATGCTTGCCGTAATATACAACAAGACAATATTATTATCGGTGCTGTCATGCAATTATACAAGGAGGGGTATGTTTTAGTAGTAACTCTGCGGTGGAGAAGGAGATACGTTGTAACATGGAGGATGTGGTCACTTCTTAAGAGGTGGTGGTAATTTATATGGATAAAGTGGTACGGTGGTGACTTTGTTGGAAGTGGAGGTGACTTGTAATTATAGGGAGCAGGTGGAGAAGGTGATGATGGAGGTGGAGACTTTTAATAGTATGGAGGAGGTGGTGATTTGACTGGAGGTGGTGGTGACTTGTATATGTAAGGAGGTGGTGGTGATAGTGATGGTGGAGGTGGAGACTTGTAGTAGTACGGAGGCGGTGGAGATTTAATCGGAGGGGGTGGTGACTTGTATACATAGGGAGGTGGAGGTGAGGGTGATGGTGGAGGAGGAGATTTGTAGTAGTAAGGAGGAGGTGGTGACTTAATTGGAGGGGGTGGTGACTTGTAAATGTAAGGTGGTGGAGGGGAAGGTGAAGGCGGAGGAGGTGATTTGTAATAGTATGGTGGGGGTGGTGACTTCATTGGAGGTGGTGGTGACTTATAGACATAAGGAGGAGGTGGAGATGGTGAAGGTGGAGGCGGTGACTTGTAATAGTAAGGAGGGGGAGGTGATGGAGAAGGTGGTGGGGAAGACTTATAAACATAAGGAGGGGGAGGTGAAGGTGATGGTGGAGGTGGTGATTTATAGATATAAGGTGGTGGCGGTGAAGGAGAAGGTGGTGGAGGAGACTTGTAGACATAGGGAGGGGGAGGTGATGGTGATGGAGGAGGAGGTGATTTGTAGACATAAGGTGGTGGGGGTGATGGTGAAGGTGGTGGAGGAGACTTATAGACGTATGGAGGTGGAGGTGATGGTGATGGTGATGGTGGGGGTGGTGATTTATAGACATAAGGAGGAGGTGGTGAAGGAGAAGGTGGTGTAGGGGATTTATAGTGGTAGGGTGGGGGTGGTGATGGTGATGGTGGTGGAGGGGATTTATAGTTATATGGAGGTGATGGAGACTTGATGGGTGGAGGTGGTGACTTATAGTAGTAAGGAGGTGGAGAACTTTCCGTTTGTGGTGGTGATTTGTAATGGTACGGTGGGTGTGGAAACCAGGGGTATTGCTTTTGTATTGGTGGTGGTGAGGAGGTATAGGTATATGGTTGATAATTGCCTTCTACACCTGTTGTTGTAAGGTAAAATGCTATGGCATAGATTAGCCAAGGCCAATAGCCGGAATGAGTATGAATTCTCATTTTTTGTACTAAGGCTTCTTTTTTATTATATTTGTGATGCATAAAAGTGGAAGTACTGGCTCCTTTTATAGTGGCCTTCCCTTGATTATTGTTGTCAATGACTATAATTTTATAATATATCGAAGCCTATTCATTATGGCTCAATAAAAATACTCGATTTTTCTTTTGATTTTAGCCCAAAATCAAAGTTTGTTATGGTCTTTTTCAAGTTTGGACAACTGCGGTTTCCCATGAAGTATCTTGCTTCTATGTTCATTATTGTCAAATGAGATTAGTCAACAATACAGGAGTAGTTGAGATGGTATGTAGCTGGAAATTTTAGTAAATTAAAAAAACTATCACCCTTGTAACGCTTTTGACATCTAAATAATACTCAAATGACAAAGAGAAACCGATTAATGGATTTAAAAAATGACTAGACAGTCAATGTTACATGATTGTGTGTATTGAATATTTCAACATGTATAGCTTTTGAACTTTCCTGTTCCTCGCAAATGACCTGCATTTTCATACCTAGGAGGTAACTACAGGAATACGTATGTTCTTGAAAATAATAAATGTCTTTTGTGTTTATTTTAGACAAAAACAAAGCCATTAAAAGGCAACTATTATCCTCCCCTAATCGTTTTATATCTCCCCACATTTTCTCCTTGAACAATTGTATTCTATATGGTGTAAAGTTGGATAAACATTTTTAACTTAATAACTTAGATTTCGATAAACGGAGAATTTGAGACTAATTTTTCTCTAAAATAGTACTCGAGAACCAGTCTGTTATTGGATACGTTCTTTTTTCCTTTGTCGGCATGATCTTGTAGATCCAGTCCATTTGACAGGGTTTTATTGAATATTTAAATTAAACGTTACCACCGCAATGATGAAGGGACTAAAATTCTTTTTTCTCTACTGCACGTAATTTGTCACCGCTTATTCATGTTCAACATGTTTATATTTATAGTTCTCCTTTTCTTCATGCATAATTTGTTTATTGTTTCTATAGCAAACTTAAAGCAGTTAGTCAAATCTACATCTGATTCATTTAAATTATAGATATCCTTTTATACGGTCAATATCCCACCAACGTTCTCATAACATCTTATTCATTTAAATTGACTGTATAAAAGGGTGCTCCTCACGAGCCGAGAAAAGTATTAAAATACAAAATATACCCCGTACAACATCCTAAATAGAAGTGACATTATAAAGGAAAAATGAAAAAAATTATTTGTCCATAAAAAAGGAACATGTTTTACCTTTTCAAACTTTACAATCTATTAAAAAGTTTAGATTACTCACTTAAAATATAAAATATCATAATAAGTTTAAAAGTGTTACATCAAATGGAAAATACAACAAAAAAGGTAAAGTTAGTAACTAGGAAGAAATGGAATAAGATATAGGGAGGTGAGAAACACTTAAATGAGACAAGAAGGAAGAAATAAAGTAATAAATTCCTTACAATTTATTATGTATAATAGGCTGAGATGATAGCCTCTATGTTTATTTCTTTATATTTTTGGGGGAAAACTCAAAAAGTAGAGATATAATATTTTTTTTAATTTTATTACTATTATTTAACGATTTTTACATGGCAGATATAGAATATCTTAGAACTTGTATCCTACATATTTTAGGGGTATAAGTTTATAAGATATTGAAATGTTATATCTGTACTCTACCAGTCTCAATAAGTTCTAAAAAATTATATCCAAATTTATCTTGTAACTCTTAATACACACACCTAATCTATTCAATTGAGTAGGGTATTACAAAATACAAGATATAATAAAGTTACTTGCACACTTCTTAAATTATAAAAGTCTCAAAATAAATATTTAGAGTGAAAAGGAACAAAGAAATGCACAAAAAACTTTATAATAAGTCAAACAACACAACTATATATGTTGTGAAATACCTTTCTCTATTTGATATAAAACTAAACTATTTTGTTATTTGCTAAGTTATTTTAGTGTAGAACTCACTAAATAGTTGTTTCATTAATTTATTACTTATTAATTCACAAAATGTTGATAAAGTTTCTATTTGTATTCTTATAATGTCATTAGATCGGCTATTGATGATTTTTGGAATCCTAAAAAATTGAGATCATAATACCATATAAGAATTCTAATGGTAAATATTCTCTTACTATGTTTACTTAAAAACAAAAAAAAAAAAAAAACTCTTACTATGGTGTTTTTATAAAATATTCATTTAATGTTTCTTATGAACTTGCATGAAATCAAAGTTTGTAATTGTGTATTTCATCTTTGGAAAAATGTGGTTTGCCATGAAGTATCTTGCCCAAGGAGCTTAGACAAAAATAGGAGAGTAGCTGAGTTGCCATGCAGCTGGAAATTTAGTGAATTAAACTATTGCTCTCGTAAACGGGTTCGAAGCCTAAATAATACTTTAATGACAAGAGAAATGGGTTAACTAATTAAAAAAGAAAAAAAAGAATTGTCTGGGAGTCAATATGTGACAAGGTTGTGTGGATGGAGTGTTTGAGCATATATTGCTGCTGAACTTGCATAATCCTGGCGTGCAATTTTGTACAAAAACAAGAAAAATGGGAGTGGAATATGTGTAATTTAATATAACAAAAATGGCTTGATGTGTTGGTTTCATTGCAAATGTTGAGTTATATGATGTTTTCCCTTCTCTTATTTTTTTCCTCAAGGTACATTGTATAAAGCCGTGTAGACTTTTTTTTTTTGGTGGGGTGGGGGGTGCGGCGCGGGGAGGGGATCAAAAGTCATATAGACTATTTTGATATAATAATAAACTTATCGATAAGGATATGATTCGGGGGATTTTGTTATTTTTTCCTATAAGTAGTTAAGTACCTTCGAGAATGAGTCCAGAAAAATGAAAAGTCATTGAAGACATTTTCTGTTTCTTTTGGGCAACTTGTATGGAAGTGTGTTTACATTGGTTCTATTGTGTATATAAATTAAACGTGGTTACCGTAAAGCTAATGACACTAAAAAATTTTTATCGGTTGCAGGAAAGTTGTCACTGCTTGTTTCTATTCCCATACGATTTTTTTATAGTTCTTATTGAATAAGCTTATTAGATATCTGGGAAAATGCAGTCCCCCAGATTAGCAGGAAAATAGTTATTGCCTAAGGCAGATATCAAACATCAGAAAATTTTAAGATTCCCTATGTGGAATTTCCACGCTGCGTTAAATTTTTTTTTTTTTTGAAAATAGAAAATATTCAGGAAATTGAAAACAAAAAGGGAGAAAGTTAAGTATATGAAAGAAATGTAGGGGGGAAAAAAAAAAAAAAATTGGAATAACACAACCCCCCAAACCCATCCCAACAAAATCTTCTGGAATAGGTGGATGGAGATTAACTGTAGTTGTATAGTTTATATTTTTTAACATGCATATCATTGGGTCTACTAGTTTTCTTTTATGAGGATTAAGTTAATTTAATACAAAATCTTAATCTTTTATATAATTAAGCCAAAATCAGCTATTAGACTTCATGTTAGTAGTACATATTTTTTAAAACCGACAAAATTGTGGGAAATATGGATGGGTTAGTTGAAGTAGGTCCATAATTATCCAACATATATTAGTTGTGTAATATATTAAAATTATATTTCTTACAAATAATAAGTGCATTATGTTTATCTATATTATTAAAGTAATAACTGTTTTTTTTAATTATATATTTACCTTCTATTTACTATTATTTAACAAAAAAAAACTAACAATAAAATAAACTATTAAAATTATAACTAATAGATAAATATGTTCATTTACTTCCATTTTTCTCTCTTCATTTTTTTACTCTCTCTAACTTTTTCTACTCTTCCACTTTTCTATACTTTTTCATTAATTGCACCTACATCTCTCTTTCTTTCTCTATCTCTCCTTATTTTGTATTTTTTGTATATGTAACGTGAGTATGTCGACTGTTGATATACATATATATATATATATGTGTGTGTATGCTATCAAATATGTATGTGTGATGTGCATGCAGAATTGAAATACACTAGTTTTTTTTTTTTTTTTGCCACAAAATACACTAGTTCAATACGATTTATAATATAATATAAAGTAACTAATTAAATTGTTGTGAAAAAAAATAATGAATAATAAAACCATTTTGAAGCTAAAGTCGAGTTTTGCTGAATTTTTTCAGATACTCCAAACAGCACTAGAACCCATCAACCCACCAAAAATTAATGTATATGTATTGGGAGAGAAAAAGAAATAGTTTTGTGGAAAAAAACGAAAGAAACACGAGTGTTTTTTTCCTTTTTGCAAAAATTTTCAATTATGGTAGTAGTTAAATAATTGAGAGGAGTGGTTTTTCTAATAAGTGGATGTGATAATAGAGAAAGCACCTACTAAAACAAAAGGAGAGTGTGTGTAAATGTACGTTTGATGGATGTGAGAGAAAAGGGATCGTGATATTTTATATTAACTTGGTGTGAGTGCGAAAAAGGAAAGAGAGAATTAATGTTAGTTTTTTCATTTTGTTCTTAAATTTCTGTAAATCATGTTAGTATGATACATGATTTAAATTGCTTTCTTTAATATATTTGGGGTAAAACTTCGGATACTGGATGTAAAGTTTAATAAGTTTCGGACGCATATGTACTGTTTAAGTCATTTGTATGTTGATACGTGATCCTCTTACAATTGACAAAGCACAATGAATGGCCAATCAAAAGATTTGGAGTCAATTTGAGACTAATAGTCTAAATCATATTATAATATATAGTTTTAGAAATTCTTTCATTTTTTATATTTTATCTATTTATGTTATCATTTATTTATTTTCATAATTTGTTTTATCAAATCATATTACACATTTATATTTATATTTATTATCCATTATTTTCTATTTTCTATTATCTATTACTATAAGTTCATGCATATTCTCCTCATTTCTATTCCTCCTTCCCCTTTTGCTTACTTAATGGACCATTTTCTTTGTTTTCTAAAGTGCTACTTTATCCTCCTTTTTTATTCAAGTTGATGGTTTCAATTTCCCTTATTACTATACACATTATGATTTTATTTTCCTTTTTGTTTTGTATATTTTTATTTTTTACTTTGATCGTTCTTCCTCAACTAACTATTATATTTATTTGTTATATAGGTAAAACTGAAATGATAAGCAAATCAAATTGGCTAATGGAAACTATAGAAGTAAAAAGATTGATAAAAGAGTTTATAGACATAGCTTTAAACATTTAAATTTTGTAAATAGATAAATTTAAGAGCTATATAAATTTTGTTATAGTACTATAATTTTTATACATTTCATGTTTCAATTGGTAACAATGAATTCTGTTATAACAATAGAGTTATATAAATATCCTTGTAATGTTGCATGAATACTATTATAATACTATATGATTCTTTTAGAACTTTAACTATTTTTTTAATTTTATATTTTCCATTATAGTTGTGGAGCTATATGAATTTGGTCGTAAAACTATATTATTAAAGCTATTGGAATTTTTTTTTTGTCTTATATTGAATAGTGGATATTTTATTTTAGATTTTTTAAACATTGCTTATCGAATAGTGGATATTTAATTTAACATTTTAAATTAAGCTTATTTGTATAATTTTTTTTATATGTTTGCTAAAACATTGAGTGTTTAATGTAATGTTTAACTAGTGGATCAAACTCATGTGAATAGTAACCAACTCATTTGGTTTAAGTTTGAAGAATTATGAACTTTTGCCAAGATACTGTTTAATTTTGTTTCCTTTTCTTCATAGAAATTCTAGAACATGTCTCTTTAGGAAAAATTTTCTAATTACATTAAAATTGCTTCAATTATGGGGTTGGTGAAAGTTAATATTGACATACTTTATGTTTTTCCATTTTCCGTTCTTTAATGTAATGTAATCAATTATGTAATAAATATTTGATTATTTCCATTGTGATTATGAATTGATCAAAAGATGTAATGAAATTCATAATTAGAGTTTCAGAATTATTGACTTTTATGCCATGTTTTATACAGAATATTCTTAGTGTTAAAATTTTGTCATTGTTAAATAAGGATTTGCCTTTATTACCTAATGGTTTTAGGAAAAAAATATCTACATTTTCATATTATACATTTATAATACATTTGTAGAACTCATTCATATTTTTATTGTAATTAGGCAAGTAACCTATCAAAGTAAATAATTTAAATTAGAAATCATTAATTTTCATTTTATATATTTAGATGTATTTTAGTTTCTTTAATTATGAGATAATAAAAGTTGATACGGAGTGAGAAAAACTTATATTAATAGTATTTATAACCATAATAATGGTTTTCGGTATCACCATTATTATTATTATGTAAGAAACTATTAAAGCAAACGGACATTATTTATAATATAATAATTGTCATTTGTAATTTTATATTTTTAAATATGTATATTAATTTAATATAATTATGAGATATTAAAGCTAATGTGTAACTTTTTAATAAGAACAAATAGCTATAGATGAAATAACGAAATGATTCTTTTTAATATAAATTTACTGCGAAGGCCTTTATAACCTAGTGACATTGGTGTTAATCTTCTATTAAGATAAACCAAAATTCAAATTCCTCCTTTCTAAAGTTGTAATAAAGTTGGCAAAAAAAAAAAAAAAGAAATTTACTAATAAATCAAGGATGGAAATATGACTATAATTAATGTTAATATAATTAACAAGGATGGATTCATCTTATTGATGTATGTGAATTAAAAACGATTATAAAATTTTACCATAATTAAATGAGGCATGTTTATCAATAGCAATTTTCTTTTTTTTTTTTTTGGAAAGTGAAAAGACTGTAATAAGCATTAACTGCTTTGCTTATGTATATTATGACAATCAAGTTGTTATTGTTATTCTCTATTTTATAGGTATGAATCAATTGGAAATTAATGGAAAATTTCACATAGCTTATCTTACATACTATAATTATTTTTTCTTAGCATGAAAGTTTTTATATTGAAAATAAAAAAAAATAATTATAGCATTTTAGTATAGTTAATGGAGGCATGCTTATCGATAGTAGTTATTGCTTTCATGGGAAAAGTAGTCAAATTGTTATTGTATCATTCCTCATTTAATAAGTATATAGGGATTTTAATGCACAAATATGAAAAGGATGCTTAAAAAATCATTTGTATGTGTATAAATAGTGATAATATGAATTCACATTTACAAGTAAAGAATCTTTGTCATGAGATAAAATAATGAAAGCATTCATTTTAATGGAAATTTACTAATAAACCTACGAATGTTGATGTAATTAGTGTGAAAATCAATGTAATTAATAAACTAAGGATGAAATTCATCTTACCAATAGATATTAATTAAAAAGGAGTCAAAGCATTTTATCATAATTAAAGGATGTATTTTCATTAGCAGTAGTTTTTTTTTTTTTTTTTTTCCCTTTTGGAAAGTTAAAACATTTTATATAATTATGAATTAATTGAAAATTTTGGATCATAAATGTCGAAAGGATGTTAAAACTAGTGTTTTTAGATCCAAACTGGGTGATTGACCTGAACATATGAGGGAGGTTAAAAATTAAGGGGAAAATTGGATTCAACCTATTGTTGAATCTTAATCGAACCGTAAAGGTTAACCCAAGTTTAATAATGTTGATTAAAACAGTTATATAATGGGTATGTATAATTGCTAATAACATTAATATGCATTTTCATGAAGAAGAGTTTTGGTTATAAACAAAATAATTCATCTTAATGGAAATACCGTAATAAAATGATCCATCTTAATGGAAATTCATTACCAAATGAAAATTCAAAATATGAATAGTTTCAAGATTAAATTTATGTACTTTGTTTTTGTTATTATTTACACAATTACTTAAGATATGTCTTTTTATAAGTAGAATGGACATAGTTTATCTTATAAATAATAATAATAATAATTATTTTTTGGTTGGAAGTTATTATATAGGAAATTAAAAAAGATTTTATGGCATTTTAGCATAATTAAAGAAGGCGTGCTTATCAATAGTAGTTACTATTTTTAGCGGAAAAGTGGTCAACTTGCTATTGTATCAATCCTCATTTTATAAGTATATGAATCAATCGAAAATTAAAAGAGATTTCGATGCAAAAATGTAAGAAGGATGCTAAAGGATCACCTAATTGTTGTGTATAAATAGTAATAATGTTAATTTCCACTTGTCAAGTAAAGAGTTTTAACTAGAAGATAAAATAACAAAATGATTAAATTTATTAGAAATTATGTTATAATATATAGTTTCAAACTTTTTTCCTTTTTTATATATATAATTTTTTATGGTATGATTAATGCATTTTCATAACTCTTTGTCATATTTAATATAATTTTGAAAGCATCACCTTTTACATTCTATTATAGCAAATTACCATTCAACAAATAATTTTTAATTCATTTTTTATATGAAAATTATATATCATATTATAACATGTTATAATGTCCATTAGTAAATGAAGTTAAACACTTAAATTGATAACAATTTTTTGATAATACATAAAATATTAAATTATCTTACATTTGTTATTTTCAAAAATAAGAAATTTATAATATAATCCATACTCTTATTTGTGTATAGCATAGGCTCTTAACTAGTTTACTTATAAGGGATATATTATAGTACCCCTTATGAAATTTGCTAAAAGTAATAAAAAAATGTACATTATTTCATTTACTAATTGATAGTGCAATAAAAAAGCATTCATTCTTTTTTGTAAAAAGGGGTAATTTCACATATAGTATCTAAACTTTGCCAAAATATATAATTTAATATATATATTTTAAAAAGATAAATGTACTAATTAAATATTTCATGGACCTTTTTACTATTTAAATAACTCTGTTAAATATTTTTACTGACTTGGATTCTAAGGTGAATTAAGAAACAAACCTTTCGGCCACCCTAAAATTAGGGGTAGTTGGCAACCACATGTAGGGGGTTACGAAACGAATGTTTCGACCGTCCCAAAATTAGGGATGGTTGGCAGCTACATGTAGGGGGTTGCCCAACCCCTACTAGTTAGCTACCTACATACTCTCCACTCCTTACGGTGGCCGATATGGTTACTTGAGGCAAAGTAGATTGCAATCTACTTTAAAAAGTCGATTTTTTAATTCACTGATAGCTATGAGTTAATTCCTTAATCATTCTTATATTTACATCATCAAACACATTCAATAGAGTTAATTTAGGCAACAGAAATGACTAAGAAAATTTTAATTGAGTAGGAAATGAATTTTTTCAAAGTATAGATAATAAATTATATATTTTGATAAAGTTTAGATACTATTTATAACACTAACTCTTGTAAAAACAAACCTCAACCATCAAGCACCGGCAATAATTACTATCATCTCACTACTATGTCACATTACTGTCATTATAATTTATTCAGTTAGCCAAAATTATTATAATTTAATGATATAAAAATGTTTGTATTTCAATAGATGAATTAAGTTTGATTCATTCTTCTCTTAAAGTTATAATACGATCTAGATGGAAAAAAAAAAAAAAAAACTATCTAGTTTATGGACAGTATACCATTATGTGGCTGCTTTCTATCTCCACAAAACAGAATATATTTATTGTTTATATATATAAGACATTGGCAAAATCAACATTAAAAAGATTATGAAAATATGTTTATTTTCAACATAATGAAAAAAAGGGATAAGTAAAGTTGTCGACGGCAATTTTTTTGGGTTGAGGTTGTTTCATTGATTTGTGTATTTATATTTTTCCTGCTAACCCAGGGGAATGCATATATATTCGGTTTTGCCACCCATTCGAGGACAACAGTATGTGTTAGCAATAGTTTTCCCCATCTGTCATATGCATATTTAATCAAAATTGTGACCAGAATCATGTACGAAGAAAAGGATAACTATAAATATAAAATAAATGTTGAACATGAATTCCTGCAATTGATAAAAAATATTTTTAGTCCCATTAGCTGTACGGTGAGAGTGTTTCATTAATATATGCAATAAAACTAAGTCAAACAGACCCATTCTACAAGATACCAAAAGAAAGAAGAAAAATGCATCCACTAAGTTTTCATTGTTTGGACTGATTTTAGAATACTATTTTACAGGAAAATTGTCCTAATCATATCATTATCTTTCCTTATATATATATTATATATATACATATAATATGATTCCTTAATATGTAACTATTGTAGGGTAAGGTTGCTATAGTTGGCCGATCACATGCGATAGGCGTGTCGATCGATTTAGAAGACGTCTTGAGTTGACAACATGTGAAGGGATGTTGTTAAGAAGAGATGTGGAGAAAAAAACGGGCAAACTTAGTATCCTAAATGAGTATATGTGATAGTAGATTGAACTCGGTGTTCTTAATCGCTTTTGAATAATTCTTGATGAATTGTCTATTTGATTTTCTCAATAGTGATTTCAGTAAAGCTTTAGCATTTATCTCATGCTTGCTACTATTTTGAATAAATTAAATGAGAAGAGAAATCTTCTATTTATATAATTTGGACATCAACCTTATATATCGGATTGCTTTAAGATGAATGATTAAGATTAAGGATTGTTATTAAAGTTTATCTTCTCTTTTAGCCTTCATAGGCTTAGATATGGTCCCAAGTATACTTAACACTTCTGTTAACTAAAGAAAAACTTACTATTAAGCCTCTTTAAGGTCCAATAAGATGAAACGAAGGCCTAAAAGAAAAGTTTCTGAGTTTACTTTTTCAAGTGTGAGATAACTAAGAAAAGTTGAGAGTGAAATATCTAGTTTAATGATCTTCATTCTAAACTTACCAGATCTTCTTAAAATATCCATAAACGGCTGTTTTCCCAAACTCTGTCATTAGTTTAAGATATTGGTTTATAGCGTTAAATTCTTAAAATGTTCTTCTACAACTGTATAAAAAGAAAAAAAAAAAGGAGATATAAGTGGCTTAGTGGTATGCTGTGATAGCTTTTTCATAACTACATTTTACATAAAACAAATACATTAAAAGATTTTCATTAATTCGAGAAACATGTATTTATTTCTTTATGTAACATGCAGACCCTTTCCAAGGAATATGAGAAGTCCAATTGTCCAAAAAGGTATACATGTTCATATACTTCATCTAGAGAACCATGTCACATTGATTCTTCTGTCTATTTATTTATTTTTTACAATACATTAACCCCGTTTCTCTTATCATAAGAGTAATGTCTACACGCTAAACATGACAACGAGAGTAAAATATATTTCTAATATACCGTGTTTCCAGCCGCATAGTATCTCAACTACTCCCATATTGTTGACTAATCTCATTCGGTGACCATGAACAGAGTTACTACGATCCATTCTGGGAAACCGCATTTGTCCGAAGTTGAAAAAGACCATAACAAACTTCCATCTTGGACGAATTCATTAATTGAATATTTTTGTCCAGCTAGTTATAAGATCATTACCCATTGACAGCGGGGAACACCACTATATAAATAGCTTGCACTTCCACTTCAATGCAACATAGATCCAATCAAGAAAAAGCAGTCCTCTGTTGATACCAAAATGAGAATTCATGCTCAGTCGGGACATCGGCCTTGGCTGATTTATGCCATGGCATTTTACCTCCTAGCAATAGGTGTAGCCGCCAATTACCAACCGTACATCTATGGTTCTCCACCGCCAGGAAAGCATGAGCAGTATCCGTGGTTCCCACTCCCTCCATATCATTACAAGTCACCACCACCACCAAAAATTTCCCCACCCCCTTATTACTACAAGTCACCGCCACAACCAGTCAAGTTCCCAACACCTCCATCACCATCACCACGCCCACCCTACTACTATACATCTCCTTCACCACCTCCTCCTTATGTCTATAAATCACCACTTCCACCATCACCATCACCTCCTCCCCCTTATATTTTTAATTCTCCTCCACCACCTTCTCCGTCACCACCACCACCTTATATCTATAAATCTCCTCCTCCCCCATCACCATCACCACCCCCTCCCTATGTTTACAAATCTCCTCCACCACCTTCTCCATCACCACCCCCTCCTTATGTGTATAAATCACCACCTCCACCATCACCATCACCTCCTCCCCCCTACATTTATAAGTCTCCACCACCACCTTCTCCATCACCACCACCACCTTATGTTTATAAATCTCCTCCTCCTCCGTTGCCATCACCACCCCCTCCCTATGTTTACAAGTCTCCTCCACCACCTTCTCCTTCACCACCCTCTCCTTATGTTTATCAATCACCACCACCACCATCACCATCACCTCCTCCTCCCTACATTTATAAGTCTCCTCCACCACCTTCTCCTTCACCACCACCACCTTATGTCTATAAATCTCCTCCTCCCCCATCATCATCACCACCTCCGCCCTATGTTTATAAGTCTCCTCCACCACCTTCTATTTCACCACCACCACCACCTTATGCCTATAAATCACCATCTCCACCATCACCATCACCTCCTCCACCCTATGTTTATAAGTCTCCCCCACCACCCTCTCTATCACCTCCTCCTCCTTACTATTACAAGTCGCCACCTCCACCTTCACCATCGCCACCTCCTCCCTACGTTTATGAGTCACCACCACCTCCAATAAAGTCACCACCCCCTCCATACTATTATAGGTCACCTCCTCCACCTTCACCTTCCCCTCCACCACCTTACATTTACAAGTCGCCACCCCCTCCAGTTAATTCGCCACCTGCTCCATATTACTAGACCTCTCCACCTCCACCATCACCGTAAAGTAACCACCTCCCTCATACTACTATGTGCCTCCTCCTCAACCTTCACCATCCCCCCACCACCTTACTTATACAGATAACCAACACCTCCTCAGAGTTAGCCACCTTATCATCACATTACAAACATCCTCTACATTACTGCATATCTTCACCTGCAGTAAAGAGTTACTACTAAGGCACCCTTCTTTATATGATTTATATGGGAGCACTTGTAACAACGCCTCGTTGTAACCCATGTCAAGCTTCTTCATAGCATTGTTCTAAATGTTAAAAAGTGTTTGTATTTTGTAAAAATTATATCATCTCATAAACATTGATTGTATTACTTATTGTACAATGAAAATAACTGATAATTCAACCTGGCTTTCTATCATTATTTTTATCGTTTTGCTTTTATAGAGTGAATGGATGCAAAAGCGAGCAAGAGAGTAAGGTAGTTATCCTTTTTTTTTTCTTTTGATTTTTTTTTACCACCGAGTAAGGTAGTTATTCAGAAGTCGTATTATTTATAGCATCTCTAAAAGAGATTGGCGGCAAATATATATATACACAGAAGTCAAAACGTGCAAAAAGTACATCGGAAAAGACGTCAAAAAAATTGTCAATTCAAGGATAAGGTCAAAGTATGTGTATATATCATGTATAAATATACTATAATATTAATATTTACAATATTACGTTCATAAAACGTATTACAATATATACTCCCTTTTTTCCAGCGACAAACAAACAAAAATAACTAAGCCTTAGCCACATTATCGATGTTATAAGGCATATACTAGTACAAATAAATATAAAATGACCATGTATATTCGATATGCTAATGATTTTTCCAATGCTGTTAAACTTCAAAAAGTTGATTCATAAATGAGAAAAGGTAAAAGTTGAGAGGGTCAACCGAGAATAATAAAAATATTATAATATAATTAATATTTATGTATAAAATAATAAAAATTATTTATCTCTTCGAGAATTAAAAGTTGAAAGATTTTTATAATTTATTTTTTTCTTTTTATCTACAATTATTTTTTAGTGAATTGGTGTATTTTCTAAAAAAAATACAAAAAAAGATAATATATTTTAACTCGGTAAAATCTGGTGAGTTCTTATGAGAATCGAGTTAAACCGGTTAGATCAATTGGTGGAACCAGAGTTATTGTCAATGAAAGTCAAATAAATGATTCAATTAATTTTATGGAGGAGTTGAGTTGAACTAGATTGAACTAGGAGGATCAACTTAGGTTTGATAGTATGGGATTTTCCTTCTTCTAGAGATAAAAAAGATATAAAGATTTAGGAACCTATTTGATGGTTCTTTAAGAAAAAGAAAGGAAAAAAAAGTTTGTTTTCATACCTATAGTCAAAACTGTACAAGTGGGGTGAGTCATGTAGGTCAGCCCTTTTAAATGCAAGTGTTATGTAATGAGTGTTTTGCTAGATCTTATGTGCGGTACTTAGACTTTCTAATTACTCTTAAGAGATTTTAAGTCAACCTTCCTCACCAGACTCACAAAAGCACATTTATTTAGAGAGAATAATGAAGTACTTAAGTAAGGATATCACTTGTATTTTTGGATGGATTGCAAATGAAGGGATCATTGCTTTACATACAAGAGGTCTCTATAATTAGACGGTCAAGATCTACTTGATCTAACAACTATAATTCTATCTCACCTACCTTACTATATCTACTCCCACTTACGAAGGTTCAATGCATCCGGAGACCTCTAGAACATTCTAAGGAATGGACCGCACCTTGGTCGTGGGCTTTACACACAATGGACCTCTCTACATCATGAACAAAAGCAAAAAATGGGCTTGGAGAAATAGTTTGTGAAATTCTCCCCTACCTAAATTAGCAATGTCCTTATTGCCTTTCACTATTTGGAGAACACCTCTACTAAATGTCTAAAGTAGGCACAATCTATAGCGTTCTCCTAAGTGGTTTCACTTTAAGGTAAACCTTTTCATTTCATTAAGTACTCTAGGTAGGAAGGTTGGCTAGGACCCCTCATCAAGTACCCTTGAAGGATCTTCTCCGCTTCTCTTCTGCCTCCTTGCCTTATACCTTGAATGAACTTCTTCCTTATAGCCACCAAGGTCTCCTATCTCTTAAGCTAGTACACTGCATAAGTTTCCACAAAGGCCTCTATATCTTTTGACATCTTCGGTCAATGCAACTTATCCTCTACCCTAACCAGCATTTGGTAAAGATTTAGATGACTTGAGTCCTTAGGGTTATGATACTTCTTCAAGATCTTCAATTGAAGGTTCTTATGATTGGGAACTTTTATTCTTTCGCCTTTCCTGTAAAGCAACCCATTTTCCATCCAATACTTCTTTGTTTGGCCTCCTTACTCTAAACTAATCTAGCTTGAGGATCTTGGATTAGGCCTTCTTTGATCATCTCAAGTACTCTCCTAAGTTTAGGATCACCTATTCTTTAGGTTGAAGCACCTTCCTCTACTCCCAAAGGCTTTTCCTTCTTTAGTTTCACCTCTCCCATAAGTTGTTGCGCTTTAAGCCTTTCCTTAGGTTGAGCCTTCACTTTAAGCACTCACTATACCTATAGTTCTACTCCTTTTGAACTCTAGGCTATGGGCTTCTTCCTACTTGGTTCATCAGCATCTTGCATAGAACATAAAATTTTTACGTTCAACCGGGGTCATGGTTGACTAGCACCACACATTGCTACCATTCATCCATGATTATGATGTAGTTTGTTGATGGAGCAATTTGAGCACAAACTTGATCAAAGAAGTTCGTGCCAATGACTAGTTTGTAGTCATCCAAGGGGATTACCTCTAACTTTACCTCTCCTTTCCACTAGCCTAGTCAGAAGTCGACATCATGGGATACATTCGTTGTAGGGACTTTTTTTTAGTTTAAAATTTTCAACCTTCCCTTATCCCTTTGGATTTTGATGCCCAACTTGTCAGTCACCTCTTGAGAAATAAATATATTGGTTGCTGTAATGTTCACTAAGGCATTCATCCTTCAGTCAGCGACTACTACCTCTGCATACATCAAGCTTTAGGCCTCTTTAGTAGGCTTACTCTGTATTAAGCCCAACCGCTTCAATACTTAAAGCTTATGGTTGGGTTAGGCCTCCACTTCTCCCTCCGATGTAACGAAGGCCGCTAACTTATTCCGAATTGGACAATCCCTTTACTAATGGCCCCTTAACACATGAAGCATAATGGTTTCTTCTTAGGATAGTCTTTCTCTTCTGTTAGAGACTTATCTTTTTGTGTTTGGTTTTTATCTTATCTTCTTGGGCTTAGGTCTTCTTCTTCTTGAGCTCCCTAATCTCTTCTATGGTTACTCTCCATTACCTCCCTTCAGTTAACTTGAGTTATATAAAGCTTTTAGTTGTAGTCATGACTTGGGTTATAGTCTGGACTCTTCGTCTCTCTAACTCCATTTGGTTTCACCCCTATAGGCCATTATAAAAAGTGAATATGGCATCCTTATCACTTATGTCGGGAATCTTCAATAGCAATTCTAAGAATTCTTGCACATACTCCTTGATGGATGCCTTATGCTTTAATCATCTCAACTTAGCCTGAGATCCTTTTTAGTATTGTTGAGGTAGAACTAGGCTTACAGCTCAAACTTGAACTCTTCTATGTTCTGATCTACCTAGCCCCTTATCGGGTTCCATCAACTGTCTTCTTTACCATAGTGTGGCCTCATCATCTTGGAACATGTGAGCCGCCCTTAACTTTGATACATCATTTAGGACACCAATCGTATCAAAGTATCATTCTAAGCTCCAAAGAAAGTTGTTTATCTCTTTAGCATTTCAAGAGCCATTGAAAGTCATGGGCTTAGGCACATCCATTTGTACCTAGTCCTAACATTGTTTAGTTTATACTTGGTTTCAAAGTGTTGCTGGATTTAGGCCCTTAAATCTCCGAACTCCTTCCTCAAGGATTTCGCCATTTCTTCGAGGGCAACATCCTATCTTTGCAAATCACCTACAACATGATTCAAGGCTGTCAACATTTCAGTTAGGAGTTCCTTCTCTCGCTTCTCCAAGCCTTTCTCAACTGCCTGAACTCAATCCAGTATATTGACTATGGCTAACTTTACTTTAGTCATCCTTGCTTTAATTAAGGCTCTGCTTCGTAAGATCTCCCCTTCAATTGTGAACTCTTGATCCATCATTGGAGTCAAGAACTTCTAGTATACTCTAAGGGGACATCAGAAGAACTTATTTCTACCATCTCTTCCAGGTTCCTACTCTGATACCAAATGTCACGTAACAAGTGTTTTGCTAGCTCTTACATACAGCAATTAGACTCTCCAGTCACTCTCAAGAGAGGGTAAGTCAACCTTCCTCACCAAACTCATAAGAACATACTTACTTAGAGAGAATAATGAAGTACTCAAGTAAAAATATCATTTATATTTTTGGATGGATTACAAATGAGAGAGTCACTCCCTTATATATAAGGGACCTCCATCATTAGATGGCTAAGATCTACTCGATTTAACGATTATAATACCATTTTCCTTATCTTACTTTACGTACCCCCACTTACTAAGGTTTAATATATTTGAATACTTCTAGAACATTCTAAGAAGTGGATTGGTCCTTGGTCGTAGGCTTTACACACAATGCACCTCTTTACATAATGTACAAAAATGAAAAATGGGCTTAGGTAAATAGTTCGTGACATGAATACACTAACCCACCCAACTTAACTTGCAAATTAAAACAAGCCAACTTGCTATAGGTTGGATTGGCCTACTAACTTGTATTGATTTAAAAAAAAAAAACCATTGGTTGCCTTTTTAAAGTTATAGGTTTTATTAGTTTTTTGAAAAGGCAAAAGCAAGTACTAGTCAACATATTTTATTAACATTAAAAAAGTTAGAAACCCTAATATTCTATCCTATTCCTCTTGATACTTAAAAAGTTGAATCTCATCTTCTAATAATTTTTAGCATGTTCACTTACGAGAAATGGGAATTTTATCCCCCCTTATTTTCTATTACAATGTTCACTTGGGTTTTTACTCTGTGAATGCCAATACTTAAGAATCCCAATTCTCTAAAATCTTTGCATTGCAATTCCTTATTTCAATTTGTTAATCTCAATTCCTTAAAAAAAAAAAAAACGATAGCCACTACTCTTTATCTTCTCCTTCTCTCCAACATAGCAATACCACTAAACTTCAACAACGACCACCACCATTATTAAACTCTAGTGAAAACCACCGCCAAGCAATGAGTGTACGATCTCTCTCCCCCTTACCCTCATGATCTCTCTTCTCTTTGACACCAAATTCAACCTCTATTAAAGCAACAAAATGTGAACAAAACACTATATTCGACCACTAGATTTAACCTCCACAAACTTGTACACTACTAGTTTTAGCCTAGTGACACCATTCTCTATCTAGCACATTTTATGATTGAGAGAAGTACTTTTTTGAATACCCTTTTGGCTCATTTGATGATATTTTTTTGGGTTTAGGGTATTAGATTTTAGGTTTAGCTTATCTCTTTCGGTCTTGTGCCAAATTTGATACTTTGTCTAAGGTTTTACAAACTAGTTGAGGTTTTTTTCTCTTTTTGGAAAATAACAAAGCATCTTTTTAGTAGTAATTACAAACAAGATGAAGAAGAGAAATCTCGCAATGTTGTGGAAAATAATTCAAAGAGTTATACTGGAGTGACTACAGAAAGAAAATGAAAAATAAAGGAAAATAATAAACAAGAAAATAAATGAAGAGATTATTTTAGTGAAGTGTTTTTCAGGGGACTTAATCAAGGGTTTTTTGAAGTTGAACATTAGGAAAGAGTTGAAATTTGAGTTTAAGTGAGAGGAGATGATTTTGTGTTGTGGTGGTGGTGTTGCCCTTAAAGATAAGGGTATTTTAGTCATTTTACATCTCTTATGTGTCTATTGTTATATGGCATTTTTACCCAAGAAAACAATGTGATAGTAATTACGGACTTATTCCATTCTCTACGAATGGCAATTCCATTACATGCATATTTCATGCGGCGAAGTGAGGGGTAGTTTATATTTTCTTTTCCTCTTAATCATTTTATGTTTATGCTTTGGAAACAAAGATTGAGACCTTTTACTTTCTTTCTTCTTCTCCTTCTTCTATTTGATTTTTCTTCTACTTTTTCATTTTTTCTTTTTTCCTTGGGAGGGAAAGGGGGAAAGCAGATATAAATAAGACATTCTAACTACTTTCACTTCTTAGCAGCAAGGATATGATATCTTTGGCCATTTTTCTAACAAATAATGGAAGGTGAACTTTTTTAGTGGGTTAATGGATTAGCCCACTTAGTCCATTAAATTATATAAATGAGTTAAATACCACGAGTTTATAGGTTGGCTTGCATGACCTACCAACTAACAATGGGGTAAGTTAAGCCCAAAAACGTAACTTGCATATTAAAGTTGGTTGGCTTGCTTAACTTATGGGTTAAAGTGAGTTAACATGGGTTGGCCCACTAAACCTGCTTGTATAGTTAAGGTTGTAAATAAATCTTGTCAAGATTGTTTGAGCTTAGAATCTCGAGCTCTACTTGAAGTGGTATTCAATTATCTCGAATTTAACTTGATTAAACTTGATTTATCTAAAAATATTTTTCTTTTAACTATAAAAACATTAGTATAAAAACTTGACTTAATTCAACTAATATTTATACTTGAGCTTGATCTTGATTAGGCTCATGACCTAGTTAAGATAAATAGTATAAAGTTCAAGCTTAACTTAATTGCTACTTAAGTAACTTGAACTTTATCTAATTATTCTCAAATTGAACTTAAGTAAAGATCGAGCTAAATTGGAGTAGTAGGAGTATGAACTATTTACAACCCTATATGTAGCTCTAGCTATAGTATGTTTCAATATTATGTTAAACATGATACATTCATACTAATAGGTGTCTAGACAATAAGAAAATAGCTATGTAGAAAACTAGCGCATTTAGTAGATAAAAGAGACCATAAAGTCAAAAAGAAAAGGAGAAACCATAAAAGAACAAAGAAAACATATGAGGAAAGGATGGTGGATATGGACCGGTATTGTTTCAATAAATGCAAGTGTTACACTAAAGTAGAGAGTTTCATGTTTTGCCTTTTGTATCTTTTCCTATTTATCGAATTGCCCTTTTATAATATTAACTAACAAACAATGCACGCAAGTTTGAAAATTGAAATATTTGGTGAATTAATTTTTGGCCATAACATTTTTTAAAATTTTGTATTAAGGATCATTAGTTTCTCTTGAAATTCATGCATCTTATGACAACTCTTCTGTATTATACTTAGTCTTAATTGAATACTATTGCATATGAATTATTCTAATATTTAAACTAATAATTATATAAAAAAATTCATTAATGATTCAATCATATAATGATATATTAATATGCCGAAATGTGAAGAGAAACAGATTGAAGTCTACTGCATATGGCTTATTTTTATAGACAAGGTAATTTGTAAATAAAATCCTTTATTATTAACCATATGATATATTATATGCTAGATAATATACTATATTAATGGTGTTATGTATATTGATATAATAAATATCAATCGATATGGTGTAAGCTTCATCAGTAGAGAGTAATTTGGATAATTGATTTGGTAGACAAAGTCACGTTCAATTTGCTTAACAAGTATTGATGCCAAAGATTATGGCATAGGAAATGATGGGGATGGAAATATTGAATAGATTATAGAAAAGTAAATGTAATATGTGTAGCATCCAAGGAAGGCTTCAGGATAGCTATATTGGGACAGCAAATTTTTGTCTAAATAAGCATAGGTTCTGCATGGAACTCTATGTTTACCACAATAATAGGACCAAAATAATAAAACCTAAGATATTAAATTAAAAATAGAACAGAAATTTAAGACTTTATTTCCAAAATCGTGACTAATCAACTTTAGAAAGAGTTGGAAAAAAAAAAAAAAAAAAACCAACTTACTAGATCTAGCTAATATTTACGTGTAAGCACACACTTCAATTCACATCATATTAATTCTCCTTTTTGACCCATACGGAGTGGAAATGTTGCCATTTTGATATAGCAACAACTCTTTCCATTAGCAAGTCAACCTTTGCCATTTTGACTCCCTATAAGTTACAGAAAGTATATAAGGTATCAAGGCTATAAAAATAAATCCATCGAAGAGAAGAGAATCACTTGCTTCTACCATTTGATCTTTTGTTCAAAAATAATTAGAGAACACTGCTTTGTCAATAATGATTGATTCTAATAAGACAATCAAGAAGGGAGAGTTAAATTTATTGTTTCTAAAATTTAAGTTTTTTAAAATTTACCCCCAAAACCCCTTTATAATTAATTTAGTAATGGCAATTATAACAAGAATAAATTACTTTAAAGAGAGAGAGAGAGAGAGAGAGTAGGCTAATAATTTTAGACATTGGATTTGTAGTACTTTCTTATTGTGAATCAATCCACCCTTCCATCTCCAATGTTAGGAACCAGTTGTTTACACTAGTTAATCCATTGTTAGAGAGAATGAAAAGTTCAGAATATTCTAGCTTATATTCAACGATTCTGCTCCATCCTACACTCATTAACCTAGGATTGCTGGTGTTCTTTCTCATGGCAAAAATTTAAGGAATGCATTTCCATGAATAGAGTGGAAGTATATAGGCATCGAATGGTGCGTTTAATTTATACCAGAAGGTTTCGAGTAGAATCATAAAATTAAGAATTTCCAAGCTTCTTCATTGTATCTTTTTTCACTCATCGATAGAGTCACTACCAATTGCCTTCACTAGCAACGGAAACGTACGTGTGTACATATATAATTTCTGAACAATGCATTTTCCTCAAGATCAAATGTGAACTGAGCAGCACTTTGGGGGAAATGGAACAGAACATGCCATAGCCAACCCTATAAGCTTCATACATATTTTCGTTCAAGGAAGAAAATTGTTATTATCTGTCACTATAGAATGGACTTCCAGAGATTTAAGGATGTAACTATAAGATTCTAACTCCAACATCTATATAAATATATACGTATGTGTGTGTGTGTGTGTGAGAGAGAGAGAGAGAGAGGGAGAGGAGATCAATTTAGATGGAAAGAGAATGGGATTTAAGATTCCTAAAAGGGGCGCATACGAATAAAAATTAATCTAGGTTACTCCTGACTTTACAATTTCAGTAGACACCTAGCAAATGTTAGGACTAAATTGAACTTCAGTGGCATGTTAGCTTCGTTGACCAGCTTCAGGTAAAACAGACAAGAATCTTCGAAGTATCACAGCTAACTTTTCTCAAAAAATAAAATAGAGGTGCAATATAATAGTTTTGATACATGCAAGAATTCAAGATTTCAGTGTTATAATATATCATAATTAACTATGATGGTGCTTTGCCACTCATATGAACCTAGCTGTTATTGGACATATGGACTTATGCCCCAACATTTAACCGTATAGCTAGATTCATCTTCATTGCATTGAATCAATTCCAAGACCAAATTGGTTTTCTACATAACCCTAAGCAAGGCAATGGGAAATCCTACAAGAGTAAATTTCTATTGGGCGGTTTAGTGCTTAATGGTTCAGTTGCTCATCTTGTTCATTCTCCGAGGATGGAGTTTATGGTTACTAGTTTGATTTTTGATATTTCGGTCAGGTATATGAAAACTTGTCCTCCTTTCGGTGTGTTTTGTGGTGCATCATGGAATTGCATGCGGAACTAGGGTTAGGGTTTAGATTTGTGTTTGTGGCTGTGGCAAATTGTCAGATAACTTTGCCTTTTTATTCATTTTAAGTTGAACAGAATAGCGAAATAGAGTTTACGAGCTCCAGTTGGTGTCCTTACCGATCACGATGCTGTCGTATAGGCCAGTCTGGACATGAAGATTTTGTATGCCTATACTTCACTTTGTGCCTTTAAGCATCCTCAAACATGAGTACAAATCACTCCTAGTTTTTTAGGATGATCAAGAGTAAGTAATGACGTTGATTTTAGATTCTACATCTGAGAGCATGTTTTATATTTTATATAGGTGATCTATTTGCTACAATTGAATACCTGGGCCTAAGAATCCCCTCTTTTTTACACGATTTCTTATATATATATATGTATGGTGCAGTTACCCCAAAGTCAAGTTTGTGTAACAGCGCTTCCTGTTAGTAGAAAGGGATTACATGAGTTTGTGCCTTCACTTATTTTCATTGAGGTCTCATCCTAGTCATGGCTAGATAACCTAGGTTTAGGTAAATCTAATGCTATTTGCAGTTGAATGCTTCATGCAACTAGCTATGTTATTATTCGTGGAACAACCTTGTAGGATTAGATGGAAGAAATTCTTTCTTTAGGCAGTGCATAGTATAGACTAGACGCTAGTTTTAAGTATCTTTGTACATTGTTTTAGTCTGATCCCACCAAATTTATTAAAGTACCACGATTGAGGCAGATTTTCAATCAAAATGGAATTGTTCCTTGAATCTATGATAGCTTTGAATTAATATGGTACATTCCTAGTCTTGTCAATATGAATGGTTGAAGAATATGATGATGAGATTTATATGCTCTATGGCAAAGGAAGTGGGACTTTGAATTGTTGTAATTTGTCTCATCATGTATATACATTTGTCGCCATATATACTATGCTCATAAGTTATGATGATTGTAGAATCATGTGTCAAGAGTCATTTTAGACAAATTAAGAAAGGAGATATCAATGAGTGCTGCATCTGTAAAGGCACGGAGTGGAGATCAACGTTTTTCAGCAGCAGAGGTTCTAGCTAAGCACGATGAGAAGTATATGCCTTAGGAAGTTGCAGCTGCCACAGAGAGGAACAGGAAGAAGAATGAAGGTGGCAAAGATATTGCTACAGGAGCAAAAGTGCCATAACTTCTTGGATATCATGTGATGCTCCTGGACTTTTGTTTATCTTGAACGATAACAAGAGTCAATCAATCCATAGATGCCTAAAGCATTGTATATCATCGGATTTAAACAATTCTTATGGAGGAAGTATTGGTTGATTGATAACAATATGTTTTGCCTAATTATGCGGCTTAATAGTAGTTTTCTGCAATTGGCCTGTTTTCTGTAGCTTAGTGTCATAGAATTGGCCATTTAGTAGAGTAAAAAATGTTTTTCCGTTGTATCGTCATGTCGGTCATTCATCTTGTGGGAAGAGAGTTCATCTTCACGTCAGTACTCAATAAATTTTGCTGTAACGTCGTACATTTCGCATATACATAGCATTTATTCCCCCAGAAATGGGATTACAGTGTAAAATGCATACCCTTGTCTACATTATGGGATTACACTGGATGCCTTCCGTCTTCAATACTTTCTCTTCATGGCAGGGATCTCGCTAGAAAAGATTCTAGGTATTTTCTCTTTCCATTATGTTTAATTTTCTTTCAATACTTGAATTCCATTTAAATAGCAAATAACTCTCCCCTGTTTGTCCACAGTTTTCGGGTAGAAAGTCAAGACTTAGAATCGTGTGCGATTAATCCCTTCCAAGTCTGATCTTGCCCAATTAAGCCTATGTTTTTTCAAGCCTGTTGCAATCGATAACTGAACCTCTCCCTATTGTAACAAATCAACAGATACAGTTAATGAGATCGTGATTCGAGTTTCAGTTTAAGAATATAGTAATCTGGAAAACTCAAAGTGGCTTTTCTCAATACCACAATTAGACGATTTCGTAAGAAGAACGTAATGTGGATAGGATTTGATTCAGCTTCAAATTAGTCAAAAGTAGGTTCCTGTATATAAAAAAAATCAGAGTTCCGGGAGCTTACTTGGATGGCTGTTGCCAAATTTAGAGCAAGTACTTCACATCTTTTATCTTGTATTCTGACAATTGTGAACCCAGTATTTGCAATGCATGTTAGTTTCTAGAAATATCTGGTCGAAACATATATTTCAATTTCACCACTGCAGCTGGGAACACCTGCCTCGCCATTCTCGTTATACGAAGCGACTTTGCCTTTGGACTTATCATCTTGCATTGGACGGAAAAATTCAAAATCTAGTCAGTCCGTGTTATAAATCTACAAAAGCAATTGCACCTTCCAAAATTTTAATCATACTAATTTGGATTGCATTTGGACTTATCATCTTGCATTATATTCCTTTTATTATATTTTTTTTCTTTATGATTTGGTTCGTGCTTTCGGTTAAGTTGTGAATTGACACCCGCCATTTTAGAACCCAACCTTTTACGCCAAATTCTGCTTTCGCATAATGCATAATTTCTTGCAGCTTCCAATGGGTCATAAAAGGGTTTACCAAAAGGAAAAAGAAGACGACAGGAAAATCTTTTTCACTAAAAAGAATGCTTATTATGCTCCCTTTCAATTTTGCTTGCTTTGAGATTTATAAAAAAAACTAATAAAGAAAGGTTTAGCTTTTGTGTAGTTGGCGGGAAAAATAAATAAATAATAGTGCAACCGAGTTTTCCTTTTTCTTTCACCAAAACTTAGGAAATTACATGGTAAGCAACTAAACAATATTTCTTTTGCGAAAAGGCGGAAACGGTTCATCGAAGTTCCAGCTTTCACAGCAAGAAATTTTTCAAAATGGGCCATAGAAATTATACGACTGGTTTCACAGGGGTCGGGCTGGCATTCGCATCACGCAAGGCCTCATTCGACCTGGAAGAAGATAAGAATCCCGATCGCGTAAATGTACATGGGAAGGAGAAAAGCTTCAAACCAGAAAAATCAATATGTCGAAATATAAATGATAACTTTTTAAAAATTATACATTATCATTATTACTTATATGCTATTTGTTCAGACAAATGGTGTATCAATAAAAAAAAAATCCTTTTTAATAGAAAAATAGAAGAGATTACTGAAAATGACAGAAAAATTATGATAGTTATTAGAAAGATGATAATAAAAACAAAGCAAAATAAAGGGAATGAAACTAATGAAATATTGATTTTTAAAAAATTTAAAATCCTACAAATATTCGACGGTCCTTCCTAAATAATAGTTATTAGAAAGATGACAATTAAGATGGCTGATTTAGTACATTAAACAACTTCTCCTTCCTTTAGCTTCATTTTTAAAGAGAATAGTACTTTATAGGGCTAAATTGTCCAACCTCTCAAAAGCTCTATACCCTACTAAAAGAAAAATATTTAATTATATTAATATGTGAAGTGAATCAATAAGTAGTATATAAATATCAATAAAAATTTGATACATGATAATAAAAGAAGATCTACTTTAAAACTGTATTAATTATGTTTTCAAATGTCAAATTTTTATTGAAAGTTGCATATCATTTATTGATCTATTGAAGTTTTTCTCTTACTTGAAATTAGGGGTGTTCATGGTTTTATTTAGGGATTGAACTGAATTAAACCGTATTTAAAACGGTTCGATTTGAGCACTAAATAAGTCGAACCGCTTTTAAATGTTTAAGGTTTTGAATCGAAATGTTTTAAATACGGTTTATTAAACGTGGTTCAGTTTGGTTTGAACCGCTTTTTGAAAGCACCATTTTATTTTAAAATTTATTAATAGTTATCAAAATTTTCAACTAATATTAATGTTCAAATTATAATACATTATACAATAATAAAAGACATATAATATTATTTCATGATAACATTGCATCTCAAATGAAGAGAAGGCTTATAAGTTAATTGGATATAAGAAGAAATGGAGAAGGAAAAATAAGTGGATCATAAAAGCTAAATTGAAACAAGTAATGGTAAAAGGAAAAAAGTAAATATGATTAAATTGAAATTTTCATAGGATTTAAAATTGAAAAAATATTATACATTTCTATTTTTTAATAGGAAATAGTTCAATTTGGATTTAAGTGGTTCAATTTAGTTTGGCTCGCCCCTTTGAATCAAAAATCGTTTAGACCTTCTTCAAACCAAATTTTAAATCGAACTGAAATATAAAATAAAAAGACCAAATTTTACAATTTGATGTGATTCTTAGTTCGATTCAATTCAATTTGATAGACAGTCATACTTAAAATCATAATCTTTTCGTGTCACTAGCAAGCCAATAAGAGTTTCGGAAGTTTAAATGTGAATTAGAAATAGTAAACTAGATATGGAAACAAGACCTCGGTCCGATCCATCCGATAAGGCCAGAGACGGGACCTAAAGTGTCGAATCAAATTGGCCTGTTCTTGGCCGATTCCATGGTAAGTTGTTAGACCTGATAGTTCTGAATGAGCCAATTCCCTGTTCTCATATTTGTAAAACTAGTCTAAATTATTTTTTCTTTTAAAATTTCTTTTCTTTTTTTTTTGAGAAAAAAAATCATGTTATAAAATCTCATTTTGAGCCCAACAACAATGTAGTTTCAACGCCATTTTTGGTCCGGATGTGCTTTTCTATCTATATACAAAACTACAATCCATCTATATATACACAATATAACAGTAATGTGAGATTGAAAGTCTAAACAAATATCAAAAGTCAATCACATATTATTAAGAAAAAGAAAAGTTTCTTCTTATGTAGTATATTTGGTATTGTGATGTGAAAAAGGTTTTCATATAAAATTAGTTTAAATTTTCTTACTTATATGCCCCCTCCCTAAATTTATTAATTGATTTCCCTGCTTAACAAAATTTTTCATCCATAATTTTTTGTTGATAAGTCAATGTAAACCCACTAGATCATGATTTAGAGCATGGACTGCCCTTGACTCTTGGATGTGTACAAGTCATGAACCACTGAAGAAATAAAAAAAGATAGACTATTAGTCTCTCTATTTTTAATAATATTCTTTATTGAAGGTGTGGAATATAGGAATAATGGGAATTTATGGTTGTTTATAGCATCATACTATTCCTATGTATCACAATCTCAATAAATGGTGTTGTTAAAATAAATAGACTATACAATTTCACTATTTCTACATATCATAGTACTAATTAAATGTATTATTATGTCTACCTATCCCTTATTCCCATGATTTATTTTCAGGTTATTCCTAGCTATAAAAGAGTTATTTTATCTATATAATTTAGGTTTAATCAAATAGCTCGAATGGTTTTACCAAAAAATAAATAAATAAATAACTTGAATAGTGTTTTCTCTAATTAACAGTGGTTTTTACAGTGTTTCATTGTGAATAGAAGAATAAAAGTGAAAATTTTAATGAACAAGATATGAATGAATTTATTTGTTTAAGCGTGTTAGTAAGTGCTTTCAAAATACATATTAATGTTTCTTTCTGCAGAATCATATTTATCGGTAAAATATTCATCTAAAGTGCATGGTGCACACCTTTTCTTTTATTACACCTTTCAGTATTTTGGTTTGACGTACTCGCAAATTCATATAACAGCAATGATAATGGCAGCAATACTTGTCCTCGAAGTACAGCATGATTGGCATGGCTAAACCAATTAATATACCTCCACCATAAGTAGTGTAGTGATTTGAAATTCCCCTGCAAACGTTGGTAATGATAGGATACTTGAATTCGTCCGTGTAATTGATGTCAAAAGCAATAACAGCAGCAATTATTACCCAAAAAAATAAAAAATAAAAAAAGAATAGCTGGAGAAAAATAAAGCAAAGTGTCAGCTTTCTTTTGATATTTTTTCATTGTAACGTAACGTCTGATATCCCACCTACAGATCTGGTAAATTCAAGTAGGGGGAAATATTAAAATTAATAAATATTATATAAATATCAATTATATTAAATTAATTATATAAATATACGGTTTGTATTAATATTGTATATAGTAAATGTGAGATAAGTTTGTACAAAATGAATGCATAATATTTTCTCTAAATTTCAAATCCAAAACCTGATGAATTATAACATGTCTTAACCACTGCACCATCATACTATTTTTATTATATATTCAACATAAATAATAAATAAAATAATAAAATCATATTTATTAAATGTGATTTAGCGATAATATCCAATTTATTATATTGTAGCTTATAAATGCGATTTTTTTTTTATAAATTATAATATTGCATCTTTAAAATACGATTTAGCATTGATAGTTATATAATTAATTTTATTTTATTTTTATTTTTATAGTTATTTTAAGAAAAATAATAGATATGTATTAAGAAATAGGATCTAATGACGGGTAAAAAATTAGATATAACGTTTTTACAACTAGAGAGGTTCAAATATCTCCTTAACAATAAAAATTATAAAATGAGAATAAAAAAATGAGCACTACAACCCAAGAAGGAAGAGAAAAAAAAAACAAAAATAAATATTGTAGAAAGCTAAAAACCAAAACTGAAAATTTTATTTCAACTCTCTCACTTCCTTTCTGTTATTGCAAACCGTCTGCAACTTAACTCAGAGCAATAACTAGAAAATTGGAAAAGACGAAGGGAAAGAGTTTTAAAAAGATTTCAATGGGATTTGAGAATTGAAAAGAAGAAAAAAATTTATGAAAAATGAGAAAGGAGAAAAGGAAAAAGACATTAGATGGGGGAAATGGATAGAAGGAGAGATGGAGGTATGAGTTTAGAGGGAGGGATGTCACTGAGCGGGTTTGAAACGAGTTTTGGAGAATTCAAATCTAAATTCAATCAGTAATTTACGGGGCTTTCCAAAACTCTATAGGTACCTTATATAGAATGTTTACTCTATTTTCAAAATTCGTCTTTTTAAGGTTTTGTATAACTCGTTAAAAATCCAATTCAACTTCTTAATACTAAAAGAATTTAAAAAAAAATTATTTGTGAATGTGCTAGCATATAATTTGTTTTAAATAATAAAACAAATTACATGACTATTCAAGACTAAAACAACTTCTTTTTATTTTAAATTAGTATACGATTAATAAAAAGAAGACGAGTGAGGATTAATTAATATGATTGATTGGTTAACAAAGAGATAAGAGAAGAGAGTTACAAGAGTACAAGACTATGAGAGAGAGAAAGAGATGGGGTTAGGATTAGGAGGGTTTTTCAAGGACAAAGCATGAAATGGACAAGATTTATTAATTATTTTATTTTATCATTTACAGTTAATATTAAATTATTAATATCATATATGTATATATTATTATTTTTAATTGGATTAGAGTTTTCTATCGAGTTTTTTCTAAATCACAAAACCCTATTTGGAATTTTATAAAGTTTGAAAACTACTTTTAGACCCTATTCTAAAACCTTATAGAGTCAAATCTTATAGGGTTTTTAATGAGTTGGGTAAGTTGGAAACCTTATAGTAACTCACCTGATGGCATCCTCATTTGGAGTTATGAAAGGAGCATCTAATACCTAGATGGCTTCCTCTAATTTTTAAAATATTTTTTTACTTCCTTTTATTAATTATTTTTCACACCTTCAATTTTAGAAGAATAATATTTTTTTTTATTTAAACATATACCTAGATGAGAGTCTCATAAACTTTATAATTTTTATTTTATGACATAGGTGAACATTTCTTTATTTGGCATTTGAATAGGTGTTTCCAAATCATCCATGTTTTAACTTTTTTCCTATAAAATTGATCGAATATGTCAAATGTATAACTCAACTTAACCTAAATAGTATCGAATAAGCAAAATAGTGTTAGTCCAAAATTTATGACAATTAAAAGGTATTCATGGTTGAATTCAATTCAGTTTAGATATTAAATTGCATTTGAAATAGTTTAATTCAAATACTAAACGAATCAAACTGTTTTAATAGTTTATGATTTTGATTCGAACTACTTTAAATACCGTTCGATTTGGTTCTAATCACTTTTTAATAGCACCATGTTCTTTGTTATAATACTGATAGTTCATAGAGTTTTCAACTAATTATAATGTTCAAATTGAGGAATATTATATAAGAATTAAAACCACATAACATTACACTATGGAAACATTGCGTTTTAAGTGATAGTGATGGCACAATAGTCTATTAAAGATGAGAGACAACAATGAAAGAAAATAAGAAAGATTGTCAAGACTGATAATGAAATAAGAAATGACATAAAAGAAAAGATAAATATAGTTAGATTGAAATGTGCAACAAGTTTTAAAACTAAAAAACGTCTTTTTTTAAAACCAAAAAGCTGCTCAATCAAGTTCAAGAAATTCAATTTGGTTTAACCACTTAAACTGAATCACAAACTGTTTAGGAATTGAATTATAAACCGAATTGAAAAATAAAAGAGCCATATTTTTCTATTTGATGCGGTTTGGTTTTGTATAATGAATAGCCCTATTGACTATCAAAATTAGAAAATACATATGTGAAGCTGGTACAATTTTCAAATAATTCTTTTAAGATATATATATATATATATATATTTCTCATTTAAAATCTAATGTTCTTTCATAATAATCCATAAAAGTCATAAAAATAGAGAAAAAGAAGAAGAAATATTCTAGATTTGAAAATTAGATTGAAAGCATTTTTTTTCTCCTTTACCATTGCTCACCTTTTGGTTTTATAAAAGTTCTTAGATCTCAATGTTTTTTTCAAAAAATAAATATTTTACCATCATCAATCCATCCATCACATTACGTATTTACAACTATGAGTCTACTTTTAAAGATTCCGTAACTCTAAAGGGATCTTAGTAATTGAGTTATTATAGTTTATCAGTAATTTTAGAATAAGTGGTTTTGTTTTATATGCTCTTTAGTTTAATTTTTTTTTATTAAAAAGCCATTTGTAGGATTATGTCATCCCCATTTATGAGATTCTTCTATACTTGCCAATTAGATAGGTTTTACTTACATGGAAGAAATTATATGTTAATTCGAGGTAAGATAGATGGACTTTTAAAAATTATGTATCGATTTATTAGATTGGGTTTTCATAATCTTAACCTTTTATTTATCAATCTACTTATATCCAATTATTTATATTATCAATTGATTTGATATTACTTTTCTTTGTTGAGTGAAATTAATAAAAAATTTTGCATAGCCAAAAATGTGAAACTACATCGACACTTTTTTGGGTAAATGATAGATTTAGGCTAACTTAAACTTGAGTAAGGGTCAATTCCAAATTATAGACTGGTCTGACAATCATTGAACTGCCATCCAAAAGAACAAAAATAAAAAGGGGGGAGGGGGGG
>JAMXBB010000005.1:17705510-17786089 GCA_024138015.1 Lumnitzera littorea | reverse complement strand
AATCAAACATCAAAGAATTTTTTTAGTTATTTGTAATATATACATATAAAATATGTATATTATATTATATATGTCAATATCTATAATATATATAATATGTATGAACTACTATATATGTTAATGTGTATAATATATATAATATGTATAAATATATACGTTAATATAATATATAAGTAAATTATTAAAAAAAAAATCGATTCAAGCCCACCAATTTAAGCAAGTTAAGGGGCTTGAATCGCTTAAATTTGTATGAACCAATAGGTCTTCTAGTGGCTCAAGCCCACTATAGATAGGTTGATTTCAGTTTTGGATTGCTTTACAATTTAGAATCAGCTCTGCCCCTACTCTAATCTCACCATTGAAATGACACTATAAGAGTGGAAGGAGTCAAAATATGCTGAAATGTCTAAACCCACTTCTTAAGGTGAATGCATCCTATTTGAGGTTTACAAAATCAACTCCCATGCTTTCTATCATTTTGAATTGTTCACTTTCTAAAAGTTCACATATTATTAATACAGTAGATTCAATAGGATGCAACGAGTTAAGAATCTCTCTATCCCATATCCATTATAAACATTTGGTCGAAAGGAAAAACTTTAAAATCAAATAAAAGATAAGATAATGTGTAGTCAACGGACTCCAGCTTAACTTGATTGAGCTTTTACTTATGTCACTTAGGTCAAAGTAGATAGTAATCAATAAACTTACAATATATGAAAAACAGGTCCTCATGATCATGTTGGAAGTGAGTATTTAGAACCTTCAGCTGAAGCTTAAGCTAATCTCACCTAATAATCAAATTGAATTCCAGTGCAGAACTTAATTATATTGCTCTCCAGGAAAGTTAGGGCCCAAAAGTTTCCACATTATGTCCACTAACCTTAGTAACGCATCGACATTTCATAAAAAGCTAATGCTTTTACTTCATTCCTTTTATTATAATATTGCAGAGAGGATAGCTGATATGAGCAACGGAGATGTGACTGTGGATTCATACCATCGATATAAGGTACAACCGTTTGAGCAATTGTCGATTGCTTATTATGGTATTTTTTACAATATGAAGATATGCTTATTCCCATTCATCTGTAATATATAAAATTTTGAGTCGAGAAGTTTACAAAGGGGACATAAGAATTCTATACTATGAATGAACGAATAATGTTCATAGTTTTCCATTAATGGCATATCATAAGAAATCAATAATGGTGCAATATTGATGATAAGTGAGTTTCATAAGAAATTCAAGGGACTTTCATTATTGAATGAAACAATGAATTCAAAATGGTCATGTTGTGTATAGTATAATTACCATTTCTTAGTTCAGCTGAAGATTTTTAATCAATTTGTTCAGTAAGTCTAATAATAATATTGCAGGAAGATGTTGCCATCGTGAAGGAAATGGGTTTGGATGCTTACAGATTTTCATTTTCGTGGGCTAGAATATTACCAAGTACACTCTTCACTTCCATTTTTCTTATAGCAAGTGCATGCTAAATGTACCGCTAATTAGTAGATTAATTAGCATGAAAATGTTAATCTAGTGACATAGCCAGCAGTCTTCCAATGATAAAGACCAATTTCGCTTCCACCCTTCCTATAGTTATGATACAATATAGCTGGTGGCAAAAAAAAAAAAAAAAAAAAAAAAAAGAAAAGAATAAAACATAAGTTAATTAAGTGCTTAAAGGTCTTGTGAATAAGCTCAGCCATATGTTACTATGATCGGTGGACAAAGGTGTTATGATGTAATGCAAGTGTATACTTTCGCGAAAGAAATACTTTGTACCAGTAAGGTATAATTTCTTCGAACAAAGTAGCAGTAACACTTTCTTGGCTATCCTAAAGAAGATTAATTCTTAGTTCCCCTGCCCTAGGATAAGTGTGATCACTTCGTTAAGCCAAAGTATACATTGTACAAATGAAGCATGATTATACGAAAACCTTGAGTTTTGGTCACATCCTTAATTAATAACTTTATAATCAAACCTACTTATGACGTCATTATGAGTGTCTATGTATTAATTTCACTGAGATATCTACCTTAACATCAAAATGATGCACTATATGGTTGAAATTTTAAGCAAAGATCATGATTCGAGTTGACTAAATGCATCTTTAAGTCATAAACTCTATTCAACACGAATTTTACTTATTTTATAAAATCGGTTTCCTTTTACTTTTCTATAGAAAAATCTCTCGTCTATGTATTAATGAATTACAAAAACATCATTCTACATTCATGATATGGTTAGAGGAATTCGATTTGGTCCTTTAGTTTCTTTAAACTCAGCAGTACCTAGGGAAGTCATTATCATCACAATCACATAGTAAACATAGTGTAGGAGGCATGAATCTCTAACAGCACCAACCTAGCTTGTCTCTATGTCCATTCAAGTTGTAGTTTAGATTCTTTTGTGCATTCGCTATCAATTACATCCCTATTCCTTTCATCTAATGTTATATAGAGCAATATGTTTGACTTATTATCTTTTCTGAATGAACATACTCTTTTTAATTGATATGAGAATTTCAGAAGGAAAGCGAAGTGGGGGTGTGAATAAGCTGGGGATTCAATACTACAACAACCTAATCAATGAGCTTCTAGCAGATGGTCTCATCTTAACATTCTTCTTTATTTTTTTCTTTCATCTTGAGTGTTGTTTACTTACATACTTATGTCTGTTTTTTCCTTCTAATATATCCTTGTTATAGTATGCAGGTATTCAGCCTTTTGCGACACTATTTCACTGGGACCTTCCCCAAGCTCTAGAAGATGAATATGGTGGTTTCTTAAGTTCCCACATCGCGTATGTCCAAAAGAAACTACTCATCATATTTTAGGCTTTCTTTCAGTCCTTGGCTTTAAAAAATTTTATTTATTATCTTTTGTTTTATAATTTAATTAAATTTCGTAAATATTGTAGCTGATTGATAAATTAAAGAGGATTAACATGTCATTGGCTTGAATTTGTTCAATTGCAGGGAGGATTTTAGAGACTATGCAGATGTTTGCTTTGAGGCGTTCGGGGACCGGGTAAAGCATTGGATAACACTAAATGAGCCATGGACCTACAGCAATGGAGGATACGCTGGAGGGACGCTCGCACCCGGCCGGTGTTCAGCATGGCAAGGATTGAATTGCACCGGTGGAGATTCAGCCACTGAGCCGTACAAAGTTGCACATAATCAACTTCTTGCACATGCTGCTGCAGTTATACTGTATAAAGAAAAGTATCAGGTTCGATTCTTAATATATAAATGCCAATGCATTTATCAAGATTTCCTTATATAGCCCAAGTATGCTCGATTGTTGAATCTCGATTTTACAGGCAACCCAAAAAGGGGTGATTGGAATAACGCTAGTTTCTCACTGGATGGTGCCTGCCTCAAGTGCTAAGCACAATATCAATGCTGCACTGAGATCCTTGGACTTCATGCTTGGATGGTAAATGAATGTAAATGCGAGCCAATCTACAATATTTCATTATTAGTAAAATTTAATGATTATTGCAATTGAATCCTTTTCTGTCAAAAATTTACAATCCTAAGTTTATTTAAAATAGACACAGGTGGGAAGAAAAAAAAATCAAAATACAAAAGGAGATACAAAAGCACTTGAGATTTTAAATTAAATTTGTCTAGTCTAATAGCATGAATAATACTTATATTTCACTAACTCTCACTTTCCATGTTATTTATGCAGTTGGCAAATAATTTTAAAAGAAAAAAAGAATCAAATATGAATGTGATTGATCCACCCTCCATAAAACATTTAGTCCACCAATTGATAATTTAACTATTCTCAAAACTACATAGATCGGAGTGTGAAATTTCCAATGCTTTCACCAAAATTGAGCATAATCTCCAACAATTATAACCACAAGATTTTGCCATCTGGTTTCATAATTAAGATGCAATTCGTCTTATTGGCCCAAAAAACTTAATACTATGATAGCATATTAATTTTGTCCTATATGTTTCTTAATGGGCTCTACAGGTTCTTGGATCCGTTGACATATGGTGATTACCCACATAGTATGCGTTCTTATGTTGGAAGCAGGCTACCCAAATTCACCAAGGAACAGTCAATGATGGTAAAAGGATCATTTGACTTTCTTGGTTTAAACTACTATACAGCATATTATGCAAGATATGCCCCAAACTCCAATTCCCCACAAAGCTACTTGACAGATGCTCTCGTCACTCTCACATGTAAGAGCTAGTTTCGGTGCTTCTGGCTTTTAACATTTCTTGGTCGATTACACAGAATTCAGAATTCAACTATTTAAATAGCTCAGTGTCAACTTGGGTAAAAAGGTATAAGGTTGAGTATATATATATATATATGAAAATATAATTGACAATTATATGGCTCCAGATGCTTAGAATTTCAATAACTGCTAGATGGAAAAATCAAATTATAAGAGTGAAAAAGGGGTAAAGACACATTAAATACCTGTACATTGGGATTTAAGCAATTTAGTATCTAAATTCTTTTTTTTTTTTTTTTGGCAATATAACACTCATACTTCGTGAAAATAGCTCACCAAGTGTTTCATTAGGTATTAATTATAAAAGAATAAAACTTTAGACACTATATTATCAAAATACCAAAGTAAAGGTACTTAATATACCATTTTCCGGAGAGAAAAATGACCGTAAAATCTCACCTTAGGGTATTACATTATATTACACAGGATGCTAAGGTGTGAAATATACTAAATACAGCCATAATCCAATGCTAAGATGTATATATATTCGTGTTACTATTAATTAACATTCTGAGAAAATCATATTTGTTCACCATGCAGCTGTGCTTAACGGAATCCCAATTGGTACTGCGGTACGTGACAGTCAGCCTACATACTTCTTGTATCCTATTTTCTTTCCTTTTCTCTTCGTTTTAATGGAAATTAAAGGGCACAAAATAAGTCAAACATTGAAAATGTTAAAATTACCTTCCATTTTAAATTAAAGTATTTGCAGAAGACTATATTAACAGACCAAATTGCCTTAAGAATCCAAATTGTTAGGTTCGTATAGTATTTACTCCCAAAACAAGATCTAGGCCCTCTAAATTTCAGATATGAATTTTAACTAAAATTATACCATCGTCTTGGTAATTAAATAGTAATAAAAATAAAAATGACAAATTAAATGAAAATTAAACCAGAAATATACAATGAAAATGTTAAAAATCAGATGTGTCAAATTTAAAATGTGCACTTACACTCCAAGTACACCATTTTGACGGTAAAAGAGGTCAGAGTGTTAAAAGCCAAAATGTTAAACATTTCTAATTGCCATTGCTATACGTTCTTATCGATATGTTGTTACGATTAACATACCACTGTAAGTAATAACAACCACAATTGCCACCTCCCATTATAGTCTATTGGTTAGCAAAATTTCGCACATTTTGTAGAACTGTTGTGCTGCAATACGATGTTAGGTTCATCCTAAAAATTAAATGAACGAAGATTTGTCATGCTTTATTTACGAGGTATTGATGTTAATTGGAGTGGATCTCAGGCTGCGTCAAGTTGGTTATATGTTTATCCCCGAGGAATACGAGATCTACTGCTGTACGTGAAGAACAAGTACAAGAACCCACTAATCTTCATTACGGAGAATGGTAAGCAAATTGCTATTAGAATTCATAATGTTTTCACGCATTCCCTCCGAGCTTATATCGTAGTGCTTCTTTATTTATTTATTTATTGATATCTCTATATAAACTTGGATTTTTCGTCCTTTTTGTTTTCCTTTAACTTAAATTAGGGGTTGACGAATTCAACAACTCCACGTTACCATTGGAGCAACAACTAGCTGACCCCATGAGGATCGATTACTATTACCGTCACCTCGGGTTTCTTCGACAAGCAATTAAGTGAGTATTAATTATAAGATATTTTCATGTATGTATCATTCGAAATTTTATGATATACGAATTTATATGCTTCAATCGATGTCTTGAAATTTTTTCCCCCCTTTCAATCTGCCAAGGATATATACTAAAGTAAACTTAGACAAGGATCAATTCCAAATTGTGAACCGATCCGAAACTAGCCTAGACAAGTCTTGAATCGGCCCATCCTAATAGTAGTTCGGCTGAACCGCTCTGGTGAACTGTTAGACTTTAAGAGCCTTGGCGGTTTACTTGGGCGGAACCACCTAAATTGATGGGCTACAAATTAGCAGATTGGCCCGACTGGATCACTTTCTTAAAAAAAAAAAAAAAAAGAGAAAAAAGAGATTATTAAGTTAAAAAATAATAATTGGATAATATTCAGTAAGCTATTATATATCAAAACTGCTTTATTTACAATGATAAAGGATAATTTTTTTAAAAATAATATTATCAAACTAATTATAGATAACTAATTATAAGTTAATTATGTATTAAGAATAAATAAAAAATTCAGTTTCAATTAATATAATTTTTTTTGTAAAACTTATCAAATGTTAAGGATTCAAATATGAAAAAAAAAATATTTAAGAAAAAAAATAAAAAAGTTGAAATCGCATTAAATTAGAAATTAATAAAAAATTAATAAATTAGTATACTAAAAAAAATTTAAAAAAAGATCATATTATTAGAAATTATTAATATATTTTTTTAAATTAAATATTAAAAAAAAAAACCGGTTCAATAGCTTGGTAAACTTGCTCGAAATCGTCAATTTACGGATCAATTACAATTTACTATGTCATCGATTCATAAACTGATAATTTTGAACCAATTCGACCTCGTGCTCAACACAATACTAAAGTTGTCCCGCATTTGTTTTCCATAGAAAAACGGACGTACATCTAAGTTCACAATAATTTGCCAAACACCATGGATTGTCTAACAAATATATTATATTCTTCCAAGGCTTTAAGATGTATTTTGATTTTGATGTAACTTATTGTTGAATTAGGAAGAGATGATCTTTTTCGTGGAACAAATTTGTTATCTAGTAAGACGAGGATATCGGTTTTTTTTTTTTCCTTTCTTCCTCTCTAAAAGAAACATATGGGATGTAGCATTGTAATTTAAACTTTTTAGTTGTATAGCATATGATTGTAGTTGTACGTTGTATTTTCTATTGGTGAATGAAAATAATATAAGAAACATGAAATGTGAAATCAGTCTAAAATGAATTTGCTTGTATTTACAGGGATGGAGTGAATGTCAAGGGCTATTTTGCATGGTCCTTGTTGGATAATTTTGAGTGGTCTAGTGGATACACAGTTCGATTTGGAATCAATTATGTAGATTATGAAAATGGACTGAAAAGATACCCCAAGCACTCTTCTTTATGGTTTAAGAGCTTCCTCCGGAAACGTTAATTGGTGGGATTTCCTCAGTAAATTTTATGCTGCTTTTTAATTAATAAATGCAGGTGAGATGTCCATTTACATGCCATGAATATTGTAATAAATGGCTACGAGTTCTAGACAGCCATAATCTTCTCGTATTGTACCTTCAATTATGAATAATTAGATAAACCGCCTATGATGAATGATTTTTAATGGCAAAAATAGAAAAAAGTTCATAATGTTTTATATTCTTACACATTGATTTTTAACCTTTTATTTAATTTATCATTCTGTCACTTAGTTCGACTGAGGATGAAGAAGGGACCATTTTACAATCCTGCGCTATCCCTTTCGAAGGGGTCGGTATTTGGTTGGAGAATCCTATATTCTCCTAACAGGTTGCAATGCATGATATTTTTGGGTATTAGGGTCGACTAAGATTAAATTCCGTTTAGAGTGCTCAAACAATTTCATACCAATTCAATCAGTCACAAAATTACTCACAATACAAATTTCAATACGAATTCAGATACATCAAACACATGTGTAAACTATTTACATTCACAATCATATACATGCCTAAGTCTCCGAGTACTACAAAACTAGTACTCTATTACAATAAGCAATAACCTAACTTACTTGAAATTGCTCGATCGCTCGATCGCTTAGTCGCAAGCTGATTTGTCTTTTGGGTATCCTATAATATAAATAGATCTTTTTAGTACTTATATTTTATGGATTCATATTCTAAGTTATATTTTAACTCATTTTTTTCGCATATACTCATTACGTCCTAATGATTTGTCGTACTCTATTTCGGTGTTCGAATCCTAAATGAGATTTTAAATTTTGATTCCTAAGCCTTAATTATGCTTGAATCCTAATATGAAATTAATTACATTAAGCTCGAGTGTCCAAATATCCTATTGGATCGTAATTTGATATTTTAAACTATTCGGTACACGCTAACCCTAATTGAGGTATTGAATTTATTCCCGATGTGTGAAAATCTTACATTTTGGGATATTTACTTAAAATTAAATGTTATTTTAGATTTATTATTTTTCTAATTTCTATTATAATATTATCTAAATAACCCTATTTTTTTATATTCATTAATTTACAATTTCACATATTATTAATTTCTTATATTACTTACCTAATTTCCCTAATTAACCATACTTAATACTCCAAAGGCTAGGATTAGGGTTCCACTTTAGAGATTAACATCTCTAAACATCTAATTAAGATCTAAATCAGTAATTAACATTTTAATCACCTAATTAACTCCAAATCATCCAATTTTTCCATTATTTTAGGGCTAAAAATTAACTTAAAATTTTCAAAAATTAATTTTAGAAAAATGGCTTCATAGCACTGTTCTACATTATATGAGCATCCTACAGAAAAAATTTGAGCTCCAAACTACACTCCTAAACCTATTTATTTTCCAGTTTAATCATGCTCGGTTTTGAACAATTTGTTAGGGACCCTATATTTTCAGACATAATTAAACTAAATAAATATTTTTTCCTAAATCTACATACAATAAAACCTCAGAATAACAAGTTTCATAATTTTCTAGGCAAAATAACTAATTTTACAAAATTATTCAAAAATCGGGGTAAATAAATGACTAACCGGTTCGAAGCTTTCTGTCTGTCCAAACTCGGTCCAAGGTTGTCGGTCGGCTCAGGCGGTGGTTCTAGTTTAGGGTAGTAGTGGTGGTTCGGTCCCAGGTGGTGGTGAGTGGCGGGTTTGGTTCACTTACCTAATCTGCACGGTTTTCTTTTCTTTTTTTTCTAGATTTTCTCTCGATTTTTTTCAGTGCTCCTATTTTTCCTAAATGCCAAACTATCCAAATGACTTCTGTAAATTTTTCCCCTATTTATAGACATTTGCTGTAATTAATATGCATTAATTTGATAAGACTTTGCCCATTTTCCTTAATTTTTGGCTTTTATGTTATCCAAATTTTATTGGTTGATTTTTCTTTTGCTCATCCTGACATACCACGACCTGATCTTGATTTATCTTATCCTCTTCTGATTTTTTATGATTTTTCCATAATTAATTTATAATTTTCTTTAATTATTTACTTAGTTTTTAGCCAATTTAGGTAATTTCGCGTATTTATATCTATACGTAAATATATGTGGGGTACATGTGAACATTCCTAATTATTATTTTGGTCATTCTAAAATTTTTAGTATATATATAATATATCTCTAGTAATTTATTAGCTATTATATTACACTTTTCGCCTTTTCGGTAATTAGCAATTATTATGCTTAAAATTTAAAAATTTTATAATCTCCTATTTTACTACTTATTTTCTTAAATTTAAGTTTACGGGATCATTTATACTGATATTTCTCTCAATAGTTTATAATTTGGGTTTGATCGGATCCTTTAACCGATCGCCCTAAACCTTGGGTTCTAAGTTCAATCCTTCGGTTACTTGGCTTGGCTTTAGGGCTTACAAGGATTAGTAGCAAGTGAACTTTAACATCAACTTATGCATCATATCAAGCGAGGTATCAAGTCGTGTTGTATTTATTGGTGTGTCATATCTTCCGAGCAACTTCACGTCACCTAATCTAGTTCGTCCGTAGACTCATTTACTCTATTCTCTTTGATATTTCAAAGAAACCATTTAGTTTAGATCTACTACAGTAAGTCCTAATGAAAACTGAGCTCCTAAGCACATCATATAATCTTGGTATTAGAGCTTAAGGTTGAGATTGAGAGCTGTATAGTGATAGTCAGTCTATTGTTCGAGATACTTGTGTGTGTGTTGAAGGCTTTCCTATGTAGAGTGTATTTTCTGAAGCTTTGTTTTGAGAATGTCGAAACCCAGTATTCAGGGAGAGAATAACAATGTCGAGAGTGATGCTCATAATTGTGGTCGAGTTACCTAATAAACACCACGTACTACTGATAAGCAAATACAATATTTTACTGCTATTGTAGCCAACTTAACTATCTCAATAAACAGAGTCTTAGAGATTGGACTACGTGAGAGAGTTGTTGAGCAGGGTTGACAAGGCAGATGAATAAGTAAGCTCCAAAATCCTTTCCAATGAACCAAGCACCACCACGACATACCGATAGAGTCGCAAGAAGAAAGTTAGAGTTGGACGAAGTGAAAGAGTATGAAGAACAAGAAGACCAGTATGTTGGGATTGATGAGCGTGAGTTTAGACCACCGAAAGGTATCGAACACCTTAAGGTACAGATTTCGAGCTTCAATGGGTCCGATAATGCTGATGACTACCTTGATTGGGTGGAGAAAATCGAAAAGATATTTAACTTAAATGATTGTGAAGATTCTATCTGCATTCGAGTAGCCGCGTTAGAATTTTCTTGATATGTGGCAATGTAGTTGAAGAAACTATAGAATGTTCGCTTAAGGACCCAATGTGAAGTCCGAACATGGAACGAGATGAAGAGAGTTCTAAGGAGTAGGTTCGTTCCCGAACACTATGAATAAGACACTTTTCGACGACTTCAGGACTTGAGGCAGGTAACAGATCAATAGATAACTATGTCCAAGAGTTTCAGTTGCTCATGATACAATGCAATGTCAACAAACCTAAGACGCGAACTATAGTATGGCTCATCTCTAGACTACGAACTGAGATTGGTAACATTATGGAGTTACAAAGCCTCACAACTCTAGATGAAACCATCTGTATGGCATAAAGAGTTGAAAGGCAACAAATGAACCAAGTTAGTCAGATGCTAAGTAGCCAACCAATGCTGCTGAATAAGAGCAACATGCCGAGCTAACCAAAGAATGACAGAGCATCAAACAGTTCTAAGGTGGAACACCGAAGGCAGAAGTCGAGCCGACCCAAAGAAGGCAGAGATAAGAGCAAGATTGAGGAACCTGAGATATGAAGAGACCAAGGTTAGAGCTCAAGAAGGAAAACCCGAGAAATCAAATGTTTTAAATGCCTTGGCTATGAACATGTGGCTAATCAATGTTTGAACCATCGAGTCATGACCATAAAGAGAGACAAGCCCCAGTTTGAAGTAAAGAGTGTAAGTGAAGGAGAGGAAGAAGTAGGAGCTAATCAAATGCTAGAAGAATTTTTGGAAGACCATGATGTCGAGACACCTCCTGAGGGTGGTGCTAAGTATTGCTCTGTTGTTTGACAATCTCTCAATGCTTTTGTGGCTAACGAGAATGAGTAAAGAGAGAACCTCTTCCATACAAATTGTTAAGTGAATGGTAAGCTATGTACCGTAATCATTGACGGAGAGAGTTGTACCAACGTCATTGTGCAAAGGGTAGTCAATGCTATGAAATTGCTAACCCTCCCACACCCTAAGCCATATAAGATTCACAAGCTGAATGAAAAAGGAGCCTTACATGTTGCCGAGCGGGTTAGAGTACCAATTACCATTGGCAATAGGTACAGAGGCGAGGTGTTGTGCAATGTCCTTCCGATGTACGCTTCTTATATATTACTTGACTGACCATGGCTGTTTGACTTAAGGGTGTTGTATGATGAGTATAAAAACACCTACAAGTTCCAGAAAAACATGAAGAAAATTATATTGACACCCATAAGTCCTAAAGAACTACAAGAAGCCCAAGCATAAGTTGCTAAATCACTACAATGAAAATCTTTAGTGATTTCCCGAGCTTAATTTACCTAAGAAGTTAAGGCTAAGGACTATGTGCTCCTTTTAGTTCAGAGACTCTTAGAGGTTAGAGAAGTGAGGAACTAACCTGTCGAAGTGCAGCAACTACTTTAGGACTTTATAACCTATTCCCTACCGAGATGCCAAAAGGATTACTTCCCTTGAGAAGTATTGAACATTACATCGACCTACAACCAGGAGCTGCCTTACTAAACCGACCTATTTATATGCTCAATCCCGAATAGGCAACTGAACTAAAGAAATAGGTGGATGAGTTGGTGGATCGTAGACATGTCCATGAGAGTATCAGTCCTTGTGCTGTACCAACTGTGCTCATGCCAAAAAAGGATGGAACGTAGCGAATGTGCATTGACAGCTGAGCCATCAATAAGATCACTATTAGATACCAATACTCGATCCCGCGACTTGATGATATGCTTGACGAGTTAAATGGTGCCTACATCTTTTCTAAGATTAACCTGAAGAGTGGCAACCACCAGATACAAATGAGACCAAAGGATGAATGGAAGATAACCTTCAAGACAAGAGATGGTCTGTTCGAATAGTTGGTGATACCGTTCGGTCTGACTAACGCGCCAAGTACATTAATGCGGCTGATGAATCATGCGCTTAGAACGTTGATCGGTAAATGCATTATAGTTTATTTTGATGATATTCTAGTCTATAGTGCTAACCTCATCACTCGTGTCGAACATTTAAGATTGGTGTGTAACATACTCCGTGCCGAGAGATTATTCTGCAACCTGAAGAAATGTGTATTTTGTCAAAGCAAGATTATATTCCTTGAATATGTTATTTCAAGGAAGGAAGTTCAAGTTGATAAGGAAACAGTCAAAGCAATTATTAAGTGACCTACGTCGACTAATGCTACCGAAGTTAGGAGCTTCCATGGTCTAGTCTCGTTCTATCGAAAATTTATTTAGAACTTCAGTTCCATAACTACGCCATTGATTAAATTAATCAGGAAGAACGTTGAGTTTCGATGGTCAGACAAAAGCTTAGAGGAGTTTTGAAAACATGAAGTCTAAGTTAACATCTGCTCCAATACTCACCTTGTTAGATTTCGAGAAAGTTTTTGAGGTTGAATGTGATGCATCTGGTGTCGGCATTGGTGTTGTCCTTATGCAAGAGTGCCGACCCATTGCCTACTTTAATGAAAAACTTTGAGGTACTACCCTGAAGTACTTAACCTACAATAGGGAGTATGCCCTTGTTTGAATACTCCAGAACTGACAGCATTATTTGTTGCCAAGAGAATTCATCATCTATTTGGATTATGAATCTCTTAAGCATCTTTGCAGACAACAGAAGCTTTCTTAGCGTCATGCCAAATGAGTCGAATTCTTAGAGACCTTTTGCTATGTCATCAAATATAAGAAAAGGAGTACCAACATAGTGGCTGATGCACTTTCTCGTCATCATACCCTCATCACAACGTTACAAGCTAAGGTGCTTAATCAGTATAAGCATGACCCACATTTTAGACCCTTAGTAGCCAGGTGCAATGCTAAAGGATCTACGAAAGGGTTTTATTGAGTGAGGGGTTCTTAATGAAGGGCTCTTGATAAAGGGCAAGTAAGTTTGCATATCGAGTGGTTCAGCAAGAGAGTTACTCATTCGAGAAGCATATGCCAAAGGTTTGATCGGCCATTTTAGGGAAAGAGGACAACTGGAATATTGAAGGAGCATTTTTACTAGCCTGGGATGATGAAAGATGTGTACCGAGTACTTAAGAGGTGCAAGGTGTATAAATATGCAAAGAGGATGAGAGAGTCCTATGGAGAATACACACCCTTACCAATTCTTGAGCAGCCCTGGACCAATCTAAGCATGGATTTCATGCTTAACCTTCCCCAAATACCGAGAAGACACGACTCAATCATGGTAATGGTCGATCGGTTTAGCAAGATGGGCCACTTTATTCTCTCCCACAAATCTAATGATGCTTTATTTGTATTTAACCTCTTTTGTAGGAAATTGTGCAACTACATGAAGTGCCAAAGAGTATTGTGTCTGACTATAACTTGAAATTCATGAGCTTCTTTTAGAAAACCTTATTGAGGAACCTCTACACTAAGCTCTTGTTCAGTACTTTTTGTCACCCTCAGACAGATGGCTAAACTGAAGTTGCGAATAGAACTGTCGATAGCCTCCTATATACAACTGTTGAAAAGAACTCTCATGACTAGGATTTATGCTTGCCCATCATTGAATTTGCCTACAACTACTCAACTCACAATTTGACTAGAACATCACCATTTAAGGTTGTTTATGGACTTAACTCGAACCTACCCTTATATTTAATTAACAGTACAACTACACAAGGGGAAAGTCAATTCAAGCTTCAGTATGCCGAGGAATTCTAGAGATTACATCAAAAGATTACTAAGCAATTGGCCAAAACTATGGCCTAATAAAAGGAAGTGGGAAGCCATGAAAGGAGATGAGTCTTTTATACCCCTGGGGACCTTGTTTAGATCCATCTTAGCAAGGAAAGCTTCCTTAACTATCTCCCAAATGGATGGATCCTACAAGATCCTTAGGTGCATTAATGATAATGCCTATGAGGTTGAACTACCCGAAGGTTTTGGTGTATCTATTACATTCAAAGTCACCAATCTGACTCCATATGTGCTCAATGATGATGAAGACCAAGATTTAAGAGCAAATCTTCAACAATTTCAAGGAACTGATGAACTGCCGACCACCAGTCCCATTACTCATGTATGGCTCTGAGGCTTCCAATCCCTTACCCGAAGAATTCTCTCTTAACAACCTACCGATGATGAGAAACTTTACACTGAAGAAAGATGGTTAAACTCCTTAAGCTCTCCACATTATTATACGTTGATCTATACTCTCGGTTGTGCTGATGCCGACTATTCCCTGACTAAGGACTTTGTGCCGAGTAATCCGACCTCCTCCTACTGAGAGGTTCTTGCCGAATGATAAGAGACTCACTTACTGGTTGAGTAGTTTTCTCTCAGCCTATTAGCATTTCTCGTGTCACCCTCTTCTCATCTTGGCCTCTTTGTGCCACAACATCTTAATCCCTCTTGCCTGTTGTGTTTAGAGAATCTTCATATGGGACCAATGTTACACTGCCATTTGTCCACCCCATCTAACATTGTACTATATTTCCATTTTTGTCTTTTGTCCTTTTTACCCTTTTTCGTATGTACCAAGAATCCCCTTTTTATATAAACTTTCTTATAATTTCTTTATTTGTAATGTTGCCCTAGGGACTTACTATAAATAGTTCATTTCCCTTATAAGCTGGAATCATCTAACTTTATAGAAAAACATTGAATATTCTATTCTAATGAGATGAATTTCTCTAAGTCCATTTTCATACACTCTTATCTAATCTTACCGAGTAACTTAGGATTAGTGGTGGGTAAACCTTAATATCAACTTATGTGTCATATCAAGTAAGGTACCAAGTCGTACTGTGTTCGTTGGTATGTCAAATCCTTTGAGCAGCTTCACGTCAACTACTCTAATTCATCCATAGACCCATTCACTTTATTTTCTTCAATATTTCAAAGAACCCATTTAGTTTAGATCTGTTACGGTAAGTCCTAATGAAAACTAAGCTCTTAAGCACATCACTATCCCCTTTTAAAGGAATTGAGCATTACATTGACTTGATACTTAGAGTTGTCTTGCTAAACAAGCCTACTTATCAGATGAATTCCAAATAAGCTACGAAACTCCAAAGATATGTTAATGAGCTACCAGAGAAAGGACACATGCAAGAAAGTCTCAGCTCTTATGCTGTGTTGAGGCTCCTTGTGCTAAAGAAAGATGTTACTTGGTGACTGTACATAAATAGTAGAGCTGTGAACAAAATTACGATCAAGTACAAATACCCCATCCCAAGGTTAGATGACATGCTTTACAAACTAAATGGAGCTAGAATCTTCAACAAGATTGACCTGAAGTCTAGCTATTAACAAATTCAGATGAGGCAAGGAGATAAATGGAAAACTACATTTAAGACTTGACATGGTCTTTATGAATGGAAGGTAATGCCTTTTAGCTTACTAAATACTCTGATCACTTTTATGAGGCTGATGAATCATGTGCTAAAAATTTTGAACAAAAAGTGTGTCATGGTCTACTTTGACAACATCCTTATGTACAGTATTGACTTGTTAAGCCATTTAGACCATCTCTAAGCTATATTTGATGTGCTTTAAGCCAAGCAACAATTTTGCAACTTGAAGAAGTGTTGTTTCTACCAAGAAAAAGTGTTGTTTTCGAAAAGAAGAAGTATTGTTTCTACTAGAAGGGAGAAGTTTATCTTAAGAATGTAATTAGTAGGAGAGGCTTATGAGTCAATGATGAGAAAATCTAAGTAATTCTTGAATAGCTGACCCTAACCACTTGTGTCGATGCAAGAAGTTTTCATAGCCTAACATCCTTTTACCAATGATTCATCGAAGGTTCCAACACCATTGTTGCATCCCTTACCAAATTGATAAAGAAGAACATTGACTTTCAGTGCAGAGAGAAAGAAGAGAGAAGTTTTGTGAAGGTAAAGGAGAGACTAACCTCTGTACCTGTATTAGCCTTACCTGACTTCGAGAAAATATTTGAGTTTTAATGTGATGCATCAAGTATTGACATAGGTTTTGTGCTAATGTAAGAAGGCCAACCCATTGCCCACCATAGTGAGAAGTTACGAGGACCTTACTTAAATTATTCAATATATGACAAAGAGCTCCTAACACTTATCCAAGCACTAGAAGTGTCGCAACATTATCTATTATTGAGAGAGTTTATCATTTATGCCAATCATGAGTCCTTGAGGCATCTCAAAAGTTAAACCAAGCTATCAAAAAGACAAGCATGATGGGTTAAATTCTTGGAATGTTTCAATTTTATGATTAAATATAAACAAGGAAAAACCATTGTGGTCATCGATGCCATGTCAAGAAGACATGTTCTTCTTACTAAGCTAGAGACTAGACTCTTAGGATTTATAAGCATTAAAGAGTAATATCTTAAAGACCCCCACTTTGATCCTATATTTGGATAATGTAAAGAAGGAAGAATAGTAGATGACTACCATGTGGAAGATGGATATCTGTTTTGGGGAGGCAAGTTATGTTTGCCGACCTGTTCTTTGAGAGAGTTGCTAGTGAGAGAAGCTCATTATGGTAGGCTTCCTAGACATTTTGGAAAAAGAAGAACATATGAGTTGTTGAATAATAAATTCTTCTAGCCTAAGACACAATGAGATGTACATCGAGTTGTTGAGAGCTTTGCTACTTACAAAAGGGCTAAAAGCTAAGCCAAACAAGAGAAAGCAATGCCTTTACATATCTTGACCAAACCTTAGAATGGACTAAGCATGGATTTTGTCCTTGGATTACCCCAAACTACCTAAGGCAAAAACTGCTATAGTCATAGTGGATAGATTCAGTAAGATGATATACTTTATACCTTGTACCAAAACTAACAATACTTCAGCTATTGCTTTTCTCTTTTTACAAGAGACTGTTCATTGCAAGATGTACTAAAAAGTATGGCATTAGATTGGGACCCAAAGTTTCTAAGCCATTTCTAGAGGATTCTTTGGCATCGAATGAGAACCAAACTCTTTTTAACATTTCCTATTACCCTTAGACCGATAGCCAAATAGAGATTGTCAACCGCACTTTAGGTTCACTACTCTAAGCTGTAGTGAGAAAGAACTTAGTTGATTAAGATGTTTGTTTGCTCATAGAGGAATTTTCTTACAACTAAATAGTACACAGCACCACCAAACAAAGATCCTTTGAATTCATCTATGGTTTTAACCCATAACTACCCCTTAATTATGCCCTAGCACCCATGCCCGAGCAAGAAGACTTCGATACAAGAGCCTAAGTACAATCTTTTCAACAAATCTATCAAAAGGTTGCCCGATAAATTGATCAAGCTACTAAGAAGTTAAGGGAAAAGGGTAAAGGAAAGAAGACAATACAATTTCAACTTGACAATTTACTATGATTGCACTTAAGAAAAGAAAGCTTTCTAAGCAAGAGGAAAAGCAAGTTGTTTACCTAAGCCAAAGGTCCTTTTAGAATATTTTAAAAGATCAATAATAATGCCTACCAACTAGAACTACCCAAAGACTATGGAGTTTCTAATACTTTCAATATTGTCGACCTTAGCCCCTGCTAACTTGAAGGAGAATAGAACAAAGATTAGTCGGATTTGATCCCTAATCCAAATCAACCCTAAAGGGATGATAGAAATCAAGCAATTGAGCCACTGACTTAAGCCTAAGCTCAAGGTCTTGAAGGTTTGACAAAGCAATATCTCTCATTTTAGCCAACAGTTGGAGAAGCCCAACTAATCCTAACTACCGACCAACCGAAAATGCTAAGCTGAGCAACTTTGCGTTTGTTAGTGATCGAATACCAACCTAAGTTACGCTTTACTAGTAACTCGACCTATTCACTTGTCTACTTGACCATACTTATACCAACCACTTACTTAGCAATACTTGTGTCGAGTGCTCTAAAGCGTATCTAAGTTAACATCACCTTAGAAGAATCTTCAGTATTTCTTGATATCTCTACTCGGCAACAACCTGACTAGCCGTACAATTTTCTCTATTCTACCAGAAGCCCAAACATTAGCTATCAGCCACATATTCAAACAACTACATAAAAGCATCTACAGTGCCAATCACTTGTTTTCTTGATCTTTCATTTATGCCCTTTTACATTCCTTATATTTTACTTATTTTAAACAACACCATTTTTGTCTTTTCCATTTTTAGAAGGTTGTCTTAGATTATCAAGTATAAATACCCTTATATATTGTAGCCATAACAATTATTTGATATTGAATATACTAAACTTTTCCCCTTGTGTGAGCTATTGCACTTATTTCTACCTTAACTCTTATCCTATCCCATGAGCAAGATTTAGTGTTGAGTGATCTCACTAAGCTACCTATATGTCATATTGAGTTAGTTTGTAAGACTACAAGATTCCTTAGTACATTATGTCCTTGGAATCATTCCTAGATATTTGCTTATTTACTTTTTCCGTTTCTATTCTACGTACTTCATTACCTTCCATTCCAAGCTTTCGGTAAGCTTGGACACACCTCTGATATGGCCAACCTTGCCTACTCTTGGTGTGACTTATCAAACATCCTCTTAACTGGGAAACCATTGAGTATTCCCTCCACATCTAAAGGGTGGTTATGGTTTAGATTCTTCATATACATATTTGCATTAGTAAATAAATCATGTTTCTCATGTGCATGTGCCATCCTCTTCACAAGCTGTGATGTGTTACACTCCTCATACTGACCTTCAAAGATCTATGTGAATGTAACTACAATTGTAAGTTGCACCTTCTTGTCAAACCCCAAAAAGTCAAAGAAGCTTAGAAAATTTAAAGTCTTCAAAAGTATTGCAACAATAGGGGAGCATCCATTTCATTCATCCTTAGCTAACTTTCTTTTATTTTGTTGTACCTTGGTAAGTCATCTATTTCTTTTATTGTTGTACGGTCATGAGTAACAATGTTTAGAACACCACACTAGTTATTATGAATTGGTAATGGATTGTTTCTACCACCATCATTCTTAATGATAAACTCCCCATTCTTGACTTTATCATTTAATATCTCTCTCAAGATCTAATAATCCTTCATAAGATGACCAACGGTCCTATAGAACCCACAAAATTTAGAGACATTCTTCTCTTGTTTAGTAAGCACATGTTTGACCCTTAGGACCTTTATATTTCTATCTCGTAACTATCAGTCAAGCATCACATGTACTTTGCCCATTGGGCATAGGAATAATAGTATAGGTGTAGAGTCTTTGGACTTCTCAACTTTATGTTTCTTCCTTTGGTTAAAGCTTTCACCATAGGTTTAGCTTATGGATGAGGTCTGCCTATTAAACTTTGACCTCCCTTTTCTCTACTTTGTGATAGAGTTATAGGTCTTTTGAGCTTTCTCAACCATTTTAGTAAACAAAACTAAGGAGAGATTATCCAAATGTATGGTATAGTTTGTGAACAATCCTTAAAATGCGGATCTTTACTAATTCATTCTCATCGCGCACTTTGTAAACATTAAAGGAATGCTCCCTAAAATGCTCGATGTATTTTATTAGATCTTCTCAAGGTTTATGTAGAATCTATCCCATGTTGATCAAAGTAACTCACTCTTCAGTAGAAAAGAATTTTTCTAAGAGCATCTTATACATGCTCCCCATGAATCTACCAATCCATAGAGAAGGTTGATATATCACATATATTGCTTTTCCACAAGAGACTTTGAAAATTCTTTAAATTTTAAGTCATCATCCAACCCATAAATAGTCTAAGTCTTTATAAATTTCATCAGGTGTTCTTTGGCATTTCTCTTCTTTCTATTGAATAATGAAAATTTATGATTTATGTATTCCTTAGGGTACAACTTAGCAACAATGCACTAATTATATAAAAGTTTAAGATAAATACTCCTACAGTAAACTTCATTTGTATTTCTTTCATGTATTAGTTAAAGTCTTCCTTAATGACGAAGGAACCCTTTAAGGCAGATTTAGCAGCTTCTGCTAGTGCTATAGGAGTAAGATCAAGGTGGCTTGTAGATCCACCAATCATAATAGGTAAAGTAGGATGTAATGATGAAGAGCCTCTAAATTGAACTATTGCATCTCTCGCTTCAAGAGTAGAGTGCTACATAGGCATAGGACATTGTGTGGGAACTTGTTTGTTACTCCATAAGTGGCATCTTAATTAACAATGAGGGGATTAGATGGTTACACAACTTAAATGGTGCATTATTGTGTAGCTATAGCAGGGTTTGGGAGAACTATAACCTACTATATGACATTAGTAACAGCTATGCCAAGCATATGTTTGGTAAACATTGCTAAAAATTGATTTAACTTTTGAGTAACTTCTTCAAGTGTACACATCATTTGTGCATTATCAAGCAAAACTTTTGGTGGATTGTTGCCTTAACCAACATTTCCAAGTTATGGCATATTTCAGTAAGTAGCTTCACAGTTACCCTATTGATCTTGCATAGTGTTGTCAATAAGATTAGTCATCCTCTTCCTAGTGGGTATCACAATTACATTGTCAACTCCCCCAATCCCTAATATAGTTGCTAAAATGTAGATGAGAGATTCAAATGCAATAGTTATGCGTATGCTGCATGAGTCTCAAGTTACATGTAACCTTAAAGGATTGACTTAGTAATGACATGTAAGAGAAGACATAGAGAAGAAGATATAAGAAGGAGGAGTAAGCAATTTCAGGAAGCTCAAACATACACGTAATAAGTGGAGGAACTATAGAGTATCAACCATAGTTTTCAAAATTATGATTCTACCTCTATAATTCTATGAGTTTATGATTTTAGAAGGGTATATAAATCGTTTTCAAATACCAATTTATGTTTTTTATTAAGTTTATCAATTCTACATATTTAAGTTAAATGGACTAAAAACTGAAAAAATACAACTATGTTTTCACATTCTGTCGTATATTTTAAAAGTTGAATAATTACTATAAACATACTTACTGTTGATAGCCAATTTTCGTCCACACGACCTGGCAAGCGCTAATAGCTAAAAGCTTCTTATACTCAGCCATTCGGCTGTCAAATAGCTAAGTAATCAACATTCTTAGCTTCTTGTCGAGAATGTAGATCCAATCCCAATTTGAATTCATGTGCATGGTGCAAACATTTATCCTAAGCACGGTTATATTATATAACTACCTGCTCTCCCTATGTTTCAAGGAATGTGTCCAATCAAGAGGTTTCTATATGTCCCAACGGTTATTCCGATAACTACTGCTTTAGACACAATAAGTCTCCTATAAATACGAGAAAGAAACTTTGTAAGGGCATCTGATAACTCATAATCACTTACTTTACTTTACTTTCCTCATTTCTACTTACTGACTTAAGTATCGGAGTGGTCGCACCAAACTAACCCAGGTACTAAGCAATTTTCTTCTCTTTTTAGGACATTTCCAACTTCTAAAATTCACCAATAACACTTACGATTTTTTTAAAGTTATTTGATGTAGGTCGTAGAAACTTTTATTTCTATGTTTTGATTTTGCGTTTCAATTCAACTGACTTTTTAGCAATTCTAAGTAGAGTCATGAATTCAATAACCTTAGATGAATTCCATAGTTCTTGAAGAGAGGGAGTATGTTCTTTGTTAAAAGCTTTGCTTAATCATTTTGGATGACAATCTGATAGCACAACACCATTTCTCTTATCTTTCCAAAGTTATGTAATGAGTAAAAGCCCTTAAGTATTTATATAGTTAGGGCATCAACAATGTCCATTGGATCATATTTATAGTCAATGGCTAAGATGAGTCCTCATATTGATGGGTTCCTTAATGGGTTTATGTAGAGTCTAAGCCTCATGGATATCTTCTTTCGGTGCATAAACTTCATTGGAAAAGGTTGAAAACAGATGAATCGGTCCAAGGACTCTTATTCCAAACCTATTATACCAAATTTTCCTAAACCATCATATTTCTTGAACTAGCTTCCTAGACCCAATAATTAAACCCAAAGAGCCAACCTAGATTATAATTATTGGGCTTAAAGCTCATAAAACTATTTTAAACTCACTACAAATGTAAATTCCATAATCAATCCGTTATGATAATTAAAAAAAAATAGAAGAAAACTAAATATATCCTATTAACGAGAAAATAAATGATAACTCGATAGCAATTGGGCTAGATATTTTTCCCGCGGATACTGAAAAGAGATATCTTCCATATAAAAAGAAAAAACAAAAGAAAGAAACAAAAATCTTTGATGAACCCATCTTCTCATCATATCTATTATTGTTATGCAGGTATTTTCAGCCATACCAGTGAAAAGATGGGAGGACTGAATAATTCATTCTCTGATCGTTCCACGTGAAATTATTTGGGAAGGTAGCTACGGGTGGTGAAATTACGTCGGCAGTTCGCTTTAGAGGTGGGGTAATACGAATACGAACTGTGTGATGTAGCAAGGCTGTATTATCCAGTACACTTATTAAATTCTATTGGAGAGAATAACAAGTTGTTGGAGTAGGCCCATGGCTATACTTATTTTTGGCATATGCTCTTTATGTTATTTAGCTAAATGGGGATGCTAGTTCAATGTTGAGATCTCTATAAATTTAGTATAACTAATAGTCATCACTTTGTATGCAAATGCCAGTTATGGCTTTAATGGATTACGTTCTATGTTGCTTTTTGCTACTTCTTGGGTCTTCCGTTCATGCCATTACCATTGATGATGTAGTTTTGAGAACTACTTATGCTAAGTACGACACTAGTTTGCTGAACAGGACCATTTTTCCAAAAGGTTTTATCTTCGGAACCGGGTCGGCTTCATATCAGGTGGGAATATATGTACAAAACTCTCAAGTTTCTTCATCTTTCTTTTTCTTCCGTCTTTAGATAGAATGGACCACGTTCGCATCTCCCTTCTCTTAATTTGCATTATATAGGTGGAAAAAATAAAAACCCTGCTTCTTTCTGTCTCCATTTACAATGTTTTTGAACTTCTATTAAGCGGCATTCAAATTTTGCAATGGAAGTATTCATTAGACATGGCCTGTAAAGCTTCTCTCTCCCTCCTCATATTTTGTCATGATGCATTATTTTCATTGTTTCAGTATGAAGGTGCAGCGTACACTGATGGGAAAGGGCTAAATACATGGGACACTTACACCCACAAACATCCAGGTTTTCGATTTACATAGATATAATTCTTAAAATCAGGACGTCTTCTCTTCTTTATCTTTCTTGCTTCATTTTCTTTCCGTAACGTATAATACTTATCGATTTTTTTTTTTGTTTCTTTCCGTGGGTCCTGCAATCACAAAAAGTTAATTTGTTGGCATATAAAAGATAATGCAACACCTATATTTCAATTGACTAGGAAATTAACCATGGAAGCAAAGCAGTGGGAGTTCTTAGAAAGCTTTCCAGATACTCACAATTTTATGTTATTTTAAAAAAGTATTTTTAGATCCGTATTACGACTTTTACTCCAAGCAAAATCAGAAAATTTAAGTCTAATAAAATATACAATAGCTGAAAAAGAAAAAAAAAAAAACAGGGAAGATCGACCCTTTTATTTCAATTTGTTCATTTTTTATAATTTAAATATTATTTTAAAAAAGGACAGAAACAATAAAGTGGTGTCTAAAAAGTGTATTTAAACACTTGGCTTCAAAAAGTAGGAAGTTAAAATAATATTTGGTTATAAAGATTGAATTGAACAAAAACAATCGGATATGATAAATATAAAGAAAATTGGATAATGCAGACTCATTATACCATATTTAATTTGCACAATATTAGATACAAAATTTATATTAAAAAATTAATGATTTATATTATAATTTTTTATAATATTAAAAAAATAATATTAATTAACTCAATATTGTAATACGGAAATATATTTTTAAGAATGTAAAATATTTTTTATTTTTATCTAATGAATTTCATTTTTATACTACGATGTAGATATAACAAAATCCAATTTTTTTGTTTAGTCCATCAACTTAATATTTATCTAATTACTAAGTAATGTTATAAACCAAATATAGAAAAAAAAATTTTAGTTCAATCTAATAATACAAAAATTATGTAACCAAATGTTGTTTAAATGTATATAAAACAGAAAAAGAGGCTACATTTTTAATTTACCTTAAATTCTTCGTACAGGAAGACTTTTTGTCAATCCCGCAAGTAATGAAATAATAAATAAAGTTAGTAACTTGTAAATTCATTCGTTTTACAAAAATTTTTTTAGAAGAAAAGAAAAAAGAGAGTACCATTTTTTTTTTTTCATTTCTTAAAGCTTTTTTTACGAGTGACTAATTGGAATATATACTAATCATGGCTACTTACGATATTTGGAAAAATATACAGAATTAATCATTAATGTTTAATACTTATTTATTTGAGTCATCAATTTTCTTTTTTCCATATGATTTATTAATATTTTCCAAATTTTATAAAAATAAGACTTTCATGAACTTCCTTTGCCCATCCTTAGCGTGTATCAGCTTCTCACTAGCATTAGAGTAGTCTCCTAATTAAGGAAATTGGAGTTTTCACTTTTTTTTTTCTCTTTTTCTTTATGATTTTCTTTTATTTTATATTATATTATTAAATTAATTACTGATAATCAATCCAAAATTGACACGTGTCATATGGCAATGATGAATAAACAATTTAATGGAATTAAATGATAATCCTATTTTTGTAAAAATTTAAAACCATTCGGCATTTAAGTAGATGAAAATGAAAAGGTTAAGAAAGAAAATGAAAAGGTAGATAAATAATATTCATTGTTCAGCAACAAATATTTATTATACTTTCCCTATAGTATCTGAAAGGAAGCACGCAGATATGCTAATGGCAAATGTTTGGCGCATTTACGTACTTTTCCCTGATTAATTGGGTAAGCTCCGATTTGCTGAAAAATGACGATAACAATAATCGAAAGAAACGAGTAAGATTCGCGTTGTACGTGGCTTTTCCTGGCATATTTCATGGGGTAGACAGTAGATGTTTTGTCAAGAAGTTGGTCCAATATTTTTAGTAATTGAAATATGTTTTTGTCGTGTACGTCAGTTTTTATATTCACCATGCAGATGATAGATAAGTCAAGAAAGAGTTATGGTTTGATTTTGACAGATGATTCCTCCCGTATCAGACCAAACATCGATGTCCGGATTGGATTTTGTCACCTTCTGGTATCGACGAGTGAAGTTAATTTGACTGAAAAGTTTTTCCTCGATCACAATAGTGGTCTCCTACTTGTTAAATCTAAGTGTTGATTCATTAGGTAATAAAAGTTGCCAAATCTAGCAGAGAACGATATTAGCATTATGCATTTGTACACGACTAAAATTTTTACCCACTCATAAATATGCATATTCATTCTTTATTTTAATAGGATCGATTTCAATTTTTATCTCACTATTTATTTTCATCTTTTTTTAATATAAACCGTTAAATCCATAATTTATTTAATAGTTTAAATTTAAATAAATATAAATTAAAGATAAAAAAATAAGATAAAAAATAAAGACGAACAGTAGAAAATTCCATACATAATATATAAGAATTCCACATGTACAGTGCAATATGGTTGCACAACAAATCCATATACACCTAGACATATATATACACATATATGTACATATATATACACACATATATACTAAATATATATATTATAATTAAAGGTATGTAAGTAGGTTTTAACCTATGAGCTGACCTATTTAATCTGCTTTTAAAATTAATTTAAGCCAAAGTTTTATAATACGTTTAAAAGTAGATCAAATAAGTATTTAACTTACTTTTTAAATGAGTTAGATCTGAGTTTTATTAACCATTTAAAAAGTAGGTCAAACGAGCTCAATCCATTTAACTTGTGAACTAAAGTAAGCCGAATTAAATTAGTCAATTTAATCTACTTGCATACCTCTAATCATAGCTACTAATATAATAAGGCTAAAAAAATGTGATATCACATAAATTATGGTAGAAATCCATGTACAACCATATAAGAGTGAAAAAAAAAAACTTGAGATGTCACATAAAATATAGCTCGCTTATCTTCATTCTTCTACATAATTGAAAAGAAAGGGAAAGAAAAACAAATAAAGATATTAGCTTTCAAATAGAGAAACCATCCTTTTTTTTTTTTAATGGTCTGTTTAGAAAATAAGTTAAGATTTCACTTCCTCAAAACCTTCTTATAATTCCGTATCAATCTCTCTTGTAGACATTTATTCTAATACTTTTACTATATTTAGTTTGTCATAGCATGTGACATAAATTGTCCAAATCTAAATATTTGAAATAAAAACAAATCAGACACAAATCAATCATCTTTCCAAGTAATTGATTTTAAATGAAAAATATATTAATAAAATGCATAATAATAATAATAAAAAAAAATCCCAAAAAGGACCTTATAATTAAACGTGGAGTATAAGGAGAAGATAAATAATTTATAGGCAAAAAAGCAAAGCTTATGAGCAGTATCGGTTTAATCTTATTCATTCTTTAGCTGATTTAAAATGAACTACAAATATTTAGCCTGATTTCAGTTGAGAGAAAATTTCCAAATCACATATCAAATGAAGAACCAGTTTGCGGTTTTAGTTTGGTTTTGAATCACTGGAGGTGTACACAGCAGTTGGTTAATTGGATTCACATAATTTCAAATGCTCCGTCCCCATTCGACACATAAGATAAATGAGGAGAACAAATGGAAAAAGGAAACCCACAGCCTTTTAGGTCCTTAGGATCAGTAGAAATTGTATCTATTTTCATTCATTGAAACCTATTTATTTTATCAGAAATGGATCCAAATCCTATTTTTATCCTTGTTTCTTTTGTAAACGATGATAGAGTGACCTACCTACATTTTTAATCGATGTTGTTGATCTAACGACAGATATAGCTGTTTCAGAAGATTATATATGTATATACCATTGTTATATTTTTCTTATGTCTTACCTTTTGTCATAAAATTTCAGAGAGGATCTCTGATGCGAGTAATGGAGATGTTGCCCTGGATTCATATCACCGCTATAAGGTATGGAAAATATCATAGCATTAATTAATTTAGTTGATTTAGCCTGTGTAGTGTTGATGTTGACGTTCTTTTTCAAATAAAAAAGATGATTGCGTGTTGTGCGGTCGTGTCCAAAAGATAAAAATGAATTTAAATATCACACATTCAATGATAATATAACCAAATAAATTATTATAGCATTGGATAAAGTGTTTGTTGGTTTGGGTGGGGGACGTGGGTGTTGGGGTGTGTGGAAAACATTCATATTTTTCAAATGAGCTTTTTTAAATAGATAAATCTTCTGAAACGTACTACTATACTTCCACTTGTCCTATTTTCCTTATAAAAATAAATGAAATGGTAAAAACTTTAAGATTTAAAAAAAAAAATGTACAAAGCAAAAAGACAGAGAAAAGGAAAAGCGAAATGGGCCAGAATCAGTATTATCGAATTCCTTTTTTACCATATATGGTAATTTATGGTTTATATTTCCAGATTAATTTGGTGAATTTTTTTTTATTAAACATATAATTTTGAAGACAAATAGAAAGTAATAAATATTTCATCTTATAAAAACTTTGTTTTGCCTTCAGCTATTAAATTCTTTTAGTAAGAAAATTTTGTAATGTTTAGAGAATAAATAGAAAAATATAACAATGATCCTCCACCTTCAACTACTTATCTATTCTAGTTATTCATTAAAATTTTCTTTTCTGAGTATTTAATTTTTTGCTATCGTTTTATATGAATTCTTTGCTTATTTACTTTTCTATTTATATCTTCCATTTGGAAATGATATTTCACCATGTCTATTGATTATTTGATTAATTTCTTTTAAAATGGATCTTGTTATTAATAAAAAAAAAATAATAATAACCTGTTGAACTGGTTTTTATCTTTACTAGCATGAATTAAAATAATCAATAAACATGATGGGGAAACTTGTTCTATTCTTTTTAAAGTGGTGAAGCCTAAGCAGTACAAATAGAGTCTCAAAAGGTGAAAGAGGTAAAAAGAAAAATAGTATAAAATTAAGGACTCGAATTTAACAATTCAGAATGACTCAATAAGGTGGATGACCATTTCTATACTTCTTTTCTTATCCTACTTTCTACATTTTACAGGAAAGATTGATATATTAAATTTTTTAAATGAGTATTAAATAATTATTTGACAGGAAAATAAAATCATCTTTATGCTCTATTAAAGTGTGTGACTGGGAATATATAAAGTTTGGGAGGAAAAGTGACATTATTTTAATTTCCACTTCTTCTTTTTTTCCAATTCGGAACTTGTTTGTTAATCAAATACAGTAAAAAAGAAACTTCTTCTGTGATCAATATTTTAAAGCGTTGTTTCATTGGGTCCAATATTTTTCTCAGCCTTAAACGACTGTTTAGCTTTCCACTGTTCTAGCACTGGCTGTTATGATAATTGAATGCAGCTCGGTATAACTATAAAAAAATATTCTATGTAGAAGTAAGTATTGCTAAAACTAATGTAACTAAGGCTTCTTTGCTTCTTTGCAGTTTTTCTTTTTTTCTACTATTTTTAACTTTCGATAGATAACCAAAACTCTAGAAGTGTTATTTATTATTTTAGCAATATCAAGATGCTTTGGTAATTAGTTATTTTTAGCTCAAATGACGATGGTAGGTAAAGGCGATTACCGATGACAAATAATAAAGGTCATCTATCATAAAAGATTTATTTATTTTACCAAAGGGATTTTATTTTTTACGAGTGAACATCACCATATTTTTTATTTTTTATTTTGGTGTTATTTTCTATAATTCTTAACCACCATAAGTAGTGGTAAGTCATTGCAGTCGCTTTTCATAACCACTTGAAAGTTTTCATTGTAAGAAGGCATCCTAATTTTGAAAGTTACATTTATCCTTCATTGCACGAAGATATGTAAAATGAAAAGTTTTCAATAATAAAATTGGACAAGATGAGAACTTAGTCCCCAAAAGAGTATGGTTGTTTTTATGAATTCAATAACTACCTCTCATCCCTTCTTTTGCTTAGGTATGCAATCTAATTTGTACTTGCATTAACTTTTTTCAAAACTAAGGAAAAAGAGTAATTAAAAAATGTTTTTCACTTATAAAATATTTTTAAATACTTAAACTCAAATATAGATTGGAACTCTCTGTGTTATAGCTATTTTGTGATATAATTACAACATTATCTTTTTCTATACAATTTTAACCATGATTTACAAAGGATGGCATCTAAATAAGGGAAATTAAAGAAAATTGCATGAATAGAATTGGAGGGGATAAATCTAACATAAGTCTATATACCTTCAATTTTTGGCAATTTAAGGGTCAAATTTTTATTTTTATAATAATTCATTGTTTGTACTTTCAATTTGGTTGCAATTTAGTGAAATAAAAACTTTAATAAATGAAAGTATGGACACCAAACTGCAATTAGATTAAAAGTATACATAATAAATTGTGGAAAATAAAAGTTTAGACATTAAATTACCAAAAAATTAAAAGTACAAACACTTATGTAACACTTATATGGTATTGCATATTAAGCCTTTCCTCAAACTCAAGGGACACAAAATAACCTTAAAGTTACATAAAGTATCAAGCAATGTATTTAGATGTACCAACAATGAATATTTGATGAAATTTAATTTTCTTGGTTTGACCTGGTCCCAATCCTCAACCCCCAAACCATCCCTGTCCTTAGACCCCGTTTCGATTCCATCATCATTGACAAAACTGAATAGTTGATATTATTACATAAGAATATAATCAGCAGATATATTATTTGACATTTGAATGCCCTAGAAAGGAACAGTTAAATCAAAATATTTACTTTAATTTTCAATTTGTGTAGTATGTACTTTTTAAAATTTTCTTGTAATAATTCATAGAATTATACAAATCACAGGGAAACTAGAAACTAACGTTGATAAAATGGGGCAAGTGGCAGAATTTCGTTCATCTTCACGTATCTTTCTATAACTGATGCAGGAGGATATAAGGGTTATGAGGGAAATGGGCACGGATGCTTACAGGTTTTCCATCTCATGGGCTAGAATATTACCGAGTAAGATTATTTCCTCTTTATTTTTTAATTATAATTTTCATTGATACATCTTTTCTTCATACGAGTTCACTGTATGTACGTTTATGCTTTTGCAATGTAATAGTTTCTTAGGAATTATATTTTATTTATTGCTACAAAAATTTACCTTAGATAGAACAACAATATATATTTGGAAAGAGAGCTTCCAGTAGTTAAGGAGTGGGGTTGGTTTGGTTAGATTTGATTTTGCTCTTCAAATCAGATAACTTTTTTTTTCTTTTCTTCTTCCAACATGCTACATTCATACAAACCATTGGGGAAACCAAGATTTTAATCCATATAGTCGATAAGAATACATAAGTTATGAAACTAAATGGTGAAGCTGTCACACCAGTGTCAATATGATATTAGCTCATAGCAATTAACATTAGACCACGGCTCTACCAGTTGACCTCAAGTCACTAGTGGTTAATTAGTACTTATTAGTTGGCTATCATCTTACTGGTTAATATACTTTTGTATAAAAAGAAAAAGAAAAATTTTAAGAAATAGAAAAGTGAGATTGGAATACATCATGAAAAAGAAATAAAAATTCAATAGGTATTATATGTCATGTATTATATTCACGTGATGTGTAAATACTAATAAAATATCAATACGGATAATAATAGAAAGAATAACTTTCAAATCAATTATTACACTTGATTACACATCAATATTTTATTAGTATTTATACACTATATATACATAACACGTGATGAAAATTATCTATTGAACAGTGCTATATATGTAATAGTAATGAGTAAATATTAATAACATAGATGTACATACACATGACATATACTATCAAATAAATCTTTTTTCCCACGCAAGATTGTTGGGATTCAATCCTCTAGTTTGATTAATTTTTTTCTCTTTTAATTTTGTTTGATATACAAATCAATGATTAAAATTATCTCAACTTTTAAAATATTTGTGATTTCATTAAGATATCATTTTTTTACTTTATAATTTTAACTATTGATTGTACATAGCAGTATTATAGAAAGGGAGAGGAGTAGTAAATTGAGGGAAATTATGTATGATTCCTAATGTAAAATCGGTTAGACGTTCACCTATCCAGGTTGATCTAATTTGGTGCTGATAGCAAGTAAAGAGAATTTGCACGCTTATTGACATTACACGGGCCATATGCAAAGTACATAAATAAGTTGTTCTTCTGCATAACGAAGCTCCTTTTGAAATTGTTGACATTTCAGAAGGAAAACTAAGTGGAGGCGTTAACAAACTCGGGATTCAGCATTACAACAACGTTATTAATGAGCTTCTTGCCATTGGTATGTATCCTCAAACTATAATAATAAATGTTTTTCATTTTGTAGAACTTTGTATTCGATTCACTTATCTGAGTCCTTTTCCCATCTTATCTTCCTTAATTATTATTACATTGCGCAGGCATCCAGCCTTATGTGACAATATTTCACTGGGACCTTCCCCAAGCCCTTGAGGATGAGTATGGTGGTTTCTTAAGTTCCCGTATTGTGTAAGTCAACAGAGAAAGTAGTAAATTTTTTTTTTTATATAATTTCATAATTGGGTCCATCTTTTGACGTTACATATGAGCATGACAGATGTTGATCATACAATATGTCGAATCCGAAAAGCATCGTGTAGTTTAATTCGAGGGATGTTTGACAAGTTTAACATTTGCTTTGGTTCAAATATTGCAGGGATGACTACAGAGACTACGCAGATGTTTGTTTTAAGGCATTCGGGGATCGAGTAAAGTATTGGTTCACACTAAATGAGCCATTGACCTTCAGTAATGGAGGGTATGCTGGCGGTACGTTGGCGCCTGGTCGATGTTCAGCTTGGCAAAAGTTGAATTGCACCGGTGGAGATTCAGCCACTGAGCCATATGTGGTTTCGCACAATCAACTTCTAGCCCATGCTGCTGCTGTCAAATTGTACAAGGAAAAATACCAGGTCTAATAATCCAGTGCCCTTTGACATTTGAAGTTAATTCTTTTATTAATGTTGCGACGTGAGACCATGTTTCCAACTATTTGAAAATTTTTCAAAATTCAAATTATTTCAAGAGTTGAAAATAAATTATCTCTCAAATTGAATTTTTTTTTATTTTTTGCAGGCAACTCAAAAAGGCGCTATTGGAATAACGTTAGTGTCTCACTGGATAATCCCTGCTTCACGTGCCAAGCACAATATAAATGCTGCCCTCAGATACTCGGACTTCATGCTTGGATGGTAAGTATGTGCTTGCCAATTAGAAAATATATTCAAATTGGGTGTTCACATATTGAGATAATCTTTGAAGTTTGAACTGACTTCCGCTATATAATATAAAACATTTCGCTAATCTCTCAAGGATATTCTAAAACCAATTGTTTGTTTGAATATTTCATTTAGATGAGTGGCGTTGAATAACACTAGGACCGTGGTTACTGGTTAGTTAATTACATAAAATAAAATTAATTTGATAAGATTGAATTCCTATTGATTTTATTTATTTATTTATTTTATATATATATAATATAATTTGGAGTGTTCTAGGAAAGAAACTTGCTATTGGTTTTGAAAAGAAATTTTTTTGAAGTATCTAGGGATGAGATGAAAAGAGAGAAATATATAGCTTCTAACATATTGGAAAAGAACATTGTAATTTAGTGTATTAATACCGGTCTCTTAACAGAATAAGCAAGATTTAGGTCCTCCTCTTCTAAGTTATAATATGTAATATGATTAAAAAAAAAAAAAAAAAAAAAGAGCCATGGCATTGAGAGGCAGAAATCCATCTTTTGTCCCCCTTTATGCAAGTTCGTCACACTCATTAAATCAAAGTAAATATAGATTCCACGAGATCCTATTCAATGAACGAAAAAACGTGTGAGTACTTAGAAAAATGGTAAGGTTAATACAATATGTTTTCATTAGTTGAGATATAAAGCGAATGTAATTAGCCATAATGGCCAACTTTATCTATATAGTGTAAGAAGTGATCATCGGGCAAATATAGGTGGCCTTAGACCTTGCTTAATTTACGGAGTTTTTTACCCCTATCCAAGCCCTCATTTGCTCAATTTTTGGGCTAGGGATTTCTAACTATTGCTTATGGGCTAGCATAACAAACAAAGTATATTTATATATCTATATCTATACTCCATCAAGGAAAGTTTTGGTGATTGCCAATCACACTTGACATATCTAAATATATTCATTATAAAATATGCTAAGTTCATTTAGTCTAAGCAATCGGTTATCTATCAATAACACGATGCATACAATGTAACCACAAACTTGAAATTAACAAAATCACACATTAATTCATAAATCATGAGAGCAATGTGATTGATTTATCAAATATTTGGAGCTTGCTCACGCACAATACTATTATTGATTCAATTATCTATGTGTTTAAAACATGATAATTGCAACTATTTGGTGCACTAGGCCCTTAAACATAATTCTAACTATAAAACTTGATTTAGTACTCCTGTCCTCTCTAGATTAAGAATACTTATTATAAGTACGTATAAGATGAACAAGATTACAAATTTCCCAATACTACAATTCATCTTATAATGCATAAATCATTAATCTTAAAGTGTTTAGGCTCAATTGTATCTTTAAAACTAATTGATTACAAGTTTCATTGAAATTATGTTTTCTCTTTCCTAATAAAAATATTCTAAGAAAAGGAATAAAATAAAACCAATACATAACCCTTTTCGTATTTTGTATTCGCAAAATCTCATTATACACATTTGAGCGATTCCCATTGTTAAAGTGTAATTGATACCACTTGTCCGAGTTGGATGCAACTATTATAGAAGTTAGAGATTTAAAATCCAAATTATCAAGTCAAAATTGAGAGGTTTGAGTCGATTAGGCAAATGGAAACAAGGACTAATCCAAATTCTTGAGTCAATATCGTTAGTTGCTTCAACTGTGATAATTGATCTAACTAATTAACTACCACATTGAGATACAACACATATATGAATATATTATTCATCAAAGTATATCACAATATTATCGTTTCTTATGGTTTTAACAGGTTTATGGATCCATTGATATATGGTGACTATCCACGCAGCATGCGTTCATTAGTAGGAAAAAGACTTCCTAAATTCACAAAAGAGCAATCAATGATGGTCAAGGGATCGTTTGATTATATTGGAATAAATTACTACACAGCCTATTATGCAACCTATTCCCCGAACTCTAATAATCCACCAAGCTATTTGACCGATTCCCTCGCCACTGTGAGTTGTAAGAATCACCACTTTAAACTTTTTACGTACATACTCTAATAATGCCCTAATATATTCTCCCTAACTAATAATGAATACTAATGTTAAGACCACATTTATTTACCTTTGCAGCTACGCTTCATGGAGTTGCAATTGGCCCTCCGGTATGCCAATTTTTCCTTTTTCCTTTTCAAAAAATATGTGCCTGCTTCTTATGGAATACATCGGCTGTAAGCTTTTTATTCACTCCTTTGGTTGTGATGCACAGGCTGCTTCAAGCTGGCTATATTCTTATCCACGAGGAATAAGAGATTTACTATTGTATGTGAAGAATAAATATAAAAATCCAGTAATCTACATTACGGAGAATGGTAAGAGAATCGCCTATGAAATTGTTGAATATTTTTACTTCTAGATTATGTTTTAAAAAATAGTGAATATTTCCCTTTTCAGTCTTTCAAATCGAAGGATATTTGATGGTTTAATTTCCTTTTTTTCCTCTCGAAACAACACAACTATAGGAATGGATGAGTTCAACAATTCCACATTGCCACTGAAGCAACAATTAGCTGACCCAATGAGGATCGATTACTATTATCACCACCTTCAGTACCTTCAGCAGGCAATTAAGTATGTAATACTTTTCCTTTATTCAAATATGCTCAAAGTATTCATCAAAATAAATCTTTTGCATTTATGTATGATTGAATATTGTTGTAGCATGAAAAAAAAAAAAAAAAACTATATGTGATGTTGTATATGGTTGATGTCTCTTCTACAGGGAGGGTGCAAATGTGAAAGGTTATTTTGCATGGTCATTATTGGACAACTTCGAATGGAGCAATGGATACACCGTTCGATTTGGAATCAACTATGTTGATTACAAAAATGGACTCAAAAGATACCCTAAACACTCTAGTTTGTGGTTTAGGAGCTTCCTCCGCAAGCACTATTGATGGCATCTTCTACGTTGATTATTGAACAATAGGGCTTAATGCCGACTCTCTAGTATCCAAATTGTAATAAGCACTCTGCATTTTTCAAATAATCATTTCCTCTGCTATGGAAATTATGATGTTGGCTAAGAGTAAATGAAAACTAAGAGGTTTTGTGGAGGAAGCAATATGTCTTTAATATGGATTAGTTGTTATATGTTGCTATATCCTTTGACTATTAAAGTAACTCCTTATTTTAAGCTAATAATATATTTGTACACCAATGGCACATTTGATTTACAGAATAGGACGGTAGAAATAGAATTACACTCCTATAGAATATAATATAGAAGTAATAGCTATTATTTGCTTTATTATTCCTAAAATGGCATTAAGTTTGGGAATTAAACTCCTTTGGTATTAAGGCATTTTGGTTGTATAATATGAACTTTTCCGATTTCTGATCTTTTTCCTTTTACATAAGTAAGCATTAAGAGACATGGTAAAGTACTACGCAATGTTGTATTGGACATTGAGTGCTTTGAAGAGAATTATCGAAAAGAATAACCTCCTGTAAATCCTTAATATGGTTCCTTCCCTAATTATCACAACAGGCCTCGGTAGAATGTTATGTTTCTTGTCCAGTGATCTGCTTTATGCTCTACAATATAAGCCTTAATGTTGTATTAATGTAATGGATTGGGCAGTTTGACCAAGCAAGTACACTTGGTCGTTCCTAGAGTGAAATTACAATGATGTAAATTTAGAAGTTCCAAATCCATTGTTTAAACATGCAACAAAAAATACTTTCGAGTAACAACAACAATTACTAATGTTAATTTGTCAGAACAAGTAAAATTAAAATCACCATTTAGAACTAATGCGACTTTAATTATAACTATTAGGATTCAATGATGCTAAAAGAAGTAAAAACAGGTAAGTAACTAATCCTTTGTTAGTTTGGCCAAAAAAAGAAAAAAGAAAAACAACAACAACAACAATCCTTATCAGAAAAGCTTCTTCTTTCTAAAATTTTTTTCTCTCCTTTGTCTTTTAAAAAATTCCACTCTCCAAACAAGGGGCCGCCGCGTAACCACTAGCATCCGCGTCTTATCCAGTAAACCAGCACCTCCTTCTCTCCGTTTTCTTCCCTTTCGCGAACTTCTCTCTTCTTTCCATTCTCATCCAACGTCGTCGAATCCTATTTCTTCTCCTTTTTACCTCAATTAGAACTCTCTTTCATTATTTTTCTCAAAAACCTTTTAGAGCACTTTCACTTCTATCATTGGCTGTTGTGTCTCCCAATTTTCTAACTGTTCCTTTGGGGGCCTAAATATTGAAGGACGCTTATGCGGTTGAAGGAAGGAAGGATTTCAAATAAAAATTCTATATTCAAGATTTATTTGCAGTTTTGTTCTGTGTTCTATCTCTTTTATGAGAATTTTTTTTTTTTATTATTATTAGAGTACTGATTTTTATTCTCTTTATAAATTTTGTGTTAGGATGTTCAATGTCATTATTATAAAAGAGATGTGTCCTTTTCTAAATCGGGTACTTAAGTTCCCATATTTTTTGTTTAGTTTATTGGTAATTCTTATCCCATAGACTGTGACATTCCTGTATCTATTTGAATAAGACGAATATGGGTGTTTTGCCATTAAAAAAATATAAAAATAAAACAACGACAAAGACAACAAAGCCCAGGTCTGCTTAAGGTTCACAAAAGGACGTCGTTTTAGTAAATAGATCACAGCTATTTAAATGTATTTCTTTTAGTGACAGAGAGATCCGTTTTAACGAAAACTGCATGGAATAGAAATCTTTTACATCATGATGACCTCATTCGGTAAGAGAAAAAACTCCGTAGATGCTTTATTGGGTCTCCTTTCTTCCTCTCAATAAATTCTAACTATTTAAGATCAACCAATAATATAGGAAATAAAAGAATAATCACCTACTCTTAAAAAAGGTGCTTAAAGTGTTACATCAACATCCTAAATACTTCTCTTTTCTAAGCATACTTTCACAATATAAAGGGATACAAAACCAAAATTATTTATCAATTTTTAAAATCTTTTATAGATCTTATATTATTATTATTTTCAGAGAAAGGCACATGAATACATTCTTCAAAAAAAAATCTTAAAAAGGGTAAAGAAAAAACATATTACCTATACAAAGTAGGAAAAGTGCTTTTCAAAAAAGTATTTTTCTCATTTTTGTAATTAAGGAGAAAAGCATGTTTCTAAAGATAACCTTTTTTTTTTATAATATAGGACTGAAGAAGAGATGCTTTAGAAAAGTATCCTCTTCTTTAATATTTTAATATAAAAAGTATTTTTCTCATATGTGCTTTCACTATCCTAAAAATAAATACCTATCTCACAACATTTTATTTGACACGAGACTAAAACTCTAGAAAACACCTCTCTTTCACTCTTAGTCAAATTGCTTGGTTCCTCTCCAATCCAACATCATCAACCCCTTTTTTTTTTTTTTTTTTTTTTTCGCTTTCTTCACTCGAAATTGAAGGTAAACTATTCTGTTTTTATCAATTTTTTTACACGAATTATTCATATTAATGCAATTTTCACAATCTCTATCCTAAGTTTTCATGCTTATATGAATCTGTGATTTCTTCATTTTGATGTTGCTTTTGTGTGTAATTGTCAATATTATAACGCATAGTTAGACAATTTGGTTGTAATTTATACATTGGCATATATTCTAGTCATAGTGGAGTTTAAATTTGAGTGTTTAGCAGATCGTACATTAAGTGTTCGGTGAAATGACTGTGAGAATAGAAAATTGTTTAGTTTAGGTTAAGTTAGGAGTAATGGTACGAAGATGAAACGTACAATGCACAAAACATAATGTACTGACCAAGATGTTCATGTTGATGTAGATAGGTTGGAAATGGTAGGCACAGTGAACTTCATGGTTTATGCCTATGAAAATATTGTGAGAGAAAATTCAAGACCAAAATACGATCGGGACTTGATAAAGATGCTGAAAGTAAGAACAAATGCGAACTTTTCCAAACTATTACAAAAGGTTTGCTAAAGCATTGCAATTGATGTGAGACCTCAATCTATAATCAATTAGTTAGGATTTAGAGCACGGCCTCAACCAAACATGAAAAAGTATTCACACGTAATGTACATATACGTAGTTTATCAAATATGAAAGGTAGCCGATATATATGAGTGTGTGTCTATGTAAGCAAAGATTAACAAAGACTTCAACTATAAGTATATCATGTTCAACTTGATTAAATATTTAACAAATAAGTAAATATGAGATTTGCGATAATATGATGAAAATAATCGAAGTGGTTTTATGAGTTTAGACTTCAAAAACGATCAACAAAATAATTATATGAAAAAAAAATAAAATAAATTTATTAATATTACTTGTTCATTTATGGAGCTAATAACTAGCATGTGTATACCCATAATATAATAACTATTAAATATAGATTAAAATGCTCTAAAATTTATGTAAAAATAATTTATTAATACAACAATATTGTCAGTTAGTAGGAACTTTCACAAGTTGGAAGTACACCTTAAAAGGAATCTTTTCAATTATAACTAAGGAAATTGGTACATAAAACTTAAATGGAATGTAATATTAAACAAATAAATAAATAAATGCACATGCCCTTTTGGTAGCAACATCAACATCTACCTATCTTTATTTGATTGGACCGAGGAATTCATTCTAAGTGTAAGAGTAGCTGAGTTACAGCAAGATGTGGGTAAGTAATTTTATTAGATTAATAAATATGAAAAACAAACCTTACAAATACTTTGCACTAGAGGAAGAATTAGCTCCCTCGCTCATACAATACTGACCCTTACAAGAAACGTTTGCATCCTAAATTTTTGTCTCTCTGAAGACGTCCCAGTGGTCTTGTTAAATGCTACCGGAGAAGGAAATTAGAAATTTCACATGGTGAAGATAAAGTGAAAGTATCAAATTAACATGTTTTTAACTTTGAAAGTTCAAGGTAAGCAATTTTATCTCTAGTTTACTATTGTAGATTTGTACTTTCAATTTGGTTATTAATTCTAGTACTTTCTTGACAAAATACCCGTTTGATAGCATTAAAAAAAAAAAAAAAAGAGAGAGAGAAAAGGGAGCTTGAATAGAAAATCAAGAGAATGTTTTTCTTTTTATGGCTCTACATAATTCTTGTTCACACATGTGAAGTGTGGTTTTGAAAGGGTAAAAGCTGATGTGTAGTTGTTTATTTAATTATCATGCGATCATCTAGAATTAAAAGCCATGATCGACTAGTAGGGGAAAAAAAACAACAACCATATGTATCATGAAAAATGAGATATTTATATATTTTATAGTCATTTGAGTAGGCGATTAACTGATTTATTGAATAAAAATTTACGATGATAAGAAAAACAAATAAATAAATATACACACATGTATATATATATTTCTCTAGGCTCGTAGTAATTTTTAGGCTTGATTCCAATGATTTTTTTCCACTTAACATGAATTTATTTGCTTAGATTCATAACTTGGGATGTATCTGATAACAGTTAATCTACTTTTTGGAATTTATATTGACAAAGAATGGTGCTGGAAAGATTTGATTTTCTTAGGAAACTATGTGCTCAAGCTAAAGGGATGGCTCCTAATGGCATATCTATTTTATAATTTTCTAATATTTATAATGAATCCTACGACCAACATGCCATCCTTAATAAATCTGAAAGATGAGGGTAATATTTTCATTATGGCCATACCTTAATAGAGGGAGAAAAAGTAATTTTCTTTTAATGAAGTTGGAAAAAAAAAATCGAAATCGTGTATATATATTCTATCGTCTCGTTTCTATGAAATTATTGGTAGCAATAGGTTTACTTTTAATCAAGTACATAATGATTTGAATAACTTACAACCTCTAAGGACTTCTGTAAATGCAGTTCCATGATGGGTATTTCGAATCTTAAATATGGCTTTACGAATAAAGACTATTCTTCGTCACGAACACAACAAGATGTCTGATTAATTGTATAAAAAAAAAAATACTTAAGATATGTAGTGTGTATACTATAAATTGTATATATAAACACACGCATGTACACCCTACAAATAACTATACATACATATTTAGCATATGCTACACGAGAGCACATGTACCATAATAAAACCTTTGTGTCTATGTAATACTTTTATATATATATATAGTACGACAATAATATATATATTTGTTAGTTTTCCTCGTATGCAACACTATTATAGTATTCCTTTTTTATCGATGTATAAGCCACACAAAATGTATATAATATATATAATGTAAAATAAAGTTATCATTCCGTGATGATGTACCTTATAAATAAATAAGCTAAACAAGTTATAACATCGCCATAATTCCCTGAATTTAATATAAGTTTCCATACAAAGAAGATTACAGTATAGCAAATCAATTCAACTCAACGAAACCTTAAGGAAATGGGATCGTTAAGGAAATGGGATTGATGCTGCATAGCATTTTAAGGTATTATTTTAGAATATCTAGAGATTTTGATATGAATTTGCTTATGCTTGTAGTTAACTATTTATGCATGTGCAACACTTGTGTTTAAGATTCAATTTGCTATAATGGGGGCTAAGCTCCAGGTTGTGATTATTCTATTAACATTATTATATTTGAATTGTTTGAGTTTAGTTAATCACCGTAAAAATGAACTAACTTGAACTCGGCTTAATATCCAACCTGACATGCATCACAACCTATTAAGAGTAGCGGTTAGGATTCTCAGACCAAATACGAACCCCCTTCAATGAGAATTATTGAAATGGTCATTTTTCCATCCTTAGCTGAATTAAGTAACAAGAGAGAAAGTCATAATAGGGTTAGGAGCCGTAGTTTAAAGTTGGTCATGGGAGGAGAGTGTTCTCCATTGTACTAGCTCTGGTTTAGTTTTGATTTGTGAGTGCATGACATCAAGCTCCTCAACCTGAATTAAAGTAAGCGAAATTTCTCTAATCTTACGACAAATCAAATAATATCGTGCGATGGCATTTATTTATACACACATTACATCTAATCAACTTAGTTGAAAACTCTGCCTGTAATATATCGAATGCATACTTCTATCTCTACCCCACTTACTAAGCAAGTTATTACTCATTCCCCTATAGTCTGTTTGTAGGTTTAGAGTGGAACTACAAGTATTGCACCCAAAACCAGAACTTTAGCAAACGAGATTGAAGAGTAGGGATCAAGAAGAATTCGACTAAATTCGGCTGAATTCTATTCTAATTATTGACTCTTTACTAACTGCTAAGAAAACTATCCGAGTCTTCTCAAGGGGCTCGTTAGTTTTCAATCTTTTAATCTATATACCAAGTAACGTATACCTATGGGTTTTACGAATACTCTTCTGAAAAGTCAAATTATGAGTTTGTTTTATTTATCAATTATTTCCAAAAATTATTCTATATGTTTATATCAAGCAAATATTGAACTGGATGTTTCAAAGTAGTAAAGTTGAGTATGCTTAGTATAAACTAAGTTTATAATAATAGCTATAAGGTCAGTTTCTATCTTAAGATAATTCATACGATAGAACTGTTATAACTCTATCTTTTCAAGACATGACAATTGATGCAAGTGCTAACAGCATTGAGATTTTATATCAACATTTGAATGCATATTTAGGAGTTGTATCCTACTCCTTGATTGCTATAAAGAATGACGAGGATGTCGAAAACTTATTTGAAATGACGAAAACATTTAAGTAAACCTATATTCCACCAATTGCATATGAGATTCGGAGAAGCAGAAAGAGCACCCCCTACCCATAAGTACAAGTGGCACATGTGCCTACAACTTTGTTTAATGAGCCAATTGAATATGAAGATGAGTCACTGCCCATGTCTGTCCCTGCATAGGATTATGATACTACAGTTAATGAGGTGGTTAGACCGGTATTTCAAAAGGAAGTTCCACATGACCGATTGGTTCAACATCTAGGAAGGTTAGATGATAAATTAGAGGATAATGATGTGATGATTATAAGCCGAATAGAGATCAAGAGGATAATGATGATGATTGTGACAACGATACTGAAACTGAGATACCTCCAACATGTCCCATTGTTCTCCAAAATGAGTGCAAGTCGTTCCTATATTTTGGAAACATTACCTAAACCTCCTTACACCAGCACCGAGTCATCCTCCAAAGGTTCAAACGACCACATCAACTGTTAGGGATGTGATACTATTCTTTAACAAGGGCAAAGATGATGGCTATGTATAATTTCAAAGGAATGTTAACAAAGAGTTTAGTAACTTACATGCTAGTGACCTTTATACAAGTATGAGATTCAATGATAAGGGTAAACTTATGAAAGCTATTAAGCGCTACCACATTAAGCATCATGTAGACTTTAGATCAGTGGAATCCAAAAAGAGCAAGTATTTAGTAGTGTATACTAAGCACGAAGGTGGATGCAAGTGGAGATTAAGGGTATGTAAGAAGAAAGGAGAGGATGTGTAGGTCATAACAAGGTTAGTATGACATCATACATATGTAAATCCAATCATAACTCAAGATTACCAGCAATTGGATTTTAATACGATGGCAAGAGAGTTTTTGAATGTCATTAGAGAAGACCTCGATACAATAATTTCTCATTTATACAGCCCTGATACAAAAATGTCATTAGGTCAAGAAACCATATGCTTAACATCGAAAAAAGTGACAAGTATCCAATTTGGTTTAGGGAGGGATGGAAATCCCCCAATATGACAAGAGACGCATACATTTCATATGGCTTATCGACAACATATTATTACATTCTAAGATGTCAAGGTTTACTTCAACCTCCGAGTTGATGGCATGGTAGTTATTGGCAAGGGAAGATGTGTTAAGTTGACATGGCTACAAAAGCATTTTCGACTTTTGTTGCGTACGGCTGATGAAGAGCAGGTGAAGAGACATGCTAAGACCTACATTTTGCAAATTCTAGGAGGGAATTTACAGATAAGTTAGGGAACCTAGTTCATCTATATTCCTTCTACTATTAGAAGACTTTAAACAAGCTAGATAGTATAACTGGTGGTCGGCATGTCTTGCCTAGTTGTATAGATAGTTATACCTAACTACTAGAGACACAGCTCGTGAGATAGGAAGGGCGGCCATCCTCCTCTAAGTGTGAGCATGGGATCGACTCCCATACATTAGCCCCCTCAGTAGGCATGGTATGATAGTCGTTGAGTTCTCTCATAAATTTTGATGATAATAAAAAATGTAGTACTAATGTATGCGAACAAGTGTGTAAGTGTTTAGAAAGTTTATCAAAATGTTGTGACTTGTATTAAATATTACTTCATAGATCCAAACAAAAGGTTTAAAACTTTGATGAAGAAATAGACTCAAATTGCATTCAAAAGATTACTCAGATACTTTTATTAAAAGGGATAGTAAGTTAATTCAAAGAGTTGTTCAAAGACTTTAAAAAATGTGATTAAGCCGTTGGAAGCTTTTTAGACTTCTTTAAAAAGTTCAATTGGAAGAAATTCAGAGAAACAAATCATAATTTTGTTCAAGACCCAGCTCCACTTGATTACGTGTATTTGGGAAATGCACTTAATCTTGTTTCACATTAGTTGGTATTATGATTTACGGGGATTAATTTTGATCCCACCCCATTCGGCCCATGTATTCTCCTGAGGAGGGTTTTGGTTTCAAACCCAAAAGGCTACAAATTATCAAGCCTTAAACTAAGGAGTCATAGCAAGCCCACCATGTAAACCAACCTAAGCTAGAAGCTAGCCACTTTAACCGCTAATATAGGTATAGTTTACACTGGGCCTTTACCACTCCATAGCTTTAAGTCATCCAATCCAATACTTGTTTGGTATCAACTTGTGGTACAATTTTTTAAAATAACCGTTGAAAGATATTATGTGGTATAAAAGCTTGAGAAGAAAACAAGTTTCATAAATAACTTCAGAAAAATAACATAACAAAGATTTATAAAAGTCCATAGGTTTATAGAACATAGCACCAATAACAATAATTGAAACCCTATTAGTGTTCCTAAGAGTTAGTAAAGTTGATCAGCAAAATAGGAATCTAACCAATTAGTTTTGAATCTCACTCCCCAACCCCGTTTTCTACACTTTTGAAACTTGGAGTAGTACTGGTGTATTTGTTGGGAAACTTGTAAAACAACTATAAGGGAATAAGTAACAACTTGTTCAATAAGTAAAATAGAGACAATAGCATATATCCAATATAAAGCAACCAAAGTTTTCAAGCAAGGTTAATTAAATGCAATGTATATTCAAGCAAATACTATCTCATAACGTTGACTAGTCTATTGTGAGATTGAAGAAATGAAACCTACTTTAATCTAGGCTTTGAGCAGTTTAATATCACGCACTTCATAGATCGGAACCAAACCAAAGCTTGTGCAATAGAGAAATATGCTCTGCCCGAAAGTACCTTTAAACCACAATGCCAACCTTACTGCAACCTCTTCTCCTATCACTTAGTTCGACTAAAGGTAAAGAAAAGATCATTTCCGCTATCCTTATAGAAGGATTTATGTTTGGTTCAAGAATCCTAGCCATTCCCTTAGTAGTTTACGCTACATGTGTCACGCCCCGAAGCGGTAGAGTCGTAACAGCCCCGCCGTGTAAACCATCCTAAGATAGAAGTTGGCCTTACAACCGCTATCTTAGACCTGATCTACACAAGGCGTCTACGACTAACCTACTTTGAAGTAAATAGTTTGTAATTTAGATAAAGCATTTACCTAAGAAAGTGAGAAAATCTATATATATATATATATATATATATACTATAATTCAGTTATTACATCATTCAAAAATGAATAAAATAATTTTAAGATAAAAACTTAGACCTTAAGAATATATGTTTATTCTTCAAATATTTTTTCCTTACTCCCCAGGATCCAGCAGTTGCTAGCTTCAGAGTAGTTGTTGCCGTTTTTTAGCCAGCACCTGCACGACGTCTATAGGGATGTGAGCAACCATAGCTCAGTAAGTTAGAACGGAGGACTTAAAACTATACCAGAAACATAACAAGGTTTTCAATCATTTATTAGATGCAATGCATGTGTAAGCAAATGCTATTGCACAATGTTATTCGGCCCGTCGTAAGATTAGAGAAATTGCGCCCACTCTAATCCGGGTTAAGGAGTTGCCGTTAATGCAATAACTCACGACCAAACCTAAGCTTGTGTAATGGAGACCTTGCTCCTCCCGTGACAACCTTTGAACCACTGTCTTCACTCTCGCCGCAACCTCCTCTCCTGTCACTTAGTTCGACTAAGGATGAAGAATCATGCGCTATCCCTTCCGAAGGGGTCGGTATTTTACCGGAGAGTCCTAAGTTCTCCTAACGGGTTGCCATGCATGTCCGATTATGATTACTGGTCGGATATTTGATTAAGTCCAGTTTATAGTGATCAATCCTTTCATACAATTCATACAATATATGCCAGAACAACAAACAAAATCATAGCATCACCCACAATCAAGCACATGCACACATTCAACTATCTAACAAGCACAACCAAGCATAATCTTGAGCCTCCAAAATACAGCATCGTATTAATCCTAACTTATCTCGACTCCTCGCTCACTCACTCAAGGTCCGATTTGCTCAGGCCATCGCCGATCATCCCTATAATACAAACGTGGTTTCAGTTTTTCATATAACTATTATAGGTTTGTTTTATCCTATAACGCTTATTGTTATGTTTTATTTAGGGTTTAAGATACCTAATTATCTAGGTCTTAAGTCTTTTACAATTATTCTAGGTTTAGGATTAGGTTCGGGTTCGGTTTCTGCATCGGTTTCTGCATCGATTTCTAAATTAGGTTTTAGTTCGATTTTCTAAATAGCGTTTTATATCCTAACCCTAGAAATTCGTTTCAACCCATAATGTGAAATTAATCACATTATTTCTCGATCTCCTAAATACCATCATTACCCCTAGTCAGTATTTTATTTCACCCGGTACACTTATATACTTATTAGTGTACCGAATTCACTCCTAATGTGAGAAATTTTTACATTTTTCATATAATTACATAAATTCAAATTTCCTATCAGATTTATTGTACATTTTTATTATTATCACAATATCAATTTTTATTATAATATTTCCTATTTATTATATTTCCAATAATTACCTATTATGTATTATTACCTTTTATATATATATTACACTTCTAATATTTATATCACTCTAATTATCATCTCTAAACATCAATTATCATTTCAAAATGTCTAAATTCATCCTAAATCATATTTTACTCCTAATTACCCTAATTTACAAAATTAACTTAAAATGTACTATTTTTCCATATTACTTATTTACTACATAATTAACCTAATAATTACATCTAACACCCTAAATGCTACAAGTATCATTCTCCATCAGATTTCAATATCCTAAAACATCTACTTATTCACTAAGTCAGTAATTAATAATTTAATTACTTAATTAACCTTAAATTACCCATTTTATGCCTTATTTTAAGGCCTAAAAATTTCAAAAATTAATTTTTGAAAACAGGCTTCATAACACTATTATATATCATCTAAGTAATGTACACAAAAATTTTGGGCTTGAAACTACCCTCCTAAAGTCATTTATTTCTAAACCGAAACATGCTCGGTTTTGCATGATTTCTTAAGAATCATATATTACGAGGCATGTTTTCATCAAAATAATATTTTTCCTACAAACTACATACAAAAATATCCCAGAATAACAAAATTCATAATTTTCTAATAATATTTACTATTTTTACAAAATTACACAAGAATCGGGCTAGAAATCGGACTCACTGATCTGGGTGGCTCCGGCCACCGCCGGCCACCGTGGCCTTGTCGGCCGGCCTGGGCGCTGCCACCACCATATGGTGGTGGTGGCCGTCCACTTCCAGCTGCTCATCTGGTGGAGGTTCCCTTTAAAAGCCCTAACTGCACAATTTTTTTTATTTTTTTTCTAACTCGAATTTTTCTCTCAATTTTTGTCTCTCCTAAATTTTCTCTGATTTGTAACTGTTCAAATGAGCTTCTGAATTTTTCCTGCTATTTATAGGGCTTTAGGGGATTTATTGTGCATTAAATGGGACAAGACAATTGCCTTATCCCTTATTTTTTGGCTTTTATGTTGTCTTAATTTAATTGGCCGAATTTTTTCTTATTTTTCCCAGCTGCCACGACCCAATTCTGGATGATTCATGATTTTTCCTAATTTTTCTTGATTTTTCCTTAATTAATTATGAATTTTCTTTAAGCATTTAATATTATTTTAGCACATTTCGCGTATTTTAAGTAATTACGTGTATTTATACTTACATGTAAATTCATATATAGTACAAATAAATATTCTTAAATATTATTTAAGTCATTCTATTGTTTTTAGTATATATATAATCTATTTCTAGTAATTTATTAGTTATTAGATTATACTTTTTGCCTTTTCAGTAATTAGCAATTATTATGCTTAAAATTTGAAAATTTTATAGTCTCCTATTTTATTACTTATTTTCTTAAATTCAAGTTTACGGGGTCATGTTTACTAATATTTCTCTCAATAGTTTATAATTTAGGGTTTGATCAGATTCCTTAATCGATCTTCCAAAACTTATGTTCTAAGTTCAATACTACGGTTAATTAGCTTAGCTTTGAGGCTTACAACATGTCCGATTAGAAGTTAAGCTGAGTTTTAGTTAGATTGCTTTTAGGCTAATCAAGCAATTTCATACGGTACATTCAAGCAATATCATAAAGCAACCAATATATAAAATCTAGCACTCCAAATAATAAAACGTTATTCAAGTATACACGCTGCATACGTATAGGCAACTAACTTACACTCACAATCAAAACATTTACTAAGGCCTCCAAGTATTATTGTGAACCATTAATCCTACTTACCTGAACATGTCACCCTCGACAATACTAATGATTGATCTTTCCACTTTAATTGTTCCCTACATATTCAATATGGTTACTTTAATGTTATTAAATATAAAGTTAAATGAGTTCATTTAATAATTTAAGTGTTGGTATGACTTATCTCTAAAGTGTGGCGTAAGCTTTATTTTGAGTTCCAACTTGTTACTGGAATCTCTAAACAAGATTATAAAAGATCGTTTAACACCAAGTTTCAGTCCTAAAACTTTCTGATGAAGTCCTGAAACAATTATCTTTAAACTAATAATCTTTTGACTAAGTCTCTAAAGTTATCTTAATTGTACTTCTTATTCCAATCAACTTTTTTAACAAGCCTTTGAAGTTATTTCCTCTAAGTATTTCACACCATTTGATTTTCGAATCAAATCCCCAAAGCCATTTCAATTATATTTTCCCTTACCAAATACTTCTTAAACAAGTCTATGATGTGGGTCCTTCTAATCAAGTCTCTAAATCAAAGATCAAATCCTCTTCTTACAAACCAACTGATATGAATTTGTGAATGAACACATGGACTCAATATTGAACGTAACTAAAGGGGTAGGTCTAGGCCGTAACATTACTCGAAAGGTAAATAATAGTTAAAGGTTACATAGAGGTTCCCGTGCACTAACAATAGATATGACGCACCAATACCTCGTACGAGTTCGAGTCACACTTAATATGACGTACAAGTATGGTCGAAAGTCATTCACCTCTAATTCACTCTCAATGGGTTAGATAAGAGTAATTCAAAAGTAAGCAAAAGAACACTTAGCTCAAGAGGGTATAAAAGTTCAATGTATTCTCTAAATATTCATTATGTAGCTATTACAATTTGCAAGTATTTATAATACCCAATTAAGGTAATTCATAGGTTACGGGAAATTACAGAAAAGGATTTCTACTAGCTAAGGAAAAAGAGAGTAATTTATAGGGGTATCAATGTAATCAAGCAAAAGAAGTATCTATTGTCAGAATAAGATAGTACAAATGTTAGAAAAGGATAGCGTATACGCGGTTTGCTCATTTTGTGGTCCTAAAGAGACTATTGGCTGAGCAGGGTGAGTCCTAATCAGATCAGGTCGACATCGGGAGCTCGGTAGCTCAAGCAGTTAGGATTGGAGCAAGATTGATTCAGGGGTAACTCATATTTAGGTCGGCCTCGAATGTTCAACTCCTGACTATTGTCAACTCAGCCTCAACATTAGAGAGGTTAACTGCATCCTAATTCGATGCTTTGAATGGTTTATAGCAAAGGAGTAGGCTCGGCATGTTGGTAGGTCACCCGGTAGCTTCTTGGATGATGTAGAAAGCAAAGTAGTTCGGTAGATCGAGCTAAGGTATGCATTGCTCCTTAATGCTAAACTCATCTCAGACAGCTCAGTAAACCATCTAAGCAAGTCATCGGGTCTAAGAGCGTGTGATTAGTCCTTAATCCCTATCATCCCCTCCAGGTTGTTTGAGATTTGGGATCAAATCTTGCTTAGTTCCGAGTTACTCATCCTCGAGAGTGTAAGGTTTGAGATCAGCAATGTTGAAGGAGTCTGAGATTCCATACCCTTTAGGTAGTTCAATCATATAAGCAGTAAGATCGATCTTTTCAAGCACTTTGTAGGATCTGTTGACTTTGGGAGACAACTTGCTCTTCCTCAAGTTCGAGAATTGCTCCTTGCTGAAATATATTCAAACTAAGTCACCTGGTTGAAATTCTCTCTTCTTCCTTCCCCGGCCTCACTTCTTGAGCTTGGTAATAGCTCAGCTTAATTGCTTAACGACCTTCTAGTATATGACTTTAATTGCTTCAACTCCTTCTACAGTAGGCTAATCATCATCAGGTCTCAGTTGGAGTACTTGGTCTATCGGGAACTCGAGATTGAACCCATAGGCGACCTCGAATTGAGACATATTCGCCACGCTGTAAGCAGTCCTATTATGAGTGAACTCAATTATTGGCAAACACAAATCTTAGTCGACCATGTTTCGTCTGATAGCAACTCGTAGCAAAGTTCCCACGGTTTTGTTAACAACCTCAGTTTGTCCATCGATCTATGGATGGCAGGACGTGTTGTGCAATAGCTTGATTCCCATCTGTCTCCATAATGTCTTCCAAAAGTGGCTCATGACCTTTTGACTATTGTAAGTATTTGTTGATAAAGGTTACAGGGGGAATTTTTTTTTCTTTTTTTTTTTAATTGCAAATAATCTAAACTTTGATTAGGAGTATAAATAGGTAAGTAATCCATAAATTACAAATAATCTTCTTAAATTTTGATTTAAAACAAAAACACTATCTAAATTTATCAAAGTGTATTCTAGACCCTTTTAACCTAGTGATTTTTTTTTTAGTGGAATTATATCATCTAAACTTAATGACTTTTCTTAACTAAAAAATGTTCTTTATATTACCATAAACACTAACATCGCTCTAATAATCGAATATGTTGATCAATGGCCAATCTAAGAATATGTTCGAATTCCTAGCAGTTAGTAGAATCACCATCATAATGATAGTAAGCTTATGAGAGAAACTAAAATCTATCTCGTTAACTAAAGATTTAGCTCTTTACTAGGTTTACGACAAAACCTAAAAATCAATCATTGATCCAATTTGAGTGGAATAAGATTTAGCAGCCTCCTAATTCAAATTTCAGCTCTTTCCTTCTCATTAACTAACAAATTTGAAACAACAAAAAAAAAAATTATACTTGATTGAAAAAAAAAACAAAAGAAGATTTTTGTAACTAAAGAATATAAGTAAAAACGTCAATATTCCCATTCTAATTATCATTCCATTCTATTAAAACTAACTTGGAATCACGAAACTTGCCTATGGAGTGTTCCTTAGGAGTAGGCAAACATGTTCTTTAATTGAAAAATTGAAAAAAAAAATCTTTTTAAATGAAGATTCACTATTTTAGGAGAAAAAAGATCCATCGGCAAAAATTATAAACCCATTTGAGATTCAAACTACTTGAAACTAAATTTGCTAGATATGATTAAAGTAAATAAAATAGCTAAGTACTCGAAAGCACGTCAAGATATTTATTACTCAAAGGTAAGAGATGTTTAAGGAAATAGATCGTCTCAATTTTATTATTTCAATTTCTAAAAACTTATGAATTAATGTTTGAGATTGTTCACAAATTTGAACAACCTTATGGCATCATTACACCTTTATCTACTTCCTTAAGATTTCAACCATAGAGTATACATGACAAAAATTTATAGGAGTAAACTAAGTGAAATTAAAAGAATGTAAATTTTGGAAGCTCCAAATTTGGTGTTTGAATATGTAACAAAAAATAAGATCAAGTAATGACAATTACTAATGTTAATCTATCAAGAACAAATATTATTAAAATCGCAATTTAGAACTAATATGACTTTAGTCATGATTATTAGGATTCAAGGGTGCCTAAAAAAAAGTAAAAATAGGTAAGTAACTAATCCTTCATTAGTAAACTTTCTCACTGTGAAATTTTTCTCTCTCCTCTCTCTTAAAAGGAAAGAAAAATCTAGTCTCTAAGAATTGAGGCGACTGCCTAGCCACAAGCATGCCCCTTGTATGTGTATATTAACACTAGAATCAGTAATTACTGACAAAACATAACAATACAAGACACAAGATGATACAATTATATACACGATTGAATAGAGAAAAAACACAAAATATGATTTAAGATACGATAAAAGAATACAATTAGAACATAAATGAACACGATTATATTGTAACTTAATTGTTTATGACCTATACTCAATTTTATATATTTTTAGCGTCGACGCAAATTCAAGTATACGAGGCACAACTCGCTAACATGAATTGCTAAGCCTCGTCGATGGGTCTTTCTTTTCTGCTTTCCTCCTTTCCCCAACTTTTCCGTTCTTCCCCTTCTCATTCACGGTCCTCAAATCTTATTTCTTTTCCTTTTTACTTCCATTACAACTCTCTTTCATTATTTTTCTCAGACATTTTAGAGCACTTTCATTCCTATCATTGGCTGTTGTCTCTCCAATTTTCTAACTGTTCCTTTGGGCTAAACGTTGAAGGCGGCTATGCGGCTAAGGAAGTGAAGGATTTCGAATAAAAAATCTATCTCCAATATTTATTTGCAGTTTTTTATTTTATTTTTCCGTGTTCTATCTCTTTTATGAGATTTTCATCTATCAGAGTGTTGATTTTTATTTTCTCTGTAAACTTTATGTTTGGGATGTTCAAACCCTTTATTATAATCGAGATTTGGTCTTTTCTGTATTAGGTATTTAAATTTCCATATATTTATTTAGTATATTGATAATTCGTATCTTGTATACTATAATATTCTTGTATTTATTTGAATAAGATGAATATATATGTTTTAGGCATTTACAAAAAAAAAAAAAAAAACCTCTAAACTTAGGTTCTGGTGAGGTTCAATAAAAAAAAAAAAAAAAGACTAAATACATATGATCTAAACAATATAGAAACCCATTTTAACAAAATTGCATAAAATAAAACTCTTTTGCATCATCATGACTTCATTCGATAAGGGAAGAAACTCCATAAATGTTTTATTGTTCTTCTTTCTTCCTCGATATATTCTAAGGATTTAAGATGTAAGCACCTCATATTTCGCATGTCTGTTCTCTGAATCTAATGTTTAGTTTGGTCATAACTGCAATATTATAGAAATAGCAAAACTTGATTGCAATATCTAAAGGGACTGAATTTCAAGTGCGGTTGATAACAAAGTTGAAGATATATGATTGTAGCTCCCCCTTTCTCTTACTTTTATGCATCTAAAATCATAACCAAACGATTTCCTTTTTACTGGGCAAAAGGGGGGACAATTTACGAAAGAAGACAAACAGAGGATATGCTTTTACCTAAACGACATCCGCATGTGTCTCACGTTTTCCGAAAAGTTTGATGGATGTCCGCTGTGCTGTAATCCAAAGATAAAGTAGTCAATTTCAAAGCAGTGTACAGTAACTTCACGTCTAACACAATAGGCCCATTTACAGTGATAAAGGGAATAAAAATGGTTGTTTTGAAAATATCGCATTTACCCTTATTTACTAGATGTTAATAAAGAAGTGACCATTTGTTTTTCTATTCCTTGAGCATTAACAAGAGTTATTATTTTCTATCAATTTACTGTTAATTATTTCCATTCAATATGGGACTCTTGAGTATATTAAGCTTCGTTAATTTATGTTGGATATTTTATACTTAATAAGAGTGAGTAAGAATAAAATAGTAGGATCTAAAGCTCTATTAGTATCCTATTCTATGAATATAGGCTTATAAATATTGTCGCTCGTATCCTACTTTATGGTAGGAACCACTATATACTATGTAATTTATGGTAAAATTTATAAATTTTTTTCTTATAAATTTCAATGTGGGTATTTTTTCGAAACTTAAAACAAATCTAATCCCTTTTTTAAAAAAATAATTACTCAATTTAGCTTATTTTTGAAATGATGCCAAGGGATTGGAGATTATTGAAGTTTATTTCCAATCTTTTTTCTTCCTTAAATGGTTCTTTAACTTTAACAATTATTATTAATAAATTTTTACAAAAAAATTATACAAAACATTATTTATATAATAAAACGTTCATTTTTATAATAATCATATTGTATAGATATTTAAAGAAATAAGTATACTGTTTTAAAAAATGAAAGTAGTAAACATCATACTTAATGCAAGATTTACAAAGTCTATTAAAATGTAAATAAAAAATTCATAAATTTATATAATTCAATAATTATGAATGTAACAATAATATAGAATTAAACAATTAGCCAAGGGAAAATAATGATATAACATGGAAAATGAAATAAAATATAAATTCAAACTAAAATATTTTTTTTAAAGTACATGTATCAGTAAAATAATCTCTTTATATTCTAAGAAAATCATATTTGGCTCTAATATTAATACCAAATATTTTGTTAAACATAAAATGAAAAAACTATTCCACCATTAAAAATAAGTAATTGACATACCTTATAACTTGTAGATAGCACTCGAAGTAGAAATTGTAGGCTTAGATTTCTTATTTTGAACTTTACTAGATTAAGAAAGAAGAAGTAGAAAGAAAACAATGACGAATTACAAACTAAAGATGAAAGATGAAAGAGAAGAAACTAACAAATGTTTAGTTTAGCATCTCTTATAGGTTAAACTTTATTTTATTTTGATAAGATGGTATCATTTATTTATTAATTTTATTTAATTACTATTATAGAGTAGAAACCTTGAAACTCATATCCTATATGCTTTAAAATACAAGTTCCAAGGTGGTTACAAAATACCTCGACTTCTTATCCATACTATCCCTTATCAAAAAAAAAGTTTTGAGAAATCACTATCCAGAACTTATTATATTGTTTAATTACCCATCTAAAACCTATCTAATTGAGCAAGATTTAAATGGATACTCTATACAATAATGTTATCTGTTCACTCTTAATAAACCTATCTGATTGAGCAAGATTTAAATGGATACTCTATACAATAACGTTATCTATTCACTCTTAATACTTAGTGCACAAAACTGAAAAGCAAATAAGTGTTACAATGAAAACCCTACTTAACATGCACAACTAATAATTTGTTATTCTATCTCAATAATCAATAAGACAATTAATCTTTCATCTAACTCTACTTTGAAATCATATTGTGATTTAGGTATGTTATATTTTGTTATTTTGTTTTCTTTTTTCTCTTCCAGTATGTTATAACATTTGTTGTTCATCTAAAAGTGATATTGACTTGTGATTTTGATTTTACAATATTAGACGCAAGTTGATGATATTTAAGATAAGAAAAAGGTAACAAAAAGTAAAAATAATGGGCTCCAAAAGTATATTCCGGAATTTGTAGATTTTCTAGGCATAAGTTCATAGGATGGTTTTAAGAGGCCATAAGGTGTGTTTCAACTTGAATTTTCAAAATCTGTATCAATAAAATATTTTTTCTCGTTTGCACTATTTTTGGGATATGGAAAAGAAAATGAAGGAAAGGCACAATGAGGAAAAAAATATGAAAGGAAACTACTTTTTTTTTTTTTTGGAATAAGGAAACTATTTTTTTGGAATAGAAAGGAATATTGATTGTAGAGGGAAATATAGTTAAATATATTTTAAAACTTAATTAAAATATAAAAAATTTCTTTTCATAATAAGGAAATGTAAGCCATTTTAATGAAATTCCTCTCAATTTTCTCTCTATGCGAATGGAATTGTTTTTAAGGAGTCAAGAGAAAATTTTCTGCCTAAACACATTCCCTGCCCTTTCTCATACATTTTGGATGATGAATCTTTTTATTCCTCTCCAATTCCTTCTCCTCCTCATACCTTCAATAGAAACATAGTGTTAGTGTTGGACTATGGGTATTATGCTCTAGTGTGAATTTATAGTCCATTTATCCACTCAAAAAAATAATTTATTATAATATATATGTGTCCTTTGGTCAGATAATTTATTACAATTTCGTGGGTCTAATTTTTCCTAATCATATAGGATACTTAAATCTTGGCAAATATATATATATATATATATATATAGAATACTTAAATTTAAAAATTCAACCTCGGCTCTATGCAGCAGTACGGTAGCGGCATTGACACACGTGATTGATGTGTGGACCTAGGTGATGTCGCCAATAATGGATACAGAGAGAATCGGATTTCATTCTTATGGGGATGGGAAGCGCGATTCGACCGATCAATAGCCATGACCTTTTGGCTACCGAGAGTATTTGTTGATAGAGGGGGAAGTGTAAATTTTTTCTTTTAACTGCAAATAACCCTAAACCTTTATCTTGGTAGGGGTATAAATGAAAAAATAACTTCATAAATTATAAATAATCCCCATAAACTTTAACTTAAGTAAAAGTGTCATTTAAATTTGTCAAAATACATTTTTGACCCTTTAAACTTTGTGACTGTTTTTAACTAAAAATAAAAATGTTATTTATATTATCATTTTAATACAATTTAGGAGTTTATTTGTAACATATAAAAGTTTTTGAGTGAATCCGCATATAAGTCAAAGTTTAGGAGTTACTTACAATTTCCCCCTTTTTACAATTATATCACACGTTATAAATTAGAGAGAGTAAGATTTAAATTTAATTCATCATATTAACGTACTAGTAATAGAGGATATTGAATAGAGGTATACAAGTGAGTTAAATGGATTAATTCGATCTGGTCTACTTTAGCCTACGACTTGAATGAGTTAGGCTTATTTAACTAATTTTTTAAACGAATCAAAAAAAACTTTAGTACTAACATGTTTAAAAAGCGAGTTAAATGGGCTAATCTACATACTAAAAACGTCAATGTGTTAAATAAGCCAACCTAAATCTACCCACTTTAACTAGTGACTTAGATGGACCTAACTAATTTGACACACTTTTAAACGAGCTAAAAAACATTGGCTCAAACCCATTTCAAAAGCAAGTTAAATAGATTGGCCTGCATGGCCAAAATCTATTTGTACACCTCTAGTATTGAATACTTTGAATTATGGAGAAATTTCTCAATTCTACTTACCTTTCAATTTGTACAATACAAAGCTTATCACTTAAAATTACAATAACAAATAATGTTTCCCAGTAAATAACTATCTGTCCATGCTTTTTATTCAATGTTATCAAATCTGGTTTGAACCTTTCAGTCCAACCCGATTAGACTTGACCACTTAATCCAACTAATCTAACCCGGTTTCTATAAGAACCCAACAAGATTTTTTAGGTTAAATATATTACTGTCTCTTATATTTTCTACAAAATACACTAATTTACTAAAAAAATAAATATAGATTAAAGAAAAACAAAAAATCAACTTTCAATTTTCAAGAAAGTAAATAATTTTTATTATTTTATACATAAATATAAATTATATTGTAATAGTTTTATTAACCACAATTCAATCCTATTTCGACTTCGATTAACCCTTTCGACTCTTAACCTCCTCTCATTCTGAATTAACTTTTCAATCCAGGTTTAACAACATTATTTTGTATGGTTACAGGACTACTCCTCAATTAGTTCTATAGGATCCAAATCCATAGTTGTCTAATGATTGCATCTCAAATTTAATTTATAATCCTTTTAAAGCATGTGGGGTCTTTGACATACGTTTTGATTATTAATAATCGGTTTGTTAATTTACATGATATTTATATTGAATTAAGACAATAATATTTATACATTATCTAAATCAAGATCATCATTTTCATAGCGAAAATTCGAATTGTAGTCCAATAAATTTCACACCAACAATAATCTCGCTCAAATTAAGGCTCGCATGAATATCACAAGTTTCGTTTTTCTTTTTCTTTTTCTTTTGACATTCACAAGCAAAGTTGTTCTTTATTGCATTATATTGAGCCATTGATTATGGTTCATGGACTTATAAAATTAGTTTAGACTCCAAATTCATCTCAAAGCACATTTATGAGTGTTTAGATTAGTATTGAGTAGAAATAAGGTAGATAAGATATTGACATTATCCATATTTTATTCTATTGGTATAGGTTTCGAAATTTTGCTACTTATACTGTGTATCATTTATTATGGTACCCTAGAACCAATCTATATCCTATACCTTATAAATTATACATAATATAGATTATCGAGTAGGGATTGTAGTTTTTTTTTTTTTTAATTTTCTTTATAAATTTCAATATAGCTACTTTTTTTAAATATTAAATAAATTTGATATTTTTTTCATTTTAAAAGCAATTGTTCATTTTGACAATCTTTCAAATGACACCAATGAATGGACTCTATTGAGGTTTATTTTCAACAATTTTTTTTCCTTAAATAGTTATTTAATCATTATTATTATCGATAAATTTTTATAGAAGTATTATGAAAAACATTCTTTGTATAAATAAAATATTTATTTTATAATAATCACATTAAAGAAATATTCAAGAGAATAAGCATATCGTTTTAAAAAATGAAGCGATAAACATTGTACTTAATGTGAGATCTACAAGGTTTATTAAAATATGAATAAAAGATTTACAAGATCATATAATTTAATAATTATAAATATAATGATAATACGAGACCAAACAATTAACGATAAGAAAATGAAGACATAACATAAAAAATGGAATAAAACATTAATTCAAACTAAAATATTTTTCTTCCTCAAGTTACATGCATTAGGAAAAAAATCTCCCTCTATCATAAGAAAATTATATTTCACTCTAATAATAATATCAAACCTTTTGTCAAACATAAAATAAAAAGACTATTCCACCATAGAAAACAAATAATAAACATACCTTGTGACTTATGAGTAGCACTAAAAGTAGAATTTAAGAAATTAGATTTCTTTTTTCAAACTTTACTAGATAATAGATTTAGTAAAAAAGGAAAGAATAGGAAAGAATAGGAAAAAAATAATAATAACAATGGAGTAAAGACTAAAGATGAAAGGTGGAAGAGAACTAACTAACAAGCGTTTAGTTTCAGATTTTTAGTAGGCTAGGCTTTACTTATTTTAACGAGATGGTATTTTTTATTTATTATAGGTAGAAGATCCTTGAACCTATATCCGATATATTTCAAAATATAAGTTCTAAAGCAAAAAGAAAATACCTTGACTTCTAATTTATACACTATCTGTGAGAGTAAGTTTTAAAAAATTATTATTCGAAACTTATCATGTAGACTTAATTATCATTTAAAACATATTATAATCGAATCAAATCTAAATAGATATTATGTGCAATAAAGTTATCTATTCACTTCTAATTTAGATTGACATAAACAATCATCGGACTATAATTGTATTGTATTATGCAGGTTAATAGCACGTTAGAATTGTCAACCTTATATCTTTGCAACCGATTCCTAAAATTTTTAACTTAATAATAAGGTTAAAACATTTTAATGTTGCGAGGCTTTTCGTGCAAAATATTTTACATGCCAATTTTTGATATTATAAAGCCAGTGAAGTGATGTCAGATGGGAAGGTATGATTCCATTTCTGTCATTTGATGGGAAGGTTCGCACTAACTTTAGGTCCCTCCATCATTTTACATATTTCAACAAGTAAACACCACATCCCAAAGGTGTGGCTCCAAAATTCTGCAAATTCATCATTCGATTATCTTTCACAATCCGATGTGGAGTCCTAAACATTAACAAGCCTTTTAATAATGAAATAAAAGAAAACCTTCTGACGATCATTTATCCTCTTGTCATCACAACAATTTCAATTGCCTCCTTTAATACCGAAATCCTCCTAGAAGCCTTATAGGTAAAATATTTATCTCCTGAAAATAATAGTTTGTGAAATTAAGCATCATTACTACAGAGTTTGGCTACGTCTGACGATCCTATTCCGGCTAATAGGGCTTCACCAACGAGTCTTTATTTATTTATTTTTATTTTTATTTTTTCCATATGCTAACATACCATATGTTTTTTTATATGTGATAAGTAAATATTACTGATATTTAAACACAAATTAATAACAATTAATCTTTATTTTTACTTATTGAAATTTTATTAGCATTTTTACATACGGTTAATCAAAACGCTTTACCTATTAGTATTAATGAAGCCTTCATCCTCTCATAAACATATCCCTTCCGTAACAATTTCTTCTTTCTTTTAAAAGGGAATTGGACTAATAATAAAAATATTTTATTGGTTCACTTATTGTTCCAAAATTAGATTAACGATGGTTTTTAATTCACTTAGTGACTTTCATTGCAAATTTGTAACATTAAAGGCGATTTTTAACTGTTATCTATCATCGTGAAAGTATTCATTGACAAGCATTGTTACATAATTTAACCAATATAGGGACAATTTAAAATACATTGAAAAATTATTTAAGCAATTAAATATCGTAGAGGCGAATTGAAAAATTATTTAAGCAATTCAATATTGTAGAGGCGAATCATGTATAATATCTCAATTGGCAATTATTATAGAGGGTTTTAAATGACAGTACGAATGTGAATATTATTATTAGACGCATTTAAACAATTTTAAATATTGAAAGGTTTTTAACCATCTTATATCCCCATTTTATGCAAGAATCATTTCTTTATTGCTAATTTCAAATTAATGTGTATTATTAGGTGCATTTGTGAGACGTTGTGTTATTTCAAAGATGGCCAAATGGAAAAGGAGGTTAAGGGAGACAAAAATTCATTGAAAGAAAATGTAATAAAACACTGTCCACGATAATGTTTAAACATCATGAATTTGTCGAGACTGCACCCGTAATTTTGTGCAAAAAGGAAGAACTATATCTTTGTTGCAGTTAATGTGTTCATTATTCGTATACCATGTCATCCTAATTGCATAGTTGCACTTATTCTAGGAAAAAAAAAAAAAGAAAAAGAAAAAGAAAAATTCAGAGCAAGCAGGGCCCTATAACCAATCAAAGACTTTTTTTATTTTACGCTTCGGACATCTAGTGTAAAAGATTGTACAGTCGAATGTTATGTAACTCCTAGGTGTTCTATTTCTTTCACCTATCTCGTGTTTTGATTTAATACAATTATTCGTGCCAATAGATAGCTTTTTTTTTTTTATTTTAATAATTGGAACCAATCTAATGGTTCGATTCATAATTTTTTCGGATCCAAAAAATGGTTCCATTTATGGTTCAAACCAAAAACCTCTATATATTAGGAAAAAATAAAAAGGGATGAATGAAAAATGAACATTCAAAACCAGGTGTCTACATTTTGGATATAGGTTCAAACATAAATATTCAATTGAGATTTCTGAAAGTTAGGAACTAAGGAGGCCATATTTGATATTGGGGTTTTAAATTGAGCATATATGTATAAGGTGACTAAACAAAGAGACTAGCATATATTTAAGGCGACTAAGATAAGAGAGACTTTAGCACTGTTAAATTGGTGAAAATATAAGTTGTATGACTTAGCAATTTTTTTTTTTTAACTTTTCATGGTTTGGTTGGGTGTGTAATTTTTTAGAACTTAAAAAAATTCAAGCCTAAATTACTGTTTGGTTTGATTCAACTCGGTTCTGTTTGCAATTCAATCTTTCTTTCTTTTTTTTTTTCTTAGCCCTAATCACTAGACTTTACACTCCTTCAAGATATCCTTTTATTATCATATTCATCGAGTATTCGTAGTATTAAAGAGAACACATATTATGAGCCTATTATCATTTTTCCTTAAAATATATATATACACCCCTCCACATTTTTTCTTTCTACTCAAATGGTGAAAAGTTAATTTCAAGCATAAAAGTTATTTTATGATTTTATTCGATTTTATGTTTAGAATGTAATGAAACAAAAACTAAGCTAACCTATTATAATACCTCAAAACTTAGGATGTTACAAATCGTCACACATCATTTGTAGGAAAGGATACATTAAGTCTCAATATCTATCTAAATCCCACAAATATTTGTGATAACTACAAACTCTTCAATACATAAATCCACAACCATAGTAAACTGGTACAATACGAACAACTCTACATCGATGTAGTTAAAGACATGATCAACTGAAACTAAGAAACAAAATCAAGAGCGTATACATCCTCCAACATCAATAACGACTATAACTAAAAGCCAAACACAATACTGAAGTTTATCTCTACAACTAATAAAACTCAAACTAATAATAGAGTTGTCATCTCGCATCAACTAATAATGATTATAAATAACATTCTCCATCCATTGGTCATCATAATAGTAAAGGTACTCTATATCATCCCCATCCCATAGGTACTCTACTATACTCTCATCATAGGTAATGAAATCATCAAACATACTTATAGCTAAAAAAGAGGGATTACAGAAGGGTGATCTAATGCACAGTATATACATACCAAAACTACATATGTGTATCAAGCAATTACATAAACACATGCAACAATGCAAACATGTAAACAACATCTATTTATTATCTCATCCAAGTCATTCATACAACATAAGGGTTCTTATGAACCCAACATGCTATATTTAGTATATAGGTAATAATATAGTATAATGCACAAGGGTTTCTCCCATTTCAAGTTTCTCCTTGACATGCTTAGTTTCATGCAATATCAAAGATAAGTAAATAAAACTATCGAACATCACATATTCATAAATGTCATGATTCTCTGAGACATGGGTCCCACATAACAAAGTATGGCCATTATAGCAAATGTAACATAATAGGATACTTAGTAGTTGCTAGTTTACTACCAATTAACAAAACATAATTGAGAGAGTCTAAATCATAATAAGATCCTCTCATGCTCTTAGCTTTTGTTTATCTTCCCCAAAGTCCCTATTACTAGCTATAAGCATCACCTAACCTAGTAATAACCATAAGACTTCCTACAATAACCAGCTCAATAAGGTATATTTCATTCCTTATCATTAAGTAGTTAAACAAACTATTAACAATCATATGAGTGAAAGATAAGCATATTCTAAAACAAATACATACAATCAATCCGACAATTGTATATAGCTTAGTTTTATGGCCTACATAGCCATGGTTTAAGATGTACAACTCATTAGATCTAGTTTCTAATCACCCTAGCCTCTAAACCTTCAAGTATTTTCACAATACATTTAAAATCATTCTTTTTCTTTTTGTTTTTCTCAATTTCAAAACCTAATGTAATTGGCACTTGTAGTCTCATTCACTTTAAGTGGTGACCTCATGGACTTGGCCCATAATAAGGCAATTGGCATCTCCTAAGGCCTAATGATCTTGCAAGTCGGGGACAAGGTCATGTACTAAAACACAAGTATGATATATGATTGCAACCTCGCAAGACCTTCACATACCAACAATGTGATGTCACAACCAATATCATATGTATAGATTCATGATATGCATTACCATTTGATTTAACAAGTTGGATGTAATTAAGTCCACTTTACTTAGGTGGCCAATCGATTGACCAAGACAACCGGAGTTCATCAATTATCTATAATGCAACGCTCAATTCGATTTCTCATTCTTTAAGGTAATTTTGCATACCATACATACAAGGATCAAATACATATGCATTACCTAAATCACTAAACATCTAGTTAATTAATCTTAAATATATGTACAACTGCTCTACAAATATAAGTATAGCAATCATCAGAATACTCACTTGGCCATATTGTCTTAAGAATTGTAGTAGCCCTTTAGCAAATCCGTATTAAGCTTAATATCACCTAACAATAATATAATGACAATGCCAATGAGTATAGAACAAACTATCTAAACAACTACTTAAATTCGCTATAAATGTTGGTTCCAACTAATTTCATATTTCGACCATATTTTGTTTTGACTCCATTTTTCACATTCTTATAGTCAGTTTCATAAGTTTCTGCATGTACTTTCACTAGTGGGATCCATTTTGGTGTTTGAGACCTGCAACTTCTAGTATAGGCCAAATCGGTTTCACATGTCATGTGTTAATGGGCTTTCTTAGTTCCTTTCAACTTGTTTATAGACCTAAATTGAGCATTTTATAGGCAAATTTTATATTTCTTTTTAAGGCTTTTTAGTGTAATTTTAGAGTTAATTGGTACTTTATTTGTTGGTATTTTATTTTAGCACTTTATTACACTAATTTGTATATTTTTACATTTTTTATAAGAAAAATGCACAATATTGGAAAATCTACACATAATAACGAAAGTACGCAAAATTGCGAAGAGAAGAGAAGAAATTAATTTACAAGAGCTTCACAGGAAAAGAGCATGGCCAAGGTCCTATGTTGTGGTCAGTCGATAGATGGAAGATGTATCTCACTTATCGAATAAAGCTGAGTTCTAATTTCAGACATACCATATATCTTTTATTCCATATAATAATTGAAGCATAGAAAGATCACATGCTAAGATCTTGGTTTTAAACATCATTCTATTTTATCTTTTTGAAAAAATTGAAGCCATTCAAGAAAGATATATAATTGTATATTGTAAGCCTACTCTTTATAGGATCCCTTGTAATATAAAGAGAAGACTTTGTAATAAAATAGACAAAAAATAGAATAAAATATAGAATAACTTTTTCTTTCATTCATAAGTCTAAGGTTTTAGAGAGTAGTTTTATTTTCTTTCCATGATTTCAACATCATAAATAATAGAAGCGATATTTGATTTCAAATCAGAGATTGGAACTTCTAACAAGTTGTTTCATTCCTTTTAATAAATTATTGATTTAGATATAATCTTATCTATTATTTCTTGTTTATACTTAATTAATATTGCTTATTGGATATTTTAGATTATCAGTTTATGAATTGTGCGTATTATTTAAGTCTTTAATTCCCTAATCACGACAACATGTACTTTCATTTTATTAGAATATGTGTTAATTAAGATTAAGTTGCGAGACCTTTTTTAATTGTTTACTGTAAATTAGATAATCTTGATTAAAGAGACATAACGTATATTATTTAATTCAATTAAGTTTTAGGAATAAGAGAGGATTAATTTTGTTTATCACTTGTCTAGCAATAGAAAGGAAAAATCAGTTAATTGTGGGAATTCATTTCACAAGAAGATATTCCTAATGTTAGTTGTTTTTAAACTAAACCTATTAAAGACACGTTTATTATCATAACTGATATTCTAATTATTTAGTTTGCAATTGAATCTTTAAAGATGTTGAATATCCTAATTTATTTATTTTGTTAATTAGTTTTCTTTGGAATTTAATTATTTTCATAAACTCTTTATTTTAATTGCTTATATTTAGATGGGACTAATACTAATAAAAATTAGACATCATTCCCTATGGATTTAATCCGGTTCTTACTAGTATTATTACTACATACATGGCCTAGCACACTTGCTAGTAAATACATTTTTGTTATAAAAAGTAAAGTAAGATTAAGCTATCAAGTTTTTTACGCCATTGTTAAGGGATGAGTTGCACTAATTCTAGTATTCAAAACTATCTAGATTTAGGTGCTTTATTTTCTTTTCTTGTTTTCTATTTATTTTTTGTTTCTTTGTTCATTTTCTTCTAGTTTCTTTTTACTATTAGATTTCTGCTTCTTTTTATTTTATTTTGCAAGAACTTCTCATGGAGGATCTATGTGTACAATCTTTTCTACAATGTTGCTCTACAAAGCTTCAAATTCAAATCTTTTCTTTCAAGCAACATGAAGGTGAATCGCTATATGAGGGATGGTTGCGATTTCATAATTAGATGACCAAATGCCCATATCATGACACTTCCATATGGAATTAGCTACTAATGTTTTATGATAGAATCCGATATCAAGATAAATTCAGGATGGAAGCTATGGTTGGAGGAACATTAACAAACATGCCAATGATGCAAGCATTTAAAATAATTGATGAAGTGGTATGTTTTGAGTATGATGAACCACCTTCCTTTGTTAATCTTGTTATCTCAACTCCAGAAAAAAAAAAAAAAAGAATAAAAGAAAAGAGTATTGAAAAATTATTGAGAAATCTAGAGCAAAAGTAAGAAGAAGGATTTGAAAGATAAAGTTTAATTATCTGGAAATTAGAGACTTAACTAATGTAGGTAGTAAAGCCTTTAACCACCACACTAGTGGATGCAAAGGTAAATCCTTCTGAGTCTATTAAGCATAAGGAAAAACTAGAATTGCCAGTGACCATATCTAGAGAATCACACATCAATTGTAGTTTTCAAGTAGCAAGAGAGGTGAAGCAAAAACAAAAATAAAAAAATAAAAAACCAGCATAAGAAGTAGCAATGGAGAAGCTTGCTAATGTGACCATAGAAGGGTTTGGAAGATTTGAGAGACAATTTGAAAATATTGTCAAGACTTCCACCTTAATAGAGCATGCCAATGCAATAAATTTGAGGTTAGACAAGAAAATTGAAATTCAAGAATCACTAGCTTCTACATCAAATTCCAAGAAAGAAGAGGTATGACAAATGCATATTCCCAAAGAATATGAGCCCACTACTAAACTAGGTACACCATCTATACCTATTCCAGAACATTTATTTAAACGAAAAATTGATGAGGATTATGAGTTGTTTATGGAAGTGTTTAAGATATTGGAAATTAATATTCCCTTAGTGGATTTATTAGAACAAACACATTGTTATAGATGTTATTTAAAAGAAATAATAGCTTCGAAAAGGAAAATTAATGTGAGAGAAACAATTATATTAACTCATGCATGCATTGAAGCACTAAAGGACATCCCTCCCCCTAAATTAAATGTTTTAGGAAAATTCAGTTTAAATTGCACCATAGGAGATGAAAATCTTAAAAATGCATTATGTGATTTAGGTGCAAGTATTAATGTGATACATTTCTCTATGGTATAGAAATTAGGATTAGGGAATGCAATTAAAAGGATTGAAATATCGATTCAATTAGCTGATGTGTCCCTCAGGAAACCAAAAGGGGTTATTGCGAATGTACTTCTAAAAGTGGATAAACTTATATTCCTTATAAACTTTGTTGTCTTGGATATAAAATAAAATCTAGAAATTCCTATCATCCTAGGTCATCCATTCTTAGCAATTACAAAAGCTATAATTGATGTGAAAAATAGTAAAATGGTGTTAGATATCTCTTATATATTTTGATGATAATAAAAATGGATAAATGTTAATGAATCATTAAGATTGTAGACATTCAAAATGGTTCTTAGAAAGTTTTAATTTGCAAAACTAAGTTGTCTTTAGAAACTTATTTAGAAGGTCTGACTTGATTGAAAAAGAGTTTAGTCTGGCATTTTTCAAAAAGTATTTCAAAAACTTTATAAATAAAAGTAGTATAGCACTTCAAAAGCTTGTTCGGAAACTTAAAAAAAGGGAAGATTTAATACTCTTTAGAAGGTCATTCAGAATATTAATCTTGAATTATATGATGTTTTATTTAAGATTCGGATTCAATAAGGCCTAGCTTCACTATTTTGAAATTTAAAATAAATATAGTAAGTGATATTGTTTCAAGCTCAAAATTTTTTGGTAGAATACATATTACATCTAGTTTATTTCTATATAGCCCAATTTTGATTTTATATATGTTCGGTATTTATTGCATTTTTTAGGCCCTAAAAATAGGGTAATTTATGAAATAAATTAATTTTAGGAGAAATAATTGATGAAATTAGGATCCAATTAATTTTGAATGTCTGTGATGATGTTAGGATAGGCTGGAATTGATTTTGTGTATAAAGCATATTATTTGTCTAATTAACAGTGATTTAGGTCAAAAAAGTAATTTTACAAATATAGGCAATAAACCTGAGTACATGAAACTAATTCTTAATTTAATCTCATATATTATTTTGAGTTCATGGGAATTTTCATAGAATTATCTAATGATACATATTATTTATTATGAATTTTCTTAGGTAAATGACTTAAATTAGTAATTGTGATATATAATTAGTAATAACTGGTTAAAATATATTAATAATTTGATTAACTCATGCTTGAACATACCCTGAATGGTTATGTTTATCTATTGTTTTTATTATATTTCGTAATATTATATGCATTGGGTCATGATATATACATGTCAGGGATAGATAATGTATAAGTTATCACATTTTAACTTAAAATAAGGTAAAAATATATGTTATTTATATACTACAAAATTGATATGATACAACTTATTATATGGCTTTACCTATATACTAGGAATAGAAATAGCTTTTAAGAACTATCTTTTGAATAAAACCCGTAACACATATCATCAAGTTCAGACAAACTCCATGATACTGACCTTATTAAAATTGGGTAACTTTAAGCCTATATAGTAAGAAATAATAATTAAAGTATATATGTGTATAACTGTACATACTTTAGAAGTGCGTGAGTGTGTATATGTATATGTGTGTGTATGTGTAAATATGCATGCATGACCCTAATAAAGATTAAATACTCATATAGTAACATGAAGGCAACAAGTTTATGGTAAACTCTAAGTATATGTAATATGTGTATACATATATAAATATATATATATATATATAAGCAACTCTATCAAAAAACTATATAAATAATATCTCAACCAAGTTATAGGAAATAGATAAAATCTTAACGTTTTTGTAAATCTGATGAGAACTGAATATGAGTTTTGGTATATATAAAACTTCTAAGTGAGTGAAGCATTAACATTTTAGACTTATTGGAGTGAGCTTCAATATAAGTAAGTGAGGTTTGTGGAGATTAAAGTATATACTTGCTTGTGGTTATATCATGTGGGATTTGTGCATATATCATGTCTGTGCTTAGTTATTGAGATGTCGAATGATAGCTGAGATTGAAACTTGAATTAAAACTATAAATGGATATGTATTGCATCATACTAATGGACTGTTAGGTTTCTCCTGCTAAATTCCGATGCCTTCGATTAGGTTGCAATGAACTGGCCTTTTCCTACCATTAGTCGAACTAAGTGATAGGAGAGGAGATTATGGTAAGGTTGGGGGCATTGGGTTCTAAGGTAGTTGCGAGCAAAGTAGGAGCCTCCATACACAAGCCTGGAATTTGCCATGGGAGGGCATCGTAGCCTTTATGATTGGCATTATGGCCATCATATTATAACTCATCAACTCGAGTTAGAGCGAATAAAATTTCTCTAACCTCAAGATGGACTGGATAACGTCGTGTAGATGACACATTGCTTGTTCATGCATTGTACATAATAATTGCTTGATAACTTGATTGTACTATTCAGCTTATATATGCTTTTTGCCTTCTACCCCTTGTTGAGCTATGGTTTGTTAGCTTTCATATAGATTTGCTTGTAGGATTTAAGAAATTATGCTCATGAAGATCATCTCTAAGTATGCAAAAAGGGTGTATTTGGGCCTCAGTGAGGCATAATTGATTAGGATTATGTTTTGGAACTTTTTGATTTCTATAAGAACAACTAGGTCATCTAAGCAATCTGGTTGGGTTCTTTCTTTTAAGTTGTATCACATACTTGTATACTCTTATAAACACTTTATACTTAGCTTTATTATAAATATAAACTTGTTATAAATATAAATGCTAGTATATTTGTGGAACTATAAATACTTTAGAGTGGTTTGTTGTATGAGTTTTATGTATATCAGGATTATGCTAGCGACTAAGTAGACAATTTTTGGCATAAAATTAATATACATGGTGGATTGTTACAACATGACAATGTTTAAGGCATGACAATCTATATGAATATTTATCTGCAAATCCATATTCAATTTTAGCAACTCTTAGTCTTGAGCTCTTTATTGTGCTATATGGACATTTGGTTTACTATTCAATTTATTTTATTTTACCTTTTAGCTTCATTAATCCAAAATTTTATTTGCTTAGCTTAATGAAGGATTATTACAATCTAGTAATTAGTCACAAGCTCCGTAAAGATATGATTCACCACTCATTAGTTATTTTTTTTATTGCATACACATCTAATATAATAGCCGGTAATTAATTATGTTATAAAAAAGAAGAGTAAGTAAAAAGTATATCAAGGTTGAAAAAGATTCATCCTTGAACGTTAGCTCTTCTAGACCTTATAATTTAGTTACACTTCTTTTGGTAAAATGATTTTCCTAAGAATATAAACAAACCTCTTTAGTCCTTAATCTCCCTAATGAATTCCAATTTCTCTTATACCTTAGTTGTGGTCAAGGGAAGCAATATAAAAAGCAAACCACTCTTTTGTATAGTGTAAGTATTCCTATACCCATCATACACAACTTGCTTATCATATTGTCAAAACCTCCCTAATAGCATATGTGTAGCATTTATAGGAATTACATCACAAAGGTTTGTCATTGTAATCCTTAATTGATAAAGGAATTCAAACCTATCTATATATATGCAAGGCTCTCCTTGATTATTGAGCCCATACATACTATATGTCTCCTAAACATTAGCATGATATTACCATAGCTAGCCCCATTTATAACTAGATTACATGTTTTCCTCTAAACAAACAATAAGTAATGAAGAAATTCTCTCTATCCCAAATCCTCTTTAACCTGGGTACATAGCTTTTCTTATGCTATTTATCTAGAACCATTAACTATAAGAGTTAACCTTATTTTCCCATGGCTCCTACAACCTCAAGTTTCATAACCTCCTCAACTACATTTTTTTAAGAATCTTGACTACTACTTCCTTCTTTAGAACATCATCCTTTTTGCATTCAATATCGACTTTTGCCTCAACCTTCTTAATTTCGTAATTAATTTAACTGGTTTACATGTTTTCCCTTGAAACAACATCAAGCATGGAGCAGATTTTCTTTCTACCCTGGATCTTCTTTAAGTTGGTACATGGCTTTTCTTATGCTATCAATGTTGAACCATTAATAATGTAAGTTAATTTTACTTTCCCATGGTCACTACATCTTAAGTTTCACAACCTCCTCAACTTGTTTTTCAAGAATCTTAGCCATCACTACCTTCTTTAGAACTTCACCATTTTTGTATTCAATATTAACCTTTGCTTCAATCATCTTAATTTCATAATTGATTTTCTTAGGCTTAATGTTTAACACCTCTACTATCTCTATTGGTATCATCGTTGCAAACTTCCTCTAATGCGACATGCGAAAGATTTGTTCCATAGTCTTTTATATTGTTTGTTCCAAAATTTCCATCAACTATATGGAGTAATAGTTGCTTCTCAGTATAGGAGCTAGGATTTGAATTATGTATTCCTTTTTTGTTTCAATGGGCAAACCTATCCTTGTGAAGGTTGTTATTCCATCTAGCTTTACTAGTTGTACTCTAATCCGTGGAACTCGGTGTGCTACAACTGTTGAGTTAAGAAGTTCTTTCACATCCTTTAACTCTTCTAGGATGCCATTGGGGTAGTTTAAGATAAGTTTTGCAAAATCTGAACCCAATCTAGTACAGTCTATGACTTCCTAAAACCCACCACAAAACCCCATAGGCGTTTTACCCTATTCCTAAAACCTGTCCTTATAGGTTTTTTTTTAAAAAAAAAAAAAAATTTGTTAAGGATCCAACGTAACTTGTCAACCCATAAAATACACTATCATTATATTCAAGGAAAAAAGGAAATTGCTTATCACATTGCTAATTGGCACTATTTTTGTATATATTCAAAATTTGACTTTAACTGAATCATTACCAGGACACTCAGATTTTTGAATGAATATATACATATATATTGTCATCAATATTGTACAACATGTAACAAAAGGCTACTATCCAACCTTAAATATAAGCACCTTAGGGATGCAATCGAGGTGGGTTCAAGACTTAAACTCACCCCTATAGGATCAGGTGTTTTCCAGAACCCTATAAAAACCTTATAAAGTTTTACCTTCTATTCCTAAAACTCACTCCTATAGAATTAAAAACCTTATAAGGGTATGTTTTTATAGGATTTAGATGAGATGACGGAAATAATATAGTGGAAAATAGTTAAATAAGATTAAGATTACATCCACTAATTTACATAGTGATGAAAATTGAAAATTAAATATATTATATAATATAGAACTTGCGTAGTATGTGCACACCATTAGTTTTTTTCTCAGTTTTTTTTTTTCTTTTTATAATCCCAAAACCTAACTTTATACCCTATAAGATCTTAAATCATGTACCAAAACTCGATCTTAAATCTACCCTATAAGAATTTTATCAAGTTAGATAGGTTGAATATCCTATACCTTTATAGCTTCATTTGATATGACTTTGAACCTTTCTGTTTTGTTTTTTTTTTTTTTTAATCCGGTTTTGCTTACCATTTCCATTTGCATTCAAAATTTCCTTTTAGCTATTTATTCTCTCTTCATACATTGATTTGGCATTTGGACTAACTCATTATTGCTTTTGGATTTATTGTGATTTCCTAAGTGACTCTTAGTATAAGGAAAAAATTATAAAAAAAAAAAAAAAACCAAAAAATATAGTTCTTAGGAAAATATTCCTAAGAATATAGCACCAGAGGTGATCTTAAGTGCCAAGAAGAGGTGATTTTAAGCTAAGCGAAAATCACCTCTTGAAGAGGCTTTTTTAGGCCAGGTCAAACTCGTCTCTTCAAGAGGCAATTTTATCAGTATCCCTACCTAATCCTCAACTAACACAACTAAATGATCTTAATTTACAACAATGTGTCCAAACAAACCTATTATATCAAAATCTCTAAACACCTTACCTATAATAAAGTATAAGCAACCAAACTTCACAACTATAGTCGACCCCTTACAGTATGGTCCAAACATGCTACATCATCATTTAAACTTAACAATACCTATAATACATCATACTAATTCTATATTTCGTAATTATGACATCAATAATAATCACAATAGAGCATATGGTGAATGAAAAGTTGGAAAATGACACTAAAGCAGTATGAAAGTTTCACTACTTCTTTCAAGTATATAAAAGTGCTCATAAAGTACGCATCAATTACAATAAAAAAATGTTAAATAGCTAAAACTAGTGACAAGTTAATACCATTAGCATCGTTGGCATATATATGTACGCGCATCCTAAGGGTCTAGATCAGGTTGAAGCTGTACCATCTAGTCTGCATTCAACTATGTAATTTGTGCCCTATCCTCACTGTAAGTATAGAAGTATGATGCATGTATAGGGATTAGAGTAGGCTCCACTTGCATAAGTCCCTCACCCATGTTTTCACAGTGATCTATAATTGGCTTCCTTAATGGAGTAGGAGGAGTACAGACCTAACTACGAAAGTTCTATCTAATGAAGGGGGTCTAAAACATCTAATCACTAGGGTTCTTTCTGGTGTAGGGTGTTTAAAACTAAAATCTAAGCGATTTAGGAGATGCTACCAGCGGTTGGTGCTTAGGAGAGAGATCACCCCTGATGCCCAACTCAAGCTATCATTGCCCTCTCCCCTTACCTCAGCCTTATCCTCGCCCTTGATAGCACCCTCCATGCTAAGGATCGAGTAGCAGAGAGTTACCTTGCTCAATATGTTGTCCCAACCCTAGTACATCATTTAGGTGAACTCCCTTAAGTTACTAAATGACAGCATCCACTCCCGACTACTCTATCATGATATACTTATATGACATTTGAGGCAACCTATGGATAAAATTCATCTGCATGTCACAAATAACGGCTTAGTTAGCATATAAAGGCATAGATGATGTATTGTCAAGAGCAATGAACCTGAATGCACACCATGTATACCAGAAGGCTCTTGACCGATTGATATATCGACGAGTGACCTATTAGTACCAGGTATGGTAGTTTAGAGCTACATCAAGTGATTGCTATATATCAACTATCCGATTATGCAATTCGCCTACTACTCCATCCAACTAACATGAGTGGTGATCTAGTTTGACTTTATCTAACCCTATAAGTCAATATTATACAACTTTCATGATGTGTCTTTATAATTGGGAATCCCCTAGATCTTACCAAACTGTTGTGCCACATGATTTGGGAAATACAACTCGACTATGTAGAAGCAAATAAGTTATACCCATGTTGTCCAAATATCACCCTCGGTGCAATAAAAAGTAAGGAGCCTTACAACGTCATCAAAGGAGTATAGGATCCATAAACCTGCAAAATGATCAAATTAGAACATGTATCTACACAATATTGCAGAAGATAAAAAAACTTGAGTTAGTAACATTTGTACCTACTCTAGAAATTGCAATGAAATGCATCCCTATATTAGTCAATAATATGCGTGAGAAGCTCGGTAACATCGAATCAACCCCCCATTGACTCATCAACGGTCGATTGTCTACTACTACCATGATCTAATGATGCAATAGAGCTATGTGTGGGAAGTGCTCCTATGCCCACTCCTAGAGCAAGATAAGTGCCCCATTGATCTCACCTATATCCATCCGTAAAGCAAAGCACAATTGGCAATAAAGCCATGCTAAGCATGCAGTACCCTAAACGTATCGTCCGGAGCCGATTATATATCAAGCCAACCAAGTGATCACAGGTTGCTTTAATGGGTACCCTAACTATTATTGTTAGGTGCTTATCGTAGTACACCCCATCTTCCCCTTTTATAAAATTTCCTCTAGTTTAGCAAACCACCCTCATATTATTCATTCTTACATGTTTGTCTCATCAACCCGATAAAATTCTCAAAACCGAACCAACCCATATATTATATATATAGCCACACATTCATGAATACTCACTAACACAACAACTAAATTTGATATGCAAAAGCGTGCTCCTTAGGATAATTACTTAATTACTAACAATTCTTTTATGCAAAAACTTACTAACTCAACTGGTTGCATTATTACTAAATAAGTCTTCTCATATCACATATTATAGGTATATGTATAATAAATTAACGTGGACAATTTGATACATAAAAAAACTTGATATATATATTCAACAACAATGCTATTTCATACACTTATATGTTCATAAAACTGAACAAAAGATGAAAAAATGTTACATTTTCGTTTGTCATCTTCTAGAGAGAGAAACTGAGAAGATCTTATGTTTTTGATATCGTTTTCCAAAAATTTTTCTAGAGATGTGTCGTATGCTACGGTGCTGTGTAAAATCTACAATTGATTTGAAAAATAAATGGCTAAGAATTGCAACGGGTGAAGAGGGGTTTGTGTTTGTATTTTTTAGAGAGAGAGAGATCATTCTATAAATGAAATGGAAGGAAGAAGAGGAAGGATCTCGAGTGATATTAAGCCATCCAAATCAATGAAGACGATTTTGTATGCCATATTCCTACGAATATTTTCCTACAAACCGTATTTTTGAGTTTTTTTTTTTTTTTCCTTTTACCAGTGACTCCTAGCCTATTGTTTCTTCATCCCTACAGGCTATAGAAGGCTTTGAAACTAGAATCCACCATTTGACAATTCTTCTTTATTCTCTACCAAGAGCTGTTCATTTACAGCCATGTTATTATTTTCTACAATTACATTATCCTTTGGAGGTTCAACATTCATTACACCATCCTCTTTATTTGTATTATCCCCTCGTACATTAACTTCCTGGGTATTATTTAGCTGTTCTTTATCATTATTTACATTTTTAGGATCCTCAACAGTTACATTTATAGGGCAATTTTTTTCCATATGCTCTATGCATCAATATTTATAGATGGGAATTTTATATCTTCATATTGTAGCCTATCCAGCTGATCTTCTACAACAATCGTAACAAGTGCCTCGTGAAAAATAATTTGCTATATTCTGGCAAATTTACCTCTTGCAGTATCTCTTGTGAAAATACCCAATCTCAAAACAAGTCCAATCACTTCCCTTATTTTCAGAGCACTCTATACATAGAATTTCAGGAGTAACTCATAAATTCTCACCCAAAATGCTCCAAAATTGAGAGAAGATGAGGAATTCTAAAATTCTCAAATGTTACTTTTTCCAACTACGTGAACAGTCATTGAAATAAATATTTCATGGATATGCATTTTAAATAAATGCATTTTTTTCCCTCTAATATCGGAGATAGTACCTCGCGATTTACCAACAAAAGGAAATACATAAGTTATCATTCGGTATTTACGTATCTGCTGCGTATACATGACAAATATCATTGCAAGCCATAAGTGCAGCCACCAGTTTGGACTTTGTCAATGGTAGTTCGATAATTACATTTAAAATATTTACCCAAAAAAATTACATTTAAAATACCATCAATTTAACCGCTTCCCGCACAAAAATGGCTATCCACATAGAATTTTTTTATGCTACTCGATAATTGTTTCTATTAACTTGTTTTGGTCATAATTTTTTTTTGAAATTTTTAAGTTGAAAATTAATATTATTTTATAGCTTCATAAAATTTTAATTATCAACTAAAAGTAAAAAGATGAACTGATGTAAAGTAATCTTATTTTTCTTTTAAATTTGAAAAAGTATGTTTTTAAATTTCATTTGTAAATATAACCTAAATACTTCAAAAAAAAAAAGCAAAATAAATAATTTATCTATCTTTGACCCCCGAAAAAATAAAATCTTTTGAAAGTGATGTCTAAAGTTTTAGAGAAAGCGATGGGATACACACGAAAAGAATATAGGGCACGCATGTCAATAATAGAAAACATGAAACATTTCAAAATAAGACTAGTTGAACCAAAGATAACTTCTAAATCCAGCCAAACAATAAGATATTCGATATGTTATACGACTGACAAGCAAAAAAATTTTATTGAATAAATTATCCAGTATATGTTTTGAAGCTTTGGAAATGAAAAAACAGTGTATAAAAAAGACAGCTGTTGGCATTTTAAACATCGATCTAATTAATTAAATCCAAAATGAGCATCTTTTTGTTTTTTTATTCTTTTAAATACAATACAAATCATGTGGGATTTGTATTTATTTATAAATGAAATCATACTTAATCATGTAGAAATTTCATATATATATATATATTTTTTTTACGTAATGATATTTAAATTTCAACCGTTAGGAAAAATGTCTACATCTGTGCCCGAGAGTAGTAATCACACACGTAATATGAATGCGGCAGAAATTGTGGAATTAATTTAAATATTAGGGAAGAGATATTCATGTGTTCTTCTTACAAAGACAGCTTAGCAGATATTGATTACTTCGGTCTTTTTCTTTTGTCCAGCTCTCATTTTGTTAGACTCGATGCATGAAAGTCTACTTCACGCATTAAGACCGGAAGTTATGCCTCGTGCCTATGATTCTCGTGCTCTTGCTATAAATACAGACTTAAGCTAGTGGCTGCTTCAATTTGTATCGTTTTCATCTACAAAAGAAAAAAAAAATCTGTTGTGGTTATGGGATTATTTAGGCGTTATCTTCTGGGTGGCCTCTTCATCCTTCTTGGTTCCTTCACTCATGCTAGTGTGGATGATGCAATTTTGAAAACTTATGAGAAGTACGACACTGCCTTACTCAATAGTACCAGCTTTCCACCAGGTTTCCTGTTCGGAGCAGCATCCTCTTCCTATCAGGTCAGCATATGCTAAGTTGACCGACTTTTCCTCGATTGCTTTTATATCTAAAATTTGAAATTATTAAATATAATATGTAATTGGATATTTCTTATTAAATTTTATATTTGAAGTTCGAAGTTATTAAGTATTATATCTAATTAAACTTATTAAATTTATTATCTCTATTATTTTTAAATAGATGGTATGATAAATAATTATTAATCAATGAGTTACTAAATATTATATCCATACTGAATAAATAAAAGTTCCATTAAAATTTTTGGTATAAAATTAAGAAACCATTAGTTGTTCAGAAATGAGTTTGATATTATTCTTATTTTCATCCGGATTTTCCCTAATCAAACATTACAATATATGAATAGAGAAAAAGTACAAAATAGAGTCTAAATTAAATTATCATTGTACGTGATTTTAAACATACACGAGTAAAGTATAAAAAGGAGAAAGGAACCGTTGCCGTGTTGCAAATTTATGTTTCTTTTTAATGCTGCCATTAAGTTTACACGATCATAAGTTTAATTATGTTTCATTAATTCATTCTTTCAGTATGAAGGTGCAGCGTTTGAAGATGGTAAAGGCCTAAATATATGGGATACTTACACTCATAAACATCCAGGTTTAATCTAATCCCTTCCGCCCTATATATAGCAATCGCGATAATTCGATAATTGCGGCACCTCTGTTGAGTTTATATGGATAGAAAGAAGAAGCAATTCCTGCTGATACTGTGTTTGGTTTGCGCTATAAGTAACAGAATTTATATTATTGCGAAATAAAAAATTATAAATCCTTCTTATGACCAAAGAAGTAACATTATCTTGATTGTTAGCCTATTTTTATATCTACCCATGAGACTCTAATTCAATGGTCTAATCATAAACTGAAAGGGTATATTGATAATATCACATATATTCTAAACATATTACTAATATCATTTTAACTATAATAAAATAAAATAAAATAGTAATTATTAGTCCTCTATTATGTTATATAGGGACTACGGCAATATTCCTATCGTATATTTAACTCACGAAAACAAATAGTGGATATATAAGTAGCTGTCACTACCCACTTGGATATGCCAAAAACTACAACATGCAATATTCCACTTTCAAGTTGTCTCTGAAATTTCATATTTTACATTTGATCATTGGTTCGATCAACTTCTCGCATCAATAATAGAGCCCACGTTAACAAACCCGTGTTGTTCAATGAATTTTCACGTGCATCTAGTAAGTTTTCTGCATTTTAATTTATCCTTTCAAATGGTAAATTACCTATATAGTGGCTGCTTTCATATATATGTATATATATATGTGTGTGTATATATAGATATATGAGCCGACTCAATTGACCATGGATTTTTATTTTGCCTTGCTCTACATATATTAAGTATCTGTCGGTCTAAAGTGACGCGATTTTCTTTTAGAAAAGAAAAAAAAAAAAAAGGGTTCTTTTAGAAAAGGAAAAAATATATATTTGTGTTGCTTTATATATTACTTACTCGGAAATGTGAGAAATTCAGAAGTGATTTAAATATAAGGGCTGTCCAGCACATCATTAAAGCTAATTAACACTATATCTGGATAAGGAAAGAAAATAGATGGGAGAATTGGAGAGAAAAAGATTCCTTTGATTTATTTGGAAAAGCATAAAAGAGTTAGAGAATGGATTTACGAGGGAAAGGTTCCCTTAGTCTCATAAAAACCATTCCATAGGGAAAGGGAATGGGAGAGGCAAAGTTATAAAAAAACTCAAATAATTTTCAAATAACAATTAATTTCAAACTTTTGAGGATTTTTTTTTGTATTACAGCAAATTTAAAAGATATTTAATTAATATTTTTTTTTTACAATCATTCATCTCTTATTCAAACAATTATTTTTTTCTTCATTTTGATTTCCTTCCAAATTCTTTTCCCTACCCCAAACATAATATTAGGAAAAATGTTGTAATACCTTAAAATAGACTAGACGGTACCGTAGTTAATTAGGCAATTGAAGTTGACTCATCCCTAAATAAATCTCCACCATAAGATTATTTTTACACTACTAGAAGCAATTAAGCAGGGAGGAATTAGAAAAGAAGGAATTGAGAATATCGTGTATGCTAATAGTATGTAGAAAGGTATTGAGTTAATATAGAATAGAAAATATGGATGTATATTTGTTTAGAAGAATAGTTGAAATAAAAAATAAATTCTAAGAGACAATAGACTATTATAGAGGGTATTTTGAATTGGTATATTTCTTGGTTTTTACTTATTTACAAATGGATGAGGTACACTTATTTATAAGCTTTCTCCTTCTCAATAGATAGTTGAGATCAACTTAATCTAATGGTTATAAAGTTCCTGAAAAAGAAAAAAAAAAGAAAGAAAAAGATATTAGAGTCATGATAAGCTGATCTAATCTAAATATACATAGGAGAGTAGTGATTGTTTAAGATAATTTAACTTTACAACCCACCACATCTTCAACCTTTATTATGGACCATCAGGCCCCAACCACTAACTGAAATCATGAGAGGTCCAATCCAACCACTAACTGAAGTCATGATAGGCCCAATCCAAGTGCAATGCAATGGGAGTGTTGGAGTGCATAAGCATTTTTTACTGTAATGGTTGCTTTATATTAAAATAGTGTAAGATAATTAAGCTTTACAACTCATTACATTATAAAATCATCTCCATTCCCATTTTTAACCAATGTGGAACTTTTTTTTTTTTTATCATCTTCAACATATACACATTTGTTTAGAGAGGGAAAGAAAAAAAGGAAAAATAGTTTATGAACAATAAAAAGTGATATATTAGTAAATTACTAAAATAACCATATTAATTAATAATTAAAACAATTATAAGG
>JAMXBB010000005.1:17601143-17700170 GCA_024138015.1 Lumnitzera littorea | reverse complement strand
AAAGAGGATTTGGGATAGAGAGAATTTCTTCATTACTTATTGTTTGTTTAGAGGAAAACATGTAATCTAGTTATAAATGGGGCTAGCTATGGTAATATCATGCTAATGTTTAGGAGACATATAGTATGTATGGGCTCAATAATCAAGGAGAGCCTTGCATATATATAGATAGGTTTGAATTCCTTTATCAATTAAGGATTACAATGACAAACCTTTGTGATGTAATTCCTATAAATGCTACACATATGCTATTAGGGAGGTTTTGACAATATGATAAGCAAGTTGTGTATGATGGGTATAGGAATACTTACACTATACAAAAGAGTGGTTTGCTTTTTATATTGCTTCCCTTGACCACAACTAAGGTATAAGAGAAATTGGAATTCATTAGGGAGATTAAGGACTAAAGAGGTTTGTTTATATTCTTAGGAAAATCATTTTACCAAAAGAAGTGTAACTAAATTATAAGGTCTAGAAGAGCTAACGTTCAAGGATGAATCTTTTTCAACCTTGATATACTTTTTACTTACTCTTCTTTTTTATAACATAATTAATTACCGGCTATTATATTAGATGTGTATGCAATAAAAAAAATAACTAATGAGTGGTGAATCATATCTTTACGGAGCTTGTGACTAATTACTAGATTGTAATAATCCTTCATTAAGCTAAGCAAATAAAATTTTGGATTAATGAAGCTAAAAGGTAAAATAAAATAAATTGAATAGTAAACCAAATGTCCATATAGCACAATAAAGAGCTCAAGACTAAGAGTTGCTAAAATTGAATATGGATTTGCAGATAAATATTCATATAGATTGTCATGCCTTAAACATTGTCATGTTGTAACAATCCACCATGTATATTAATTTTATGCCAAAAATTGTCTACTTAGTCGCTAGCATAATCCTGATATACATAAAACTCATACAACAAACCACTCTAAAGTATTTATAGTTCCACAAATATACTAGCATTTATATTTATAACAAGTTTATATTTATAATAAAGCTAAGTATAAAGTGTTTATAAGAGTATACAAGTATGTGATACAACTTAAAAGAAAGAACCCAACCAGATTGCTTAGATGACCTAGTTGTTCTTATAGAAATCAAAAAGTTCCAAAACATAATCCTAATCAATTATGCCTCACTGAGGCCCAAATACACCCTTTTTGCATACTTAGAGATGATCTTCATGAGCATAATTTCTTAAATCCTACAAGCAAATCTATATGAAAGCTAACAAACCATAGCTCAACAAGGGGTAGAAGGCAAAAAGCATATATAAGCTGAATAGTACAATCAAGTTATCAAGCAATTATTATGTACAATGCATGAACAAGCAATGTGTCATCTACACGACGTTATCCAGTCCATCTTGAGGTTAGAGAAATTTTATTCGCTCTAACTCGAGTTGATGAGTTATAATATGATGGCCATAATGCCAATCATAAAGGCTACGATGCCCTCCCATGGCAAATTCCAGGCTTGTGTATGGAGGCTCCTACTTTGCTCGCAACTACCTTAGAACCCAATGCCCCCAACCTTACCATAATCTCCTCTCCTATCACTTAGTTCGACTAATGGTAGGAAAAGGCCAGTTCATTGCAACCTAATCGAAGGCATCGGAATTTAGCAGGAGAAACCTAACAGTCCATTAGTATGATGCAATACATATCCATTTATAGTTTTAATTCAAGTTTCAATCTCAGCTATCATTCGACATCTCAATAACTAAGCACAGACATGATATATGCACAAATCCCACATGATATAACCACAAGCAAGTATATACTTTAATCTCCACAAACCTCACTTACTTATATTGAAGCTCACTCCAATAAGTCTAAAATGTTAATGCTTCACTCACTTAGAAGTTTTATATATACCAAAACTCATATTCAGTTCTCATCAGATTTACAAAAACGTTAAGATTTTATCTATTTCCTATAACTTGGTTGAGATATTATTTATATAGTTTTTTGATAGAGTTGCTTATATATATATATATATATTTATATATGTATACACATATTACATATACTTAGAGTTTACCATAAACTTGTTGCCTTCATGTTACTATATGAGTATTTAATCTTTATTAGGGTCATGCATGCATATTTACACATACACACACATATACATATACACACTCACGCACTTCTAAAGTATGTACAGTTATACACATATATACTTTAATTATTATTTCTTACTATATAGGCTTAAAGTTACCCAATTTTAATAAGGTCAGTATCATGGAGTTTGTCTGAACTTGATGATATGTGTTACGGGTTTTATTCAAAAGATAGTTCTTAAAAGCTATTTCTATTCCTAGTATATAGGTAAAGCCATATAATAAGTTGTATCATATCAATTTTGTAGTATATAAATAACATATATTTTTACCTTATTTTAAGTTAAAATGTGATAACTTATACATTATCTATCCCTGACATGTATATATCATGACCCAATGCATATAATATTACGAAATATAATAAAAACAATAGATAAACATAACCATTCAGGGTATGTTCAAGCATGAGTTAATCAAATTATTAATATATTTTAACCAGTTATTACTAATTATATATCACAATTACTAATTTAAGTCATTTACCTAAGAAAATTCATAATAAATAATATGTATCATTAGATAATTCTATGAAAATTCCCATGAACTCAAAATAATATATGAGATTAAATTAAGAATTAGTTTCATGTACTCAGGTTTATTGCCTATATTTGTAAAATTACTTTTTTGACCTAAATCACTGTTAATTAGACAAATAATATGCTTTATACACAAAATCAATTCCAGCCTATCCTAACATCATCACAGACATTCAAAATTAATTGGATCCTAATTTCATCAATTATTTCTCCTAAAATTAATTTATTTCATAAATTACCCTATTTTTAGCTATTTTTAGGGCCCAAAAAATGCATTAAATATTGAACATATATAAAATCAAAATTGGGCTGTATAGAAATAAACTAGATGTAATATGTATTCTACCAAAAAATTGTGAGCTCGAAACAATATCACTTACTATATTTATTTTAAATTTCAAAATTTGAATGAATAGTATATTTGTTGAATAAGTATATAAAATATTCATAATTTTGAAAAAAAAATAAAATTATAACATGAAAATACCTTAAAATAACCTAGCAATAATTTTTTTTTCATAATTTATTGAAATTATTTGATATTTTTAGAAAATACATGAAAAATAGGGCAAAAAACTTAACTAACCTTTCGCTAAGAACTATAGTAGTTGAAGGCTAGTGGGAGTGTGTCGATGGAGTTGGGCAATGGGTGGACTAGTGTTGGCTAGCAAGGTTTGCTATCAGGTAGTGGTTTAGGTTAGAAACATGAGGGGTATTGCTTTTTCCCTATTTTTGATTTATTTTTCTGAATTTTGTTTTCTAATTTTTCCTATTACCATTCTAAGCTCCAAAATGCTAAACACTACACATCTGAGGTCTATTTATAGAGTCCAATGTTGGTTGAAAAAAAAAATTTATATATTTTTCTCTTTTTTAATTAAGCATGAGATGTCTTATATTGGGAAAATTACTTTTGATTCATCACTTACCTAGCTTAGATTATTGCCACAAAGGTTGTCCTGTAAATTCCAAGTTGTATCGAGCAATTGGATGGGGTTTTGATTGATATTGTATTTAATTATTAGTATTTTATATATATTATATTAATATTTAGTATATTTACTTATATACATGTATATATCCTATATATGTGGTACATGTGATGCATAATTGTATACATATAATCATGTGTTTATCATGTCTTTTATTTTTAAGATATATTTTCTATTTATTTTTGTGGATTTATCACCTATTATACATATATATATATATATTTAGGTTTTCAGGTTAATTTATAAATATAATTATTATATATATCGGGTATATCTATAAAATATATATAATTATATAGTATATTATATAATATTATATTATTTTTTTCATAGCTTAAATAAATATTTCTATAAGTTCTCGTTGTGTTTTGGGCTCGGTTTTAGAGGTTTTGATAAGTTTTATGTTATATTAAATAATTTTACTTCTAGAGCTAACATTAGGATTTTAGAGTATTATTTTTTTTTAAATCTAACTTTATGGAATTACTTTGACTAGTTTTTCTAATATAGTCGTAAAGTTTGAGTTTAATTGGATAAGTTTTTCTAAAAACTTTAAATTCAAGTACGGTTATCTTAAAAGCAATTTTAGGAGCTCGTACACATTGCACTTACCCATCTCTTGGAATGGCGAAGATCTAATTATAGTATAAACATCCCTCCAAGCTAATATATAATTATCAGGTAAATAATAACCTACTCATATTAAAAATTACTATTTTAGTTGGAAACATGATCTAACGCCACTAAGTAATCTAAACCATATGAGTTCACGAGTTTTATTAAAACCCTTATATTCTTATTACATGCTTTTTTAAAAAAATTCAAGCTTTATATATTTACATAGACAACAAACATAAGAGCTAAACAATCAAATACTTATATATCAACAATGAATTGAATTAAATATATCAACCCATTAAATTCATCATTGCAATGCTCGTAATAATATTAAGCACAACATCATAATCAAAATAACTAATACAATTACAAGAACGAGGGTTAAGAAACTCCTATAAATGGATACTTCGATAGGGTTTTCTAGTTCAAACTTCCGGTAAACACATATCTGGATTGTTTTGACATCCTGGATCTTCTCTTATGTGTTAGAACATAGAGTTGCAGTGCATTTCAACTAAGACTAAACATAACAAGAAAATAAAATAGCTACTCAAAAAAAAAAAAAAAAGACTATTGTGTAAAAATGAAAAACTTAAAAAAAAAAAATGCTCTCACTAATCTCTCTATTCTTATAAAGATGCTCGACTGGAGAATGTGAAAAAGAAAGAGATGGAATCAACATGGACAAACGGATCAATTCAGGATAAAGTCCCTCCAATTCAGCTATTGTCCACCGAATGAAGCTCTCACCTCCACTCCAGTTCTGCTTTGCATTTCTTTGGACCGTGAACGAAACTGAAATTTGTCACATGGGCCTCATAATTCCCAGACAACAGTGGACTTGAAATATTGCTGGGATATGTCCCTGTCTTGGCGTGGGCCGAAGCGAGCGATTTCCAATTGCTTGCTATTTTGGAGGTGGTGCTTTTATGGAAACAATTGGGCTGATCATTTCAATTGGTGATAGAGATCCCACAAAATCATTCAAAAAGAATGTCTTCCACCGCCCACGCGTCTTCGAATATCAAGATGGGGAAATTTGCACTCGTCAAAATAGAAATCATGATGAAAAAGTTACAATTGAATAAAACAATGAAGGGTCTTCAACATGTTAAGGCGGTTTCTTTCTTTCTTTCGTTTTTTTTTTTTAAATAAGTACAAAAATTACACTCATAACAATGATAAAAAATACACTCGTAAATGGCATATATGCAATTCATCCAAGAATGCATAATGAATTGGTCACTTGAAAATAGTCACGAGGACAAAGTTAAAATGAATAAAATAATAAAGGGTCAACATATTGAGTTTTTTTTTTTTTTATAAAAGTGAAACTCATAACAATAATAAATATATACTCATAGTCCATTCACTTTATTGAATGGAATGAAGATAGAATGGAATTAGAATTGCTAAGGAATGTATGGAGGGTATAATAACTATTATTTTGTTTAGTTAGATTTATAAGCAAATTAAGAATAGAAACGTAATAAAACATTAATAATTAAATTACATTCGATCTATCTTCTTTTTCAACTAATCTTAAAGTAATAGGGAGCGAAAGCAGTGGCAACAAAGGTAGTGGTGATCATAATGATTGCAACGATGGTGGCAATGGTTTGTTGTGGTGGTGGCAGCCCGTGGAGATGGTGGCGAGCGATGGTGATGGTGGCGGCGGTGACAGTAGTAGCAGTGATGGTGGTGGCAGTGGTAATAGTGATCGGTAGCAATAGTGGTAGTAGTAGTAGTGGTCATTAAATTGGGATAAAGTCTTTTGGGGAAAAATATAAAATTTTACAAAAAAATCGTGATTCTTTAGTTGAGCTAAGGAATTTCTATTATTTGATTTCAAGTAATATGAATTTTTATAGAATTATGATTTAGAGATATAAAACAAAGTGAATGCTGTAATAAGGAATAAAGAGAGAATATAATTCTAATTCCCTCTAAGTAAATAAACCATCATTAAAAGAGTTAATATCATGATTTATACCTCAATTTTATCATTTTTTACAATTATACATCCGAAATTTCAATTTATCTTATTTTATACCTAATTAAAAATTTAATTATTATAGTTTACATTTCAATTATTTCTAATTTACACATTTAATTTAGTTAGCATGATCAGCTCATGAGGTAGCCACCAATGACCTTAAAAGGCTCATTTGATCTCTTATTGGTAATTGTTAACTACCTTCTACAAAATAGTAAACCGCGACCCACTTTAAAAATATAGATCGTAAGTCCCTTTAGCAATTGTGGGTGGCCTCCTCCGATCCTATGGGAGTTGTATGTCCCTTGATTTCTAAAATTAGAATACTTATTTTGTGATAGAAATGAAGTGTTTAGCTTATCATATAGAAAAATGAGACTAAGAGAAAATTTTTTGCTACATAATTAAGTGAGATGTCTGACCCAAGATTGAACTCAAGTGAATTCTTTCAAAACCTACTTAAAAGATCATACTTGATATCTAAAAGGCATAACCTCACTACTACATTGGAAGCATGTTACAAGCCTATCTTTTATTAATTTGTGTTAGTTGTATATTTTTATGGAATAAAACCGATATGAGTACCTAAACTTGCATATTTTTTTATTTTAGTACCTAAACTTTAACCTTGCTTAATTTAGTACTCCTACTTTTTTAATTAGACAAATTAATATTTTCGTTATAACGGTTGTTATTATAAAATGATAGAATAATAATATAAGTATATCAATTTTCATTTTAGTGCTCAAACCTTATTTTTTATTTCATTTTGGTACTTTAACTTTTTAAAATGAAATAAATAAGTCTTCTTTATAACTGCTACTATAACAGAGAAATGAATTTCTCTCATTTAAAAAATTAGGGTACTAAAATAAATAAATTTAAAGTTTAGATACTAAAATTAAAAAAAAATGAAAATTTGAATATTTTTAGTGGTTTTATCCTAATTTTTACCATCACATTTATTTTTAGTTGCAATTCTTCAACTCTTTATTTGATTGGCCTAGATTAGAGAAGCAGGTTAAATCTTAGCACTTAGATGCGTCTTCCTTGTAGAAATGACTTGGTGAATACTCACTAGTTTTACTATTGTAAATGATCCAGCACATTAGTCAATTAGCACAACAAGTTTTCAAAATCAAAATTTTCAAGAGTTATTCTTTTATTAGTGTCTTATGTTGCCCATCAAATGCCATGACCGAGCATTTCCTTAACTTACTTCTCTATTTGAACTTTTTGAAAGTGAGGGTAACTATATGGTCTCACATTAATAAGAGAATAGCCATGAGTCAAATAAATATGATGTTAGATGTCTCTTAAGGGTAACAAGAATGATGATGCCCCAAATACATGAGAAAAGTTACTTAGTAGTTGTTGAAGAGCATCATTGCTAGTGCCATTATCTAATATGTGTTATTATTTGAAAATTGAGTCAATGATTGAAAGTAAGAAGTAATAAAATCTTTTGGAAACATCACTCGTAGTTGATGATGAGGAAACTCATGATCGTGCTAGGATGTTGGAATTGATCTAAGTGCTACCCTGGGGGGGAGGGGATTGTGTATGTGGGTTAGGGGCTAGGGAGGAAGGGGGGCTTTTGAGATTTTATATAGACATCCTAATGCCTACTCAAGAGTTGTGTCCTATTCACTAATTGCCGTCAAGGATGACGACAACGTTAAAAACTCATTTGAGATAGAATAGGCATTTAGACGAACCCATAGCTACCATTTGCATATGAGGACTGGAGAAGTAAAGGGAACTTATTTGAGATGGCATAGGTATTTGGACAAATCCATATCCACCATTTGCATATAAGGACTAGAGAAGCAGAGGAGCCCTACCCTCATCCCTTCCCCCCTTACCAAGTGACTCATGTGCTACTCGTTAAGGAGAATGAGCTAGTAGTATATGAATATGAGCATTGCTCACGTATCTATCTATGTAGGATGATGATAATGTAGTCGACAAGGTAGTTGGATCAATCGTGCAAAAGGAAGTTTCACATGACCATGTGGTTCAACATATGGGAGGCTTAGATGACTAAGATGACGATGACATTGATGATGATTACTATGAGCCCAAGGGAGATGAAAGGGACGATGATGATGATGATACCAATCCTGTGATGCCTCCTACATGTCTCATTGCACCTAAAGTGACTGTCACTCATTTTTTGCCTCTTGAAATGAATCTTATGCATCCATTTCCCTTAGGCTTAAGTTCAATGGAGTAAATACCATTACCCTCAACTTAGGTGTAAGGGATGCAGTTCTCTTTTTCCATAGGGGTAGAGACGATGGTTACATATACTATAAGATGGACATTAATGTGAAATTTAGCAACTTGCACGGCGGTGAATATCTTTATATAAATACATGATTCAATACTAAGTAAGAACTTGTAAGAGCTATAAAGCATTGCTATATCAAACATCATGCAGATTTTAGGTCGATGGAATCCAAAAAGAGCATATATTCCATCCTGTGCCCTAAAAACAAAGATGGTTGCAAGTGGAGAGTTAAGGCATGCAAGAAAAAGCTGAAGGGTGTGTTTATGATAACAAGGTTAGTAGGACCTCTTACATGTATAAATCTAATCATAACTCAAGACTACATACAACTCTAATATGATAGCAAGGGAGTTTTTAAATGTCATTAGAGAAGATCTTGATACAAAAATTTCTCAATTACGCAATATTATCAGCAAACAATTCAAGTATATGGTTACCAACAAAAGGTTATGGGTTGGTAAGATAAAGGCTATTGGAGTTGTCTATTGTAAATGGGAGAGAACATATGACAATCTTCCAAGACTCCTTAATGCCATATAACAAGTAATCCTAAGATGAAGGTTGAGTAGATGTGGAGTAGGTCGAGGGAGTTGAGGATGACAGAGCTATAGTGTTTTGGCAGTCTTTTAGCTTATGTATAGAGGCATAGAAGTTCTACAAGCCCCTAATTGGTATCCACGAGACATTTCTATATGGAAAATACTATAACAAGTTACTCATTACTACTAGCATGGATGGTGGGAACCATATAGTCTTGCTACCCTTTTCATTAAAGGATGAGGAGACAATGGAGGCATGGGGTTAGTTTCCTAAGAATTTGAGGTAATATATATGTGGTGAGAGAGCAAGTTAAGAAATCGTACGCTTGATATTGGATAGAGGCATAGGTATATAGTCAGCATTGGATAGGGATGAAAATGGATGGAAATCCCCCTTTACGGTGTGGTAGTGGTACATATGCCACTTGTGAGCAATTTCAATAAGGTAAATAAGAACCAACAATGCAAGAAGTAGGTCACTTTTAGTGCAATGTAAGCTCAACCTCGGAAGTTTGAGAAATGCATGGAGAAGGTTGTAAGTATCTAGCATGATGCCCTAACTTGGTTTTCCCCTTTTACAATGCAACAGTAGACACTTACCCATTATGGTAGCTATCAGTTTAGATACATCATACATGACATCAAACCTAGTCAAAGCTTACAATTCGATATTAAAATATGCCCGAGGACTACTAGTTATATTACCTATAAGGAAGATCTTCTATAACTGTGTATTAACCTAGGATAAGAGACACGATGAGGTGTTGGAATGGGTGGTTGGGAATCAACCATACATGAAAAATGCTGCAAATATGTTGGAGGAGTAGGTCAAGCGAACAAGTTTGCATCTTGTGGTGCGTTTCAGCAGGTATAGCAGGCCTCATGAGGTTGAGACTGGTAATAAGCATGTAGGCAATGGGATGAAAGGAGGTATTCAAGTGCAAACGGTCAACTTCAACAATTGCATGTACACTTGCAATAAATGGCAAACATATAGGATCCCTTGCTCATATGTAATTGCTACAACAGGATTCGAGCAGCTAGACGTTTTGTCCTTAATTAGGGACTGGTATAAATCCATACAACAGGTGTAATGTTATAGAGCACACTTCTTCCCGATCGGCAATGAGTTTGTCCTAATCCATGGATCGTTAGGTTGTATATAAGTTTACCTGCTACATTTCCTAGTTGCTATATAGTCAGAATTAAAGAAGAAGATGCTTTGTGAAAAAATGCCTCTTTCTTAAATTTTATTACTAAAGAAGGTGCTTATCTAAAAGGCGTCTTCTTCCTTGATAAAATTTAAGAAGAAAATGCTTAGCCTTTTCTTTACTAAAATATGAAGAATATGTTTTTGTGAAAAGCATCTTTTTCTTGAATTACATCAAAGAGGAATGCACTTTTCTGAAAAGCATCTTTCCTTCCCACTGAACATAATAAGTTTTTCCTTTGCAACTTTTTACAAATTTTTTTTTAGGGTACATTCCTCTTACTTTAATATCTTGATTCATTTATGATGATTCTACATAGTAATATGATGTTATATATGTATTAAATCGTATATGTATATATATATATATATTAATTTTTAAAATTATAATTCAAATTTTTATCCATGCATTACATAGCTCTTAACTAATTATAAACTAATCTTGCTAGAAATTTAACATGTTAAAAGAATTTGAAGTGTATTAAAATATTTTCAATACCCTCTAAATTTTATAATTTTTTTCATTTGCATTGCCATGTGATGCTAATTTGTCTAGTTATTCGTCTAATAATCTATTTTCATCTTTTTCTCTTTATTTTAACCCTAATTAATAGTGCTATTAATCTATTTTACAAATGTTATAATTCATTGTCTCTTGATTCATTATTTTTGTTTATTTACTCTATTGGATATATACTTCATATGTAAAATTCCATTAGTGTCTAACTTCATTTTATTATTTTGATTTACTTGTTACACAATTTCAATTTCTCCATCTATTTTTTCCCCCCAAATACTATTACAACAATTAAAGAAGGAGAGATTCGAACTTAATTTATACCATTGGAAAATCAATATTTATACCTTTTAGTTAGGCGTTAGTTCAATCTATTTGAATATCAAAGGTAGTGAACACATGTAATAAAAAGTTGAGATGTCCCATTTTCATGAACATTGTCACGTTTGGTATGAATGAATGGAATAAGGACTAGAATGAGAAATCATTTCTTATGTTTGGAGATAAACTTAGAATGGAATGATTTTAAATGCTCAAATAGAATTATTTATTGAAAATGCCCTTAATTATTGTATGTTATAGTTTTTTTTTTAAGGTTAAAAGAATAATTTTAATTAATCGTAATTAATGAAATAAGAATAAAATTTCGATTTTGCCTTCTCAAAGGTGGAATTGGATTTCCCCTTAAAGCCATAATCATTATTCTATGGAATCCATTGTCAACACTTGCATCATTTTCATAATAGTAGTTTTAAGCTTCAAATCAAAAGCAATATAGAAAAATTAACAAATTAAAAACTACAACTCAAAATTGGAAAAAAAAAATAGAAAAAATAAAGCCATTATATAGTAGAAGTTATTCATGGAATTGCTTGTTTAATCAGAAAGTAGTACATCAACTATAGCACCTGCACATGTACTTTGCAACATTAACCTCCAAACACTCGACCTACAACCTTAAATCTAAACATCACCCATTGCATTCTCATGAGCTTCTTTCAAAGTCATCTTCTTGCTCATCTCATCTTGAAAGTTGCTTCGGAAGTGGTCTCCATTGAGAACAGCTACTAACTGAAACTTTGACGATTTGCTATTTTCATTAGACACCTTGCGCCTAAAAGGTGTCACATCAGGCAATATTTTTGCGAAAAAAAGTTGAATAAGAGCTCTAGTTAAATTCTAAGAGGGAATTAATAGAGATCTTCAGCGACATTAGAAAATTGCATTATCCTTATATGCTTTAAATTCTTAGACATTAGTCTCTATAGCCAATGATTCTGTATGAGTGCAAGCTAGAAATTTTCTAACATAATCTAAATATCACACCTGTGATATGATTGATACCATTAGCCCATGGTTCAAATTGCAGTCTTCCCTACAATGGTCCAAGATATTATACATAACAAACTTACAGGAAATCAATCCAGTATGCTATTGAAGTTGATCAGGCTCGACGACCGGGAGAAGCAAAACGAGATGAAAATTTGGCCGAAAAAGAAGCAAGGCTGTGGATACCATGACCGATCACCATCGATAAAGAAGAATCTTTCTAAATCACTTCGGGTCAGCGGGGCCTTCAAGCATCCGAAATACGCGGGGTTGTAAATGACATAGCGTTTACTTGCTGCAACTACATGAAACAACTTTTTACTAAAGAAACAGAACCGATAAATCCATAATCAAACTTGGAACTCTGTTCCTCAAGCATCCAACATATCCTTTAAAAGGAAAAAGAATTGGAAAAAAAAAAAAAAAACATAGCAAAGTTGAATTCCATCTAATTGATCAAAATAGAAAATAGGACGAAACATAACATTAAGATAGGGCACTACCATATGATACTTACTGCAACTACTCATTGTAACAACTTTCAATAAAAAAAAAAAAAAAACCAAACCCAGATCTAAAGCTCTTCTCAACAAAACTCTATGAGAACCACAAAGGCAAAGTAAATCAGAGCAAAGTTAAAGCAAGATTAGATTCGATAGTAGCACTAAGCAATCTGTTCCCAACATAAGGCCAACCCAAATACATCTTCGAAAATTGACCCCATTTCACATTATACATACATGTTAATTTCTCATTTACATGTACGTGTTAATTTCACATTTAAATTGTTAGATAAGGACATGACATTATATTCTTTATGTATTCATTTGATTTATCCCTTCTATATATTATTTTAGCTCAATATACTATTGATTTTGTTCAAACCACTTTGGGTATCACTATTAAAAAACTGAAAGCAATAAAAGTAACAAAAGTAATGTTAACGCTACCATCTGAATTGAGAAAATGTTGAAGTTTTGCTGACCGTTGGTGGTCGGCACTTGGTTGACTCCATAACAAATCTAGTAAAATGAACTAAGACAATAATAATCACAACCACCCATGCCACAAAAATTGGACACATCCCAGGACGGTTCCCAACTTGATGTTAAAGATAACAACTCCACAAATGTAAACCCTACGAAAACTATCAAATCACTCATGCTTACTATCATTAAGGACCAACACAACTAATTACTCCACAAATGGATTCCATTCACTAGATAAATGTGCACTATCATTGATGTGCCTAAGAGCTCAGTTATTATTAAGATTTACTGTAGCAGATTTAAACTAATGAGTAGGTTGACGAACTGACTAAAATAGTTGATGTGAAGTTGCTCGGAAGATATAACCCACTTACGAACATAACACGACTTAACACTTCACTTGATATGATGTACGAGTTAATATCAAGGTCCACTCGCCATTAATCTTGAGTTACTTGACAAGATTAGATAAGAGTGTATGAAAATAGAGATGGAGTGAGTTATCTCACAAGAATAGTATATTCAATGTTTATTTGTAAAGTAAGATGATTTCGACTTATAAAGAGAAGAGACTATTTATAGTAAGTTTCCAGAGCAGTATTATAAATAAAGAAATTACAAAAAGGAATACATAAAAAGAGGATTCCTGATACATACGAAAAAAGGCAAAAATGACAAATGATAAAAAAGGAAAAATAGTACAATGTCAAATGAAATTAACAGGTAGTAGTACAACATTGGTTTTGTATAAAGATTCTCTGGGTACAGCAGCCAAATAGAAACAAGTTATGTCGGTATTAAGGATTGCTAAGATGAGAAAGGGATGTAGCAATCATTATTAAGAGGTTGGAAGAGAAGTACTCGATTGAGTGTTTCGTCAATCGACAAGAAGCTCTTGCCAACTGGAGGTTCGATCATTCTACATAAGAGGGAGAAAATGGAGCAAGGTGTAACCTTCTAGAGCTATCAAGGAATTCAACCATCCTTCTTCTGCATAGAGTTTTTCACCATCGACAGGTTGACAAGAGAGAATTCTTCAAGTGAAGGATTAGAGGTCTCAGAGTCATACACGAGTAAAAAGACCAGTGGTCAGTAGCTCATCAATCATTAAGGCTAACAACCCACTTATGCTAATGGAATCGAAAAGACCTCTGTGATAAGAATGTACAGATTTGAAGACAGGCATTGTGTCTTGAAAACTGAAAATTGTGACTTCTATCAACATACATGAACCCACTACAATGTTAGTCGTTGTTAGGACCTTTCCCCTAATCTCTTTTATCCATTGCTTGTCATACGTAATGAACTTAAAGTATGAACAACAGTATAACAAAACAGCAAGCAAAGAATAATGAAATGTAGATCTATGAGCGAGAGAGAAAATGTATGTGCTAATTGAATCAATTTAGGTTAAAAGGAAATGAAGTTATAGATGAAGGATGAAGATGTAAGCTACTGTGTTATTTAATTAATTAACTATACAAGAAGGCTATTTATACATCCTACTATCCATTAGTGAGTTAATAGAAAAACAATAGGATAGTAAAAATTAGTTACAAGTCTTAATTTTCTATTTAGTAGACCATGATAATTGGTATACACTCTATGACTCCCCCTTAAGATGGAGAGTAAATATCAATTACTCCCATCTTATCTAAGAGAAAAAGAAATTGTGCAATGGATAATCCCTTAGTAAACAAGTCGGTAAGTTGTTATTTGTTAAGAACAAAGATGGGCAGAATAGTTGCATCAACAACTTTATCACGGATAAAGTGAGGATCCATTTGAAAGTAGTTCTTTCGTTCATGAAAGACTGGATTGAAAGTAAGATGTAATGCAGATTGATTGTCTTAAAACAGATGAATAGGAAGAGGTGAATCAACATGAAACTCTTTATAGCAGCCACATCAATTAATAAGTAACAATAGTAAGGGTGCAATACTTTGGTTCAATAGAACTATGCATAACCAAGGGTTGCTTCTTGGACTTCCAACTGACCAAAGATTGTCCTAAAATAACATAAAAGCTTGATGTAGAACAGCAAGTATCTACACATCTTCCTTAATCACTGATAGGATAAGCCTGCAAAATCAAGTTTGATTTGGTTAAAAAATAAAGACCCTATCTTAGATGCAACTTCACATAACATAAAACTCATTCCAAAGTTTGCAAATGAGACTGACGTGGAGTTTACATGAATTCGCTGAGAACATGAATAAAATAAGCAATATCTAGATGTGTAATGGAAAGATACAAAAGTTTCCCAACAAGTTGCCTATAATACGTAGTATTAACATAGTCAATGCATCATCATTGGATAGCTTATGGTTAGTGACTATAGGAGTACCAGCAGTTCATCCACTGAGAAAGCCTAACTATTGAAGAAGATCTAAAGCAAATTTGCATTATGAAAGAATAAGACCATTTGGAGACTTGGCTAACTCAAGACCTATGAAATATTTAAGGATGCTTAGATCCTTTACTTTAAAATGAGCAACAAGAAAGTTCTTAAACTGAGTAATAATAGCAAGATTTTTCCTTGTTATAATAAGATATTCCACATACACTAGAACAACAAGAAAATTATCTCCACTCCCTTTAATAAATAGAGAATAATCATAATAAGATTGGTGAAAACCATGAGACAAAAGATAACTATTGAGTTTGGCATTCCATTGTCAAGATGCTTGCTTTAAGCCATATAAAAACTTTTGTAATTGACAAACCATCCTTTCACTATGCTCACCCTTAAGTTCCAATCTCAGTAGTAAATTCATATACACTTCCTCATGCAAATCCTCATTTGGAAAAATATTGTGCACATCCATTTGATCGATATGCTAAGCTGCAAGACAAAAGAATAACTGTATTGTAGTATTCTTAATGACCAAACTAAAAGTTTCATTATAATCAAACCTTTCTTATTGGTTATAACCTTTATCCTAGAGACGAGCCTTATAACAATCCATAGTACCATAGGCTTTAGTTTTCAATTGTACAACCATTTACATCCTACAGCATGTTTATCAAGAGGCAAAGGAACAATACTCTAAGTGTTATTTCTATGTAAAACTTCAAGTTCTTCTTCCATAGCCTTTTGCTAAGGTTTTAAGCACTTAGCTTGACTATATGAAGTAGATTTAACTTGTTGAGACAAAGTAACAGAAAAAGCTCAAAAGGAAGGAGATAAAGAATCATAAGAAAGAACCATAAGGAGAGGATGGGTAGAAGAAGAAAAATAAAAAAACATGATAAGTCAATGGGAAGCCTAGATTATGATGATAAATGGCAAGATATGATGGTATGTGTTTAGTTCTAGTTCTTTTCCTGATAGGATGAACACCGGTGGAAGGAGCAAAAGAACACAGATCTATAGGTAAGAGATCAAAGGAAGGAAGTATATGTTGGACTGAAGAAGGTGAAGAAGTGAATGACTGAGTAGACAAATGAATAGGTGATGTTGGAGATGAAACAGTATGTGGAGAAGTTATGGAATCAATATGTGGTTGAAAATGTAAAGCAACAAATAGTATAATAGATAGAATAGTGTGTGTAGGAAGTTATGGTACAGAAGAGTTAGTAGGAAAAAAATGAGAATAACATCTCTACATAAATGGAAGAGCCCACTAATGGTAGACAAATAAAAGATTGTGTATGTTGTGTAGGTAGCAAAGAAGAAATGGACGAGAGTTTGAATAGAAATATATGTTCTAAGAAATGAACATCACGAGAAATGATAAACTTCTTATCATGTAAGTCAAACAACTTGTACCCTTTGATATTAGAAGGACAACCAACAAAAAACACAAGAGTATGCTCTCATCTCAAACTTTGAATGACTCCTCTTTAATGTGGATGCAAAACACGAACATCTAAACACCTGAAGATGAGAATAAGATGGAAACTTATGAAACAAGGTCTGGAAAGGAGATTGACCATTAAGAACAGACGTAGGAATTCGATTAATAAGATAAGTAGCACAAAGAATGGCTTCTCCCTAAAAAGGCAATGGTAAAGAGGACTAAATTAAAAGTTTTTTAGCAATAGCTAACGAGTTTTTGTGTTTACGCTCAACAACTCCATTTTGTTAGGGTATTTCTACACAACTAAGCGGATGAATGATACTACTATTAGAATAGAATTCATTCAATAAGAACTCTTTACCATTATTCGATTGAATGACTTTAATTTTCTGATTGAATTGTGTAATGACAAGCTGATAAAAGGAAGGGACTATAAGAGAAACTTCATGCTTAAACTTCATCACATAAACCTAGGTTACTTTAGTGAAGTCATCAACTATTTTAAGAAAATATTTGTGACCTTCTAAAGTAGTAGTCAAAAAAGGACCCCAAACATCCATGTGAACTAAATCAAAGGCACAAATTGTATTTCTAACATGCAAAAGAAATGGTGATCTATGTTGTTTAGCAAGTGGGCAAACTAGATAATCAAATTTATTACATGTAACACTGTGATTGAGATTGTGAATATGTTTCATCTAATCATAAGAAGGATGACTAAATCTAAAGTGCTAAACATCAAATGTACTGGGCACATTATTAAGAACTGTTAAAACATAAGAAACATCTAGATTTTTATGAGACATAGAAATACAATTGTCACACAACAGGTCTTACCCTAAGTAGAACAAACCAAATCTAGCCTTAGCTTAACTAATCACTTTCCAAGTTGAAGAGTCTTGAATAAGGGCAACAAGTTTAGAGAAAGTAACACAACAACAAACAGACAAAAACTTAAACACTAAAATAAGGTTGAATTGGAAAGCAGGGACAAAAAGTACATTACGAAGCAGTAAATTAGTTGACATATCAACTTTGCCTTTATGAGTGGCTTGCAAATGGACACTATTAAGTAGTTGAACAAAAGTATTTGAAAGAAGTGAGCATTCTTTAAAAAATGCAAGTGAAACCAACCATATAATCTATAGCACTTGAATCCAACACTTAAGAACTTATGTTTAAAGAATCAGAAATGGCCAAGAGAATAGGAATACCTACCATATGGCTAGCATGAATAGACTCTTGATTTGGGTTAGAATTCTATAAAGGAACAACTGACGATAGAGGTGAGTTATTAGCAACAAAAGCTTTGGAACTAGAATGTTCTGACACATTTAGCATGCTTAATAGTTGAATTACTTGATCTTTGGTAACATTAATAATTGGATTATTGTTTAAAGTAGATGAATTCCTTATTGAACCTATAGCAATTAAAATTCTTAGAATAGGATGAGAAAAATTGGCAATAGATGCAGCTAAACTCTCTATTTCTCCAATCGTAACCTGATTAGTACTTGAAACTTTAAATCTATTGAACTTAAAGTGAGGTGGAAAACCAATTTATAACACCTATCCTTAAGATGACCTCTCTTTCAACAATAGCACATAGCAATTCATTTTTACCTCTTTGTTCACCAAAACCAATAGATCTTCCTTTATTCTAACTAGTTATAGTCATAGCTGAACTTTCACCAAAAACTACTTCTTTTAGCCTATTTGACCTTTGATATTCATCTCACAACACTAGATTATAAGTTTTATGAAGAGATGCACAAGGCTTCAACACTAGTATTTGAGATCTCAAAGTTGAAAAAGAATCATTTAATTAATTGAGGAACTTGAAAACATAGTCTTTCTCAACCATCAACAAACTTATTAAAGCAACTCAAATCATAAGATCTACAAGTACAATGTGGAAGAGGCCTAAAATTTCTTAATTCCTCCCATACTATATTAATCCTATTTCCCTATACAGCCATGTTCAACAAATTATATAGTTGACAAATTCTAGTATCATCTGTAAACCCAGTGAATTTAGCTATTTAAGAGTAAAATTGAACTTTAGTATTGTAGATAATCTCGTAAGTCGATAAGGCCAGGTAAAATAAAAATTTTATTAAATTATGAAATTGAATATATTATACGTAACAAAAACCTTAGAAATTCAATTGAAACTTAAATCGCGTATGAAAATCCTAAACCCAATGTATGTGTAAGTACATGAAATTGAATTCGAATTTGACAAAAGCTTTAAAATTATAAACCGAAGTTTATAAAGTAAATAATTATACCCTAAAAATATTAAAAACCTAATAGAATAAAATTATCGGCCAATACATGTAATTATGTAAAACTGTTAATGAATGCGTTAAGATAACTCTTAAATACTATAAACATAATAGATAACAATATAATAAATAATTTTTATAAATTTTCAAATATTATATTTTATTATTGTTATTATTAAACATATAATTTTATAATGTTACATTTGGAATTTTGATTTTAGTTATTTCTTTTTTTCCTTTTCCCTTCCTTATTTTTTTTCCTCCATGTGTTGTTTTTTTTTTTTTTCTACTAGATGTGGACATTAGCAGCAGCGTATGTGTATAAAAAAAAATGATAGACATAAATGAAGGAGATAAAGGCCTTATCACTTAAGGATTATATTATATTTTAATCATTTGTTTTTTTTTACTTTGTAGTTTTGACTTTTCCACCTCCTTTCTTCTTTATGGTTGTTATTTTTGTTTTTCTTTCCTAACCTCTAAGTATCCAAATTCAAAACTAAGCACAACTTCCCTTTTTCAAACTGTAAAAGCCCCTTTCCTACTTCCTTCTTATTTTCTTTTAATAATTCCTTTCCATTTCCAATTACATCAAGTAAATTAAGAAGGAGAAGAAACTTTCCATACCATTACACATCAAATTACTAAGAGAAAAAGGTAAGTAGTATGTATATTATACTTATTTTGTAATAACCATTTATATGTATTCTTTTCTTTTCTACACATGTATTTTACGAAATTTTTATGTATTATAGAGTTATGTAATGGGTTTATATCTAAAATTAGTATTTCCTTATGATATATGTTCATATAAGTATAAATACTTAAGTATGTTTATGTATCCATACATGTCATCTTTAATAGGTATTATAAAAGACTGTGTATATATATCTACATAAATATGCATGTATAATATATGTATATTTAGGTTTGTATAATTTTAATTTCATATGTATATATATAACATGTCACCAAAAATATGTATATAAATTTATGTATGTATAAAGTACAAAAATACTAATATAGTATAGTATATGTATAATAGGGTATATGTTCGGTACATATATATATGTGTGTGTTGTGTGTGTGTGGACAATAGTATTTATATTATGTATTTTCAAAAAATAGATAATATATATATATATATATTTAAATGAGACGTGATTGTATATGCATATATATTTGTATATGATATTATGTATATTAAGCATTTTCAATAGATATATATATATATGTAAATATAACTGTATATGTATGTATGCATAAAATATAAAAATATAGGTATATATATATCATATATATGTACATACATATAGCATATGTAGTATATTTAGGATCATACGATTATATTGCATAAGTATACATATACATGTAAAATACATATATTAATAGTATAGTATATATCGATATATGGGTATACTTAAATAATACATGTATAATATACCATAATAAAAAATTAATAAATAAAGTAAGGTAATATATACACATAAACATATGCCATAGGTTTCAAGAAAATACAATAATTAATTTGTAAAATTTAATAAAATATAATAATAAATATAATTATATAGATATTATGTAAAAATAAAAAATAGAAAAAAATATTAAAATTATGTATATTTCGGAAATGACACGTGGTACATATCCATGTTGCTACGATAGCATATAATTAATCTTAAATAAATTCATAATTAAAAATAATAATAAAATAATTAACTAATTGGAAAAGTATTAAAATAGTAAAAAAAATGAATTAAATAGGTATTAACCCTCAAAAATAGCAAAATACATAAATTAGAATTAAATAAACTCAAAAGTAAAGAAAATTACAAAATATAGGAATTGGATATTTATTAAATCCTAAATATGTAAAGAAAAGATTAAATAATATTTTATAATTATTTAAGTCAAAATAATAAAATCCATAATATTTTTACACTATGAAGGAAAATGCGAGCTACAATATCCAAAACAAACCTCGTTATGCAAAAATGCATTCGAAAACAACAAAAATCGACTGTAAGATCATAAAAATCAAAGTTAAAACAAAAAAGTTGTACGTAATTAAAAATTTAAGATAAATTAAGAAAAGTAAGTAAAAGATTTAAGTTAAATTATGTTTATACTATACTTGGGTTATAGTAGAAAATTAGGCAAATAGCGATAGATATTTAGTTAACTAAAAAACTTAGTTTTTCAGAATACTCGTAAGCTTTACTCTCTTTTAAGTATCCAATTATCAAGAGTTGAAAATCCTAAAAGATTGGAAAGTGAGCATTAATTCAAGTGAGCATTAACTTAGGTAAGAAGGTTCTTATGATCTGCTATTTGCTTGCTTGTTATTTGTATGCTGCTTGTTGGTTAATACTGATTGTTTTGTGTGTTATCATCCATGTGATTATTTTCTTAAATTAGTAAATATAATTATTTGACTTAAATAACTAGTTATATCTGTCACATGTCTATGATCCAATTAGTATACTAATAGAAAGTGTTAGCTTTGTAGACTCTTTTGAGAAAAGTATTTTTAAAAAACTTTTTTCCTAATCTTAAATATATTTTGTATGGTATCTGTGAGGGCTCATAGTGCCTGTAAATGATATTTTTATCGTTAAGGCAAAACTAACATAGTATCTCCAATTAATTACAAGAGGATTTGCATATTTGTGTTTGTAGGGCCTTAGATATATTTTGATAGTGAAATGACTCGCTTTGTATACCCGAAGGGCCTTGGATATGTTTGGTGGATGACTCTAGTTAGGGTCTACCTATATTGATTGTTATTTCTCGGCTAAGGTAATAGTTGAGTGTCGTTTGATGTAACGATGCCCCCAAGCAGCGTCATGCGATTAAGGTGATGTGCTCCGTATGGGTAAATACGTAGGAAAAATCGACATATGGACAATGTAAATCTACACCTTCCATAGCTCCAAACTCCTATGAATGTGTTGCTTGCATTCATTTCGTATATAAATAGCTTTCATAAGTACTAATAATGTTTAAGAACTTGCTTGAATGGTAGTAGTGAGGAATAAACTCACTGAGCCGTGGTTTGCTCATTCCTAATAGTTTCTTTTGCAAGTTCCTTTAAGTAGGGATTAGGATAACCTTGAGAACAAAGTACAAACCAGAAATAGATTTGATAATATTAGAGTTTATTGAAATGTGTATAGTTGGTATAGAAATAATTTATATAGAAAATACCAATATGATAGGATTGTATATAATATAGTATTTCTTGTAAATTATTAAATTGTTTTACCTTATCTTAGTATTTGGTAGGGCATACTAATTTTCTACAGTTCTGGTGGACTATAAAATATCGGATATTCATAATTATTTATATTTAATAGCAAGTTAATTAATTAAAAATTTAAAACCTTAGTGATTAATTGTTTAAAGTCTTACAATCTCTAACTTGTAAGGTGGTTTTCGTATTATTGGTATACACGTGATATAAAAATTTTAGATAATCCTATTAGACCCCCTTTAAGATCATGACATCATCGAGTTGTGAAAACCTTACCTTTAATTTCTCCTGAATTTCCTTTGCTAATTTCACATATATGACACTTGCAGCAATTGATGGAGAAATCAATCTCAACAAATAAGCAACGATCAAATTGTTGCATCTATGCCATATTAGATAAAGAGAATCATCCTTCAATAGTTCCTTAATTGAACCATCTATAAAGCCTATCTCATTTTTTATTGAAAGAGCTAAAAGAAAAGATCTACTCTATGTACTATAATTGAGTCCAATCAATACAAGTGAAATTGATACCGAGTTCTGGCTGTTGAAGTGATGAATGTAGTAAGGGGACAAAATGTCTTCTAAAGGAGACACTTTAGGCTTTGATACCATAACGAAGTTAAAGTATGAATAACAGTATAATAGAATAGTAAGCAAAAAACAATTAGATCTATGAGTGAGAGAGAAGATGTATGTGTTAGTTGAATTAGTTTAGGTTAAGAGGAAATAAAGCTATAGACAAAGGATGAAGGTGTAAGCTATTATGTTATTCAATTAAATAACTGTACAGGAAGGCTATTTATGCATCATACTATCTACTAGTGAGTTGATAGAAAAGCAGTTGAATTGTTAAAATTAGTTACAAGTCTTAATCTTCAATTTAGCAAACCATGATAATTAGTATACACTATGAATATGCAAGTACGGTAAATAACCCTCTCCAATACCATGGAAGATTTTCATTAGTTGGTAAAAAATACGTGTTGTCAAGCATGTCTTTAATATCTTTGCTTCTAAAGTCATCAATATGATTAAAATGTTCCCATACTTAATTGGAGTTATGTTACTTCTATTTAGCAAAAGAGCTCCTTCTTATCCAAATACTGATGAGTTAGGCAAATAGCACACCATCTGTAATAAAATCATGATTTGACACATTAATCATTCAAATGGAAATTAAAAATTATGCCATCCTTTGAGCCATATGTAGAACTTTTCTTTTCTTTTGAAATACTTATTTTCATGGCACTTGAACAAATTGAAAATATAATAAATACGATGAGTTCAAAAAATTATCTACCTTGTCTTATTTATGAATTACTGCTATACGCATAGGGGCATTTCCTTCTTAATCTTCACACTTTAACATTGTAGCATCATTTATGCTTAAAGAATAGTCCACTAAGAATTTTAAGGTTTCCAATTTGTTAGACGTGATGCATAAATGGATTAGATTATTGCTAATGCCATTTACTCTTTCTCGTATTTAACACTATCAATTTCACCATGAACATGATGTAATAATTCACAAAGTACCTAATGTTGCCCCTGTATTGCAACCAAGTGTATTAGCATCTTTCCATTTTTATCTCGTATAAAACAATCTCCATCTGTCCATAAGAGAACAGCCAAGTAAAGCCGAGTGCATTTACAATCATCTAACTCATGAACAAAGCTATGACAATCTTCAAAAAGTGTCTTTCAAAAATCCAATTTACCACCTTTAATTGCAAAATGCAAGGGTGTTGACCTTAAAAGACCTAGATTTCTTTCCCTTAATATGTTGGGGTTTAAACGTAGCAAATCTTGCAAGTAGTACACATCACCATCATGAGCTACTTTATATAGATTCCTCAAATTATCACTTCTATCATTTCTCCTTTATCCCCTGCGGGTAAGCTCCATATCCACTTGTTTTAAACAAACAACTTTAAAATAATCCTACCATAATAACTAATAAGACCAATAACAAGAGAAATATAATTATTGATAGAATCATATTATATTAATTAAGCATATAATACTGCATATTTTACTGCTCTTTATGGAAACCCTATCCTTACATTCTTGACCTCCTCCAACTTCATAAGCATCCTTTAATCAAGATCTATGGAATTTTAATTCTTAGGCAACACTACAAAACATCTTTTATATCCTCTTTATATATAATTCAAGGAATAAAGGATTGTAAGAATTTCATTCAAGCAACTTTCCAGATTTAAGTTGAATTTGTATTTAAAAGATAAAACTATCACTTTGGTTAATTTGTTGAGACTTGGTTAGTTTGGTTAAAATATTGAATCATTTATTTATTGGTATACCTATGAGCCCTCCCCCAATACTCTTAGTTTAAAAGGGATTTTTCAAATAGGTTTCACTAATTAAAAACAAATTTTAATTGATTTGAAGAATGAATAAGATTACATTTGGATTCATGATTCAATTAGGTTAGGAGTTGAATGGTTTTAAGGAAAAAGTAATATTTGAAAATTGATCACTTTTATTGTATACATAGTCTAAAATTGAGGCATAACATTGAAAAATGTCGACTTTTGGATCCTAAGATTTATTGGCCTAAACATAGTAATAATTTGTCAAAAAGGATGACAAATCCATTCATATTCCGAAAAAGCTACAAATGTTTTGGAAAATATAAAGGTACTATTGATGTGCACAATAGGGAAAAAAAAGCTGAAATATCTAGTCATTTTAGCGCTAAGATTATTGAAGCTACAAATAATGTTGTGGAAATTGAAAAACTTGAAGGTATATGTGACAATGGATCAGGAAAAAGAATAAGGAAAATCCAATCATATTAGGTTACAGTCATTAAATCTGTAGATGATGTTGGGAAAAACTCTATATCAACATTTGCTTGCAAATTAACGATTTCAAGGGAAATAATTTATCAATATTTTGGTTCCTTCTTAGTTAGACTTTAAATCCAAGAAAATCACATAACAACATATGAAAGATAATGTAAGGATAGCCTTAAAGGTTCTTGTAGTAAATAAATCAATAACCTTTACAGAGCTTCCAAGTTGTGGATTTGTCAACTACTAATAATGAATTTAAGTATGTGATGAAGCTCAAAATAGTTCAATTGCAATTTCAAACAACATTGCTCATACTACTGTTGAGGTGAAATCTAACCTCTTAGGTTCAAAGTTAGAAAATGGGTTGCCTTGGAGAAGAAAATCTTTAGAAAGTGATATAGATTATGCTTTTGCTAATGACTCACATATCATATTTTCAAAAACTCTTCAAAAGATTTTGACGAGATTATTAAGGGTGTCAATTATATATTACACTTTTCCTAATAGGGGGACTCCTTATCTTTAAACACAAAGAAAGTTGAAGAGAATAAAAAACAAGTTTCACAAAATCCTTGGTTATAGCAGAATCTTTAGTTGACAAGAAACAAATTGAAAAAATGGAACAAATTTAAATATCAACAACAATTATATGATTAATTTATGTGTATGATTTGTTAACCATAAAAAGGAAATCAAAGATTTAGTCAATAGGAACATTCTAGATTATTTGATAACAATTTTTCCTAAATTCAGTGAGACAACAATAGTAGACCACTTTTTGTTGAACAATTTAGAATGATGTCTCATTACTATCAAAATGTTGTGTCATAAGTGGTAAGTATTTTTTGGAGTTAAAATTTTCAATGAAATCTAATATACTCATTCAAAGTTTCATTTGATGGAAATGAATCATTTCTTCTTATAATTGTAAAACTAAAAAGTAATAATTAAAACATAAACAAGGCTAATGTTTAGATAAGCAACCAACAAAAAAAAAAAAAGAGATATATTTTGTAATTAGTGATAAAAATAACAAAGAAAAATAAAAAAAAGAAATACAACAAAAAAGGGTATACACTTATTTTCTTCCTTCTTCCTCCTTATTTCTTCTGGAGTCATAAGCCACATAAAGAGCTCAACTATCTTTTTCTTTTACCTTGCAACACCATATCATAAGTAGTTAGTAACATTGTCATTCTCCATATATCCAACAAAAGAAGGATAGAGTTAAACACAAAGTATTACAAATTTGAGAAAAATATTATATAGAAGGTTATGTCATGGTGAATATTATCATTTATAAGTATTTTACAAAGAAATTACTGAGAGGTACGAAGTTGGGGTTTTCATACTTCAAAATGAGTCGAGAGAACATAACCAAAAAAAGTTAAAATAGAGAACGACTAACTAGGGCAAATGAGATAAATGGATTGAAACAAAGGAAATGTTCTTTTTAAAAAAAAAAAAAAATTTCTTTCTTTCTCTCTTTTCTTTTTTAAGTAATGAAGGATGCATTTGACATGTACAAAGATTACATGAAAGGCTTTGCCTTCATATATACTTATGAAATGTTTGGTATGCAGGAATTAAATCGAATATAAATGTGATTTTAGGTTTCATTCCCATCCACGTGTATAGAAGTACATATTGAAGCTCGAAATCGGCAATTCTAGCTTCATTCTCACTTTATTAATTATGATTAATTAAAATTACTTTTCTAATTTTAAAATAAATTATAACATACAATAATTAAGGTTATTTTCTACAAATAATTCTATTTAAGCATTTAATGTCATTTCATTTCGTGGCCATCTTTGAACATAGGAAAGGATTTTTTCATTTAGATCCTCATTCTTTTTCATTCCACTCCATTCTAATCTATTCCATTATGGACCATTCCTTCGTACCAAATATAACATTAAAGCCTTTAGAGGAAGCCAACATATCAAAACTTAAACTAGTTTTAGTTCTGCAAAGTTTGATGTTGCCTGTAAGTACAACATCAACTTCAAAAAAGAAATAACATTAGTAAGGAGGGGTTGATCAAAAAGTATTTACTCCTAGGGTACATCATGCATAATCTTTGCCAAACCATCAACTATGTAGTTGTACTCTCTCAACACTGCTTCAATTCACCAATCTAACAGCTTAGAGAGTGTGTCCCTACGTCCCCTAATAACATGATAGTATTTCAGCTAAATATTTACCTTACATGCTAAGAAACTAACAGCAATGCTTAAGTCAGCATTAATCTCAACATGCAAATAATTAAGTTACAAATAAGGTTTAATGCCAAAAAAGACGGATTAAAGTTCAATAGCTACAATTTCAAGATTTCTAAGTTTTTTCCAAAATCCTTTAATCCATTGGTCATTTGCATCTCTTAATACTCCTGTAGCACTAGCTTTGTTAGCAAGTGTCAGTAAAAGCCATCTATATTTAATTTGATCCATGTCCTTTGTAGTGGCTCCAATCTTAAGTTGACATGTTTGGTATATACTATGAATTGAGGAGAAGCAAGAAGATGAAGAAGAGTCGCTAATAGGAAGAAAACTTAATGAAACAATAAGACATAAAATGATCAATTGGTTTGTTACAAGTCACACCTATACTATTTATACTACATAGACTAGAGTAACCATACAAGTGATAGGTGAACCAATGATATAATAATACATGTACATTTGGTAAATAATATAGTTCTACAACTGCACTACCTTCACCACCCCCCCTACCCCTCTTAAGCCCAACTTAAGACACAAAGCTTGTATTAGGTTCACTAAGTTGTGAATAGTGTATTATGTTAAGAGGTGCTCTATTCTCCCTTATTTTAGATATGTGAAATAAAGTTTGTAGGTTGCTTTGGTGTGAATACAATAGGAATCAACACCTTGAACCTATAACTTAAAGTCGAGTTAGAGGACTTCAAGGCCGAACCCTACGTGTCTTAGCTCAAGAACCACTTAAGGGTAAAGATTCTCTCCATATTTGAGGCTTACTACACTTCACCCAACCTAAACCAAACATTAGTTGTAGCCAGGACCGGTACTGACCCCTTTCAAAATAGGACAACTAACTTAAGGGAGTCAAATGACCTAACTATGGAATAAACAACCCAAATGTCGAGCAATTTTAGTACCAAGCTGAACTATCTACTTACCTGACTTGATCTAAATTAGGTTAGCTAACCTTACTTGCATGTTATCTTATCCATTGTTAAGTTGCCATCCCTACTTACCGAACTAGTAAAGATCCCTAGCGTCCATTTACACTTGGAGGTCAACTAGATGTGCTTCTCTACTTTTTATTCAAGCCTTTAACTTGGAAAAGATACGTGTCCGTAATGCATAATCCCAAGATAATACTTTAACAAATTCCTTGCTTTCTCTTGTCCATTTTACCTTGTTTAGAATGTATACTAGGAACCTTTTGCAATTTATCATGTAACTTGCCCTTTTTGTCCTTTTCCCTTTTATTGTAATTCTAGAATGATTGAGTATATAAGGCATCTTTTGTAAGTAGTAGACATCAGCTTGAATATAAAAAATTCCTTGACATTTAAGAGTGTTCCTCTCTATATTTCTAACTCTTATCTACTCCTTTACCAAGAGTAGTGGCGAGTGACCATAATACCCATTTTTGTATCATATTATGTATGTATTAGGCCATGTAGATTGATTGGTGAGTCATATCGAGCTAATTACACCTTAATTTGCTAATCTTTTCTTTGTTTTCAAAACCCCCTTTGGTGCGTTTTCGCATGTCTTGTCGCCAAGACGCATCACCATTTATACTTCATTATAAGTCGGATTAACCCTTTTGAAATATTTGTAACCATCGAGTGTTTTATTTTCATTTAGTTTCAACTTAATACACATTGTCAAAGTCACATGTCATATAAGGTAATAAGATATACTTTGAATACTAATCTAAGATACTATCATGTTGCTTATTGGTAATAATTATTTTTGTTGATTTCATAACCTAATCAACATTAAGTTTTACAATCTTATCTAGGACTTTCTATTTGGATTTTTTTAGGTCCTATCCATGTTTTTACAGGATGGGTCTAACCTTTCATTCCATCTTTGATATAATGTCCTTTAACTCTAGATTATTGAATTGATTGTAGTTTTAACTACTTAGATCTAATAAACATTAAACTAGCAATGTGATGAAAGACAAAACCAATTTTGTAAAAAACATAGACGGGACTGTAGAAGTTCCCTTTTATTTTATACACTACCATCAACAAATGAGTATTTGAAAGATCATAACAATATTGGTCAGTTTTGAATGGTGGGACTTTTGACATTTTAAGGGTCACAATTTGACAAAATCAACATGAATGTTGTTCTAAGCACTATATATGGCTAAGTACTTTAAAATGATCAACATGAATGGATCCTAATGCTCTATGTAGGCATGTATAACAAGTAATCTAGAGAAATCAAGCATGAGGTTCCTCAAAATTCAAAATAATCTAGGGTTTCAACAAGAAGTGAACAAGAGATTTGAAGAGGGATATGGAGAGTAATTTTAGAGATGGAATTAGTTAAGTTTAGGATGGCAAAAGGCATGCCGAGGTTTTGGTTATTGATGCCTGGAGGGAATTTAAGTATTAGATAAGTTAACTTTGTAAGGGCAAAGGAATTAAACACATGCATGAGAATTAGCTAGGAGTGACATGAGAAGAAAAAGTAATGATTAGACCTTTCTTCCTCAAATTTGGAAATAAATAAATACACTAGCATTATGAGGAATGTTAGGTATGATCATGGAGGAATGGGAGAGAAAAATAAATTTTCTTGAAGTTGTTCTACTTGACATAATTTAAATAATTTTATGTAATATAGTATGCAACATGATATTCTAGTGTCGTTTTATTATTAATTAAATAGTTTTACCTATATAAAAGAGATAATGAGAAAGGTACTCGAATACATTTACGATCGAGTTTCCATACACATTGCACTTGCGCTCGGATTGAGGCTGTCACTCAGCCCCCCGACAGGCAAAGAAGAGTGGAACCTTATGCTTTTATATTACTTAAGTAAGGTTTATTAAGGTAGTAAATTAAATTACTGGACATATAAATATAATGAATTCTCATTAGTACTATAGGCTTAAATATTGTATGATTAAATTATAAATGTCACAAGTTTCATATGGGGGTATATACAGCTTCCATTTTACTAAGTTTGTAGGAACTCCCTATTTATTTTTATTTTTTCTATTAATTTCTTTTTTCTAATCCTAAATTTTAAAGTTACTGAATTCTCCAATCTAAATTCACGAATTTAAGCTATTACAGTAATATCCTAAACCTATGAGAAATTTTGTGAGTTTCTAGTAATACTATAGTTTGAATAACATGGATTTCTTTCATTCCTGGTCCTTACGCCTTGGTTTCAAATTTTAGATCCCACCTACCTATAAGACTTCGATGAGTCTGCATATATAGTTTTTCATATTCCTTTTTTCTTTTCCAACAACGCATTATGATTTGGGAAAAAACCTATCTAATACTTAATAAATTATATATAATAGCTGATTCTACATAATAAAGAAAAAACCACTTTAATGAAGAGCTCACTTTCCACGGGAAAAAAAAAAAAAAGAGGCTAAGGAAAAACTATTTCCGTGCAAGTGGCAATGAAGGTTCCTTCTTCAATAATAAAATTCAGGAAGCTGCCTTCCACAGAAACACCTTGTTCTTTTTTATGCTTTTTCTTCAATAATAAAATTTAGAAAAATGTGTATTTCATAAAAAAGCTTTCTTTTTACTACGATTTTGTGAAAGGGGTCTTCTTCTTAAATTACATCAAAGAGGTTTTTCCCCCACCGCTTTTTACAAATTTTTTTTCGATGGTGCATTTCTTCTACTTTAATATCTTGATTCATTTATGATGATTCTTTTCCCCAATATAGCAATATGATGTCATATATATATTAAATCATATTTATATTTATTTGTTTCTTTAATTTTTACAATTATAATTCAAATTTTTATCCATATATTGTGTGGATGTTAACTAACTATAAACTAATCTTGCAAGAAATTTAACATGATAAAAGAATTTGAAGTGTATTAAAATCTATTCAATACCCTCTAAATTTTATAAGTCTTTTATGTTCCATGCATTGCCACATGATGCTAATTTATCTAGTTATTCCTCTAATCATCTAATTTCATCTTTTTCTCATTATTTTCAAGCCCTAATTAATAATGCTATTAATGCTGTATTACAAATGCTATAGTTTATTGTCTCTTGATTTATTATGTCTGTTTATTTACTCGATTGGATATATACTTCATATCCTAAAATTTCATTAGTGTCTAACTTTATTTTCTTATTTTGATTTACTTGTTACACAATTTAAATTTCTCCATCTATTTTTTTTTTTTTGGCAAAATATTATTACAACAATTAGAATAGGGGAAATTCAAACCTAATTTATACATTTGGAAAATCAATATTTATATCATTTAGTTTTGTATTAATTCAATCTATTTGAATATTAGAGGTAGTGAACACATGTAAAAAGAAATTGAGATGTCCTATTTCCATGAACATTGCCACATTTAATATGAATGAATAATTTGGGATGGAATGGAATGAAATTAATTGAAATGAAATGAGAAATAATTTCCCATGTTTCGAAATGGAATGGTATTAAATACTCAAATAGAATGAGAAATTGTATCCTTCTTAAAGTTGGAATCGTCAATTCTATAGAATTATGATTCCGATTTCAAAATATATTTCCAAACATGAAGGATGGGATTGGAATCTAAAATCATAATTTCATTTCAATTAATTTTTGTGTATCAAACGTAATATAAAGGTATTCCAAATATGATTGATGGCTTTGGTAAGCAAGGTACAAAAGTAGAAGTCTACTAAAATAAAAATTGACCCCCTAAACCCTTTCTGTATAAACTTTTCTATTAATACAATCAAAACACTCAGCTTAACGTTGTATGCTATGGTTATTTTTTTTTTTTCCTTTCCATAGTTCCCCATGGTTTATTGCCAAGCAAGTGTTACAGGTGGATTCCATCACTCGATCCCGTGTGGTACTTAGCGTTTCTGACCATACTAAGGAAGGCTAAGTCAGCTTGTAATACACTCACAAAGTTTAGAGAGAGAAAGTAGAGAGAGAAACTCTAAAGGTATATTGTATTCACTCAAATGACTTGTGTCTTACATTTGAGGGAAATACTCCTATATATATAGAAAGCCTTTACAAATTAATAGTTAAGATCAATTCGATCTAACAATTATAGTTGATTCCCAACTACCACATTCACCTACCCCACCTACTACTATTTAAGATTCTGGACTTCTCTAGAACTTTTCATCTTCTAGAAGCTTGTAGTAGGCTTGGGCTTTAGGAATCTCTTAGGAATAGGCTATTTTGGGGGGTCCATAACATTCTCCTCTGCTCAATTCGGCGATGCCCTCGTCACTCCTTCATCATGGAACTTTTGAATCTTGTCTTTAAATTGCCATAGTGCTTCAATTGATTCCCAACTAGCCTCACTCTTTAGTCTTCCCTTCCACATAACCATATACTCATATCTAGGAGTCTGTCCATGTCTCCTCACATGTCTATCAGTTATGATCCCATCAACTTCTTTGTCAAATGAATCTTGTACTTCTATTGAGGCCCTTTGTGATATAGCTCTTATAGGGTCTTCTTCATCCTTGTGAAATGGTTTTAGCATGCTCACGTAGAAAATCAGGTGGAATTTCAATTTGGATAGAAGTTCCAATTTGTAAGACACTCGCCCCACTCGTTTTACAATTGGGAATGGGCCTTCGTAGCGCCTCATTAAACCTTTATGCAGTTGTCCCCTTGTACGTTGTATCAAATGTAACTTAACAAGCACTTGGTCGCCTACTTGATATTCCATTGACCTACACTTCTTATCTTCAATCTTCTTCATTCTCTTGATAGCTCGGTCTAACTATGTCTAAGCTAAGTCATGATTTTCTTATCATTCCCTTGCAAATTTATATGCAAGAGGGCTAGACCCCGTATATCCCATTGTCACTGTATTAGGAGTTAAGGGTTACCTTCCTAAGACAATCTTGAAAGGACTCTGTTCGATGGACTCATTCTTCTGTAGGTTGAACGAGAACTGCGCTACATCTAACAACTTGGTCTAATCACGTTGGTTAGCTCCTACAAAATGCCTTAAGTATAATTCCACTAGAGTATTCACTCGCTCTATCTGGCCATCCGTCTATGGATGCAAACTAGTTGAAAAGTTCAACTCGAATCCTAGAAGTTTGAATAATTCTATTCAAAATTTCCTTATGAATCGCCCATCTCGATTACTCATAATATTTCTTAGCAAGCCCCAATACTTTACTATGTATCTTAAGAACAATCGGGCAGACTCATTTGCCGAGCACTCCTTTGTTACTGGAACAAAAGTTACGTATTTTGAGAACCTGTCTACTACAACCATAATTGTACCATACCCTTCTGATCGGGGCAAACTTACAATGAAGTCTACGGAAACGCTTTCTCATGGCCGTTCAGGAATAGGAAGAGGCTTTAGTAGCCTCAGAGTTACCTTATGTTCAACTTTGTCTTGTTGGTACACGAGACAAGTCCGGACATAACTCTTAACATCTTTCCTCATGTGTAGCCAAAAATACTTCTCCTCCACTACGGCTTAGGTACAATGCATTCTTGGATGACCTGCCCATTTAGAATCATGATACTCTCTAAGTATCTCCCTTCTTAGGTTCAAGGATTGGGGCACATAAATTCGATGTCCCTTTGTGTATATTAGTCCATTCTCTTGCCAAAATCTCCTTATTTTCCCTTCTTAACATTAGATCAATAGAGCTTTAGCCTACTTATCACTCTCCATCCCCTCTTGAATTCTATCAATAAAGTTACTTTAAGTTTTGTTGATGGCTGCCAACTTAACCCTTTGGCTCAAAGCGTTTGCCACGATGTTAGTCTCACCTGACTTATGTTCAAGGTCAAAATCGAATTCTACTAGGAAAACCTGCCATCGAGCTTGCTTAGGAAAGAGCTTCTTTTGAGTCTAAAAATAGTTAGTGGCCATATTATCAGTTTTGACCACAAACTTCTTCCCTAACAAGTAGTGCCTCCATTCCCGAAGACAGTGTACTAACGCCGTCATCTCCTTTTCATGCACTGGATATCGCCTCTCTGTGTCATTCGACTTCAGGCTTTCAAACGCCACATGGTGTCCTTCCTACATTAAAACCTCTCCAATAGCAAAATCACTAGCATTTGTACATATCTCAAAGGGTTTGCTAAAGTTAGGAAGGAGAAGGACCGGCCCCTTAGTGATTGCCATCTTCAAGGTCTCGAGTGCCTGTCGTCTATTTGTACTCCAAACCTAAAGGGTATTCTTTTTGAGTAAGTCTATAAATGGGCTCGCTATCCTTGAATAGCCTTTAATAAATCTTCTATAGTAATTCATTAAGCTAAGGAAGGATCTAACTCGGTAGGCTTAGTGGGCTCCTTCCACTCCCAGATGGCCTGCACTTTTCCTTCGTCCATTCTAATCTTTCCTCTCCCCACTATGTGACCAAGGAACGTCACCTCTTCTTGCGCAAAAGTACATTTCTCTAGTTTCACATATAGATCATTCCTTCTCAAAGCTAAGAATACCGAGTGAAGATGTTCTATGTGTTCCTCTAACATCTTACTAAAAATCATAATTCATCCAAGTATACTACTACAAATTGATTAAGAAAGGGGGCCAAAACATGATTCATAAGTATACAGAAAGTAGCTAGGGCATTGGTAAGGCCAAACGGCATGACCAGAAATTCAAAAGCACCATACCTTGTAACATAATTGGTCTTGGGTTCGTCTCCTTCTGCAATCCTCACTTGGTGATATCCCGACCATAAATCCAATTTGGAGAAGTATCTAACTTCTCTCAACCTGTCGAATAGGTTCAATACCAATGGAATTTGATACTTATTCTTTATAGTGACCTTATTCAAGGCTCGATAATCAATACACGTTCAAAGTGATCTATCTTGTTTCTTTTGAAAGAGTACAGGAGCTCCAAAAGATACCTTTGAAGGCCTAATGAAACTTGCTTCTAGTAATTCCTTCAGTTGTTGCCTTAACTCTTCTAATTCTGGAGGTGACATCCTGTATGGGATGGCGGCAGGCGACTTGGCTCTAGGTTCCAATTTTATCACATGGTTTACCTCTCTTCTTAGTAGTAACTTTTTGGGCAACATTGGTGGCATTATGTCCCTAAATTCTTCCAATATCTCCCTCACTTGAGGTAGAACGCTTTCCTGACCAATAGTCTCTTCCTTGACTTTTAAGGCAGCTAAGTAAATAACTTCATTCTTCTTGAGTCTCTTTTCCAATTACATAGCTAATAGGAATTTGATGGCTTGGCCTACCTTTCTTATGATCAAGACTATACATTGTGAGTTGTGATCAAGTACGCAAATGCAGTTAGCCCACGGTACGATAAGTGTATCAATGCGATCTAGGAAATCCATCCCAATCACAAACTCAAAATCATCCATTGGTACTACTTTAACCGTCTCCTTTCCCTGCCAACCCCCAATATGGAGCTCTATCCCCTTAGCTGCTCTAATAATGGGAACTTCTTTTGAGTTAACCGTTTTAAGCCATGTTTTGGTCTCATCCACTTTTAGCCCCAACTTTTTTGCTGCCATATCAGAAATGAAAAGATGGGATACTCTTGTGTCTACGAGGACATTAAGTTTCTTACTTGCTAGCAATACTTTGGTATACATCAATCCTTTTCTTCTTTCGTTAACTTGAGACTTCATGGTACTGAGTAGACGAACTGACCCTAACTGAGCCTCATCCCATTCATTTGAGCTCTCACTTGCTACTAGCGTCGCTAATCTGTCTTTCTTAAAACACTCCCTAGCATAATGGGGACCATTACAGAAATAACATTTTAATTCACGGGATTTCCATCTCTCCCTTCATGAGTTCTACCTCGATCGTTATCTCTTTCCTCTGCCTTGGTTTTCCCCTTGGAAGAACTCCTACTCTTCTCCCTCCCAGCTCCCCCTTTCCATCTTCCCCCTAGGGTCTTAGGATCTGTCTTTCAAAATTCCAGTAGGCCTTCAGCAATTGCTATAGCCTTGGAGATGTCTTCCACTTCCTTTCGCTCTAGTTCTAATTTAGCCCAGGGCTTTAAGCCATCTATAAACATTACCAAAGCATCTTCTTGGTTGAGGTATGGGATCTTCAACATCAACTTTGAAAATTCCTTTACATATTGCTTTATGTCACTCTTATGGGTTAGGTGATGCAATTTCACTTTTGCTTCCTTAGCAGCATTTTGAGGGGAGAATTGACCCTTCAGCTCTTGTACAAAGCTATCCCATGTGTTGATATCAGCTGCCTTCCTGCGCCACCATACCATAGCAGAGTCTTTTAGATACATGGCAGTAGTACGTACATTTCTAGCATCATCTAAGATTCTTACAACGTTAAAATATTGTTCCACTCTCCACAAGAAGTTGTTTACTTCTCGAATAGACCATGTTCTGTTGAAATGCTTTGGCTTGGGAACATCGACCCTATGGCTTATCTAGACAATCACTCCATTTGCAATAGTAATTTGACAAGCCATCAATTGAGTCTTGAGATCTTTAATCTCTTGATGCATGGCCATTACCACTGCATCAATTTAAGCTTCATAAGCCTCTTCCTTAGTTTCTAAAGCTGTGAGTTGAGCTTGGAGAGCATCACCTTTCTCTTCAATAACGTTTCCATGTTACCTAAGCTCCTCTACTGCTCGATTCAGTGCTGCTTGCAATTCGCCTTAAAGTTCTTCTTCCATTTCCTCAAGACTGTCTTGAGACTCATCAAATTGTTCCTTAGCCTCGACAATATTCAACTTTGCCCTATCCATCCTATTAAGGAGAGAGTTCAGCAAGTCTCGGGACCTAACCCTTTGCCTGGTAACACAGTGATCATAATGGTCGGCCAACTCATCGACCACTAAAGTGTTGTTATCTCTTCCGAATGATATTTTCTCTACAAGTAATTCCTTTTCTAGGCTTTGATACCACTTGTCAAGGGCAAATTCCGCTACTCGATCTCATACGGCACTTAACGTTTCTTACTATATTAAGGAAGGCTAAGTTAGCCTGTAATACACTCATAAAGTTTAGAGAGAGAAACTCTGAAAGTATGTTATATTCACTTAAATGATTTGTATCTTACAACTGAGGGGAACATCCTTATATATACAAAAAACCTTCAATTTAACGGTTATAGTTAACTCTCAATTATCACATTCACCTACCTTACCTACTACTATATAAGATTCTTGATTTCTCTAGAATTTTTCACTTTCTAAAAGTTTTTAGTGGGCTTAAGTTTTAGTTTTGAACTTTAGAAATCTCATGAGAATGGTCCATTTTGAAGGGTCCCTAACATAAGCATGACATAAATGTGAACTAATAAGGCACTCCTCTAATAAATTTCAAACCGTCAAAATCACTACTCCGTAGACAATTTCAATCAAATTTAAACCTAACGACCCACCAAACATAAGATATTTTAAACTGTTGTCCTTTATCTCCGGCTCTTCAGAGGGTTTCCGAGTCCACCAAAATGAATTCTTTGTCGTTTTCCTTGTTACTTCCACATCGGCTTCCTTATCTGTATTCCTCAGCGGTACGTTTACTTTTTTTTTAATACAAAATCATGTTTCATTTAGCCGGCTGTTTCTTCCAACATTTTGTTTTTTATTCCCAAGTTTCTTCCCAACATTAATTTATACAGCAGCGTGTTTTGACTAATTGAACCTCAAAGACTGGGACATGTATGGCTTTTCTGTATTTACCAGCGGGGAGGACACGTTGCCTAGGTACTAAAATCCATTCTCTTTTCTCTGTTTATAATTACATAACCCTTCAAAGACATAAACTCGTACATATATATATATATATATAGATATATGCCTTGGCGTAGACTGGTATATATTTGCATCCAAGAATTAGGAAAGAATATAACAGAAAGAATTTTTGCACCTTATATTGACGCATAATCGATTGTTATAAAGATCAAATTATCCATAATTATATTAAACTATCAAAATCAAGATCAATATAACATCACAAAAAAAGTCTATCATCTATTATTTATATTATTAAAGCAAAAGAGGAGGTTTTTAGTGTTTTTTCTTTTGCAGTTTTCGAGAATATCCCTAAAAAATATTAGAAATAACTATTGAAACATATGCTATTCTAATATAACTTAATAATATGAAGTGCAAATCAAACAATTTGTTCTTTTTTTTTCTCTCTCTCCTTTAATTCTTCAAATATCTCCTCTTTTTTAAGCTAATCAAATTAATAAAATGCCAATTGCCATTTTAATTATTCACTAATTGAGATTTCTTTTTTTTTTCCTCATAACATAATTGGCTTTCATTATTATTATATATTAATAGTAGCAAAATGGATTATTTCTCTTTTTATATTCATTTCATTTTTTTTTGTAATAAAGTGCTTCATTTCCTTTATTATTCTCTTCCTTAGCTAAACTTTCTCTTTCCTTTTTATAAAATTTTAGTCTTATATATTTCATAGATTTATAACCTTTCTTCTACATTTTTTTCTCCTCGTTTTTAATCTATTCAATTTTTTATAAGAACGTTAACTTAGTTTTATTCATACATTTGGTTTATTAATTTAGTAAAAAAAAGTATATCTTTTAGCTTATAATTTCTTTTTTAAAGCACTCCTATGACTTGATTTTAGTTATGCTTAAGTATCAACACAATTATGTACTAAATTTCTCAATTAATATCCCCTTTATTGTTTTCATAGATACTAGTGCCTTTTTGATAATGATTAATATATTGTTGGAATATTTTAACAAATATATTTGCAATATATTAGTTGTGTATTATTTCTTATTTTATATATAATTTTTTCACTCCTAATGATTGTGTGGATAAATTAATTTAATAATTCTTTTATGTATTAAATTTTACTATAACACTATATATAAGTTTTGTACAGTCATCACGAATGCTTCAGTTGCTAGTAATATATAATTCCAAAAGTTTCTTTTGTTATTATATATATATAGATATTCCCGATTTGATCCTCTTAAAAATCATAGCTCTTTGAAACTCAAGTTATTTCACTTTTTAAATAGAATAGTTCTAAAAATAACTTTTCTAATTAAACTTTTTAAAAATAGTTTCTCTTCCAAAAACAATTTTAAGTTGATTTACTATTCTAAAACAGTGTCTCATTAAAAAATATAAATAGTATCTTTGGAGTCATATCGTTCCAATTTAACCTTTTAAAAATAGTATATCTTTAAAAAAAGAAACAATATAAGTTGTTTCAATTTTTTAAAATAGTAGTCTTTGATTCAAGCATTTGTTTTTAGTTTTGTACTCATACCTTTTCAAAATAAGCATTATGTTTTTTGAGACAATTTCCTTCATAACTTTTGTCTAAGAGACACATCTTTTTGCGCAAGTCAGTAACTTTTAATATAACTACAATTTTTACATAAATTTTTAATGGAAGTGACACGATTTATAGAGAGTAATTGCAATTTATGAAAAAACATAAAATAATATAGCTGTTTATATTTCTGATGTTTCACATATGTATTTTAAAAGGTTACAACTTATGCTATATGATGCCAAATATTACATAATCATGTAAGACTTTAATGTGTATATATTTATTTGTATAATTTAAAAGTGGTGCTTACTATATATTATTATAAATATATTCTTAATATGTTCATTATGATAATTATTTAATTGAATTTGTTATTTTATCATTGCATATATTTTAAAATAAATAATCAAATATAGTGTGGGGTTTCACCTATTAATATATAACTAGTAATGCCCCATACAATGTGCAGGTTTACTTTAAATATATTTATATTAATGAAAATAAAATAGTAATGCAAAAGATGATCATAATTAATATACTAATTAATTTATATCTAAAAAATTACATGAACTCATTTATTTAATTATATAAATATATCTTATACATTATAATTTTTATGGCTATTAACAGACATAAAATATCATATTATTTAGAGAAAATTATAATCTTTTGGATTATGGGATTATAACATAGAACTTATGTATTTATAATTAAAATTAATAAATATTACATAAATACAAATTTGACATAAAAAATATTACTAAAATACCAAGCTTATTAGTGTTATTACATAAATACATATTTTTGTATTTTTTTAAAATTTGGTAGACATGTACTTTACTCGATTATAACACCATGGGGGATTCTACAGTCCCATTCTTATTTTTTTATGGACTGGTCCTACCATTTATCCCATTACTCATTTACACTATTTTAAATCTAAATTATTGAATTTATAACTTTGTTTAATAGTTAAGATTTAAAGAAATGCAAATTAATAGTGAGAAAGTGGGCAGCGCTGATCCCCTAAAAAACAAAGATGGGACATTAGAAAAATCCATTACACCATATAGCAAGAGATGCATCATTTTACATCCAATTATGTAAAGGTCAATACTATTCAACAAATATCATCCTATTTATAAAGAATGTGTCTCTTGAAAAACGAAAAGGTATAGATAATAAAATTAATTATCAATGAAAAAAAGTATGAATAATAAAATTTTTTTGAAAAAGAATAAAAATGTTTAAAAAAAGAAGAAGTGAAGAGTCATATCATTATAGACTTACCAATTAATTCTTAATAAGTAATTATTTTCGTTGTATTGAAAGACAACATTTATGGAATGACTTTTCATGAAACATAATAACAAGAAAACAATAGGTATTATAACAAAAATATTCTAAATTTATTATATTAGATAATAAATAATATATGATAGATAAGTTCCTCACAATACTTAAGAAGAAGGATAGAAGCTACTCATTTTTTCACAAAAATATACTGCTCAAGCAAAGTAATAGCTCTTTTCTTTTTCCTTTTTTTTTTTTTTACCAATAGCAAAGTAATAAATTTACTTAAAAAGTAACAAAATTAATATATTAACAATAATTAGTTATGAAAATTTTTTTAACTATAGCTAGCCGTTACTACTAAATTCAATATAAAAATATATAATATATTACAGTATCATGTAAATACCAAATGATTTCCCTGAAATGATACACCATTTAGAAATAAAGTATAAATAATATTATAAATTATTTTAACTACAAGCTAACCACTACTATTGAATTCAATATAAAAAAAAAAAATACAATATATGACAATATCGTGTAAATATCAAATGGTTTCCATGAAATGATGCACCATCTAGAAAGAAAGTATAAATAATTATGATCAAAAGTATTATTTTTTAAAATAAAATATATTTTAAAATATAAAATGAAATATTATAAATATGAAAGATTGTGTTGCTCTACCTTAAATTATGCAAATGATATAACTACAAATATAAATATGATTTGATGTATGCAAATATCCTTTTACTATAAATGACTAGGTATGGTGAATAAAATGGCAATTTAATATATAAGAAAAAGTTCCTTATAGAAGATTTGATTATTTAGTTTTAATCATGTTTATACATATGCTAGGGGTTTCACCTATCTCTTAATGAACGAGATCTAATAATGTTGAAAAGATATTGCATAAGAGTTGAATTTGAAAAGTAAAAAAATTGGAATAGCTTTGTAAAATTAGCAATTGTAAAGGAGCAATAAAATGTATTACCTCAAATTAATACATCAGGATAACAAAAGTAAATTGTATTTACATAATAAAATTAAAAATTGCTAGAAAAAAAAATCATTTTGTTCTTTAATAAAGATGTAAAACTGTGTATCATTGGACATACAATTCTCTAGATAAATATTTATTATCCCTAACTCATTATCTTGAACATATCCTACCAATCATACAACGATTAGATATCACAACTTTATATATAGTATTTGATGTAATAGCGAATCATATAAAAGTAATCCTCTTCCTATATTTACTTAAAATCATTAAAAATCAACATGTTACTTGTCTTTCTTTTAAATGGAAATAAACATGTAATCAAAAGAATTTTTCATTTTTGGGTTTCATTTAAAACTATTGAAAAAAAAAAAGGTTTAAAAAATCCACATAATATTTCTTAAAATATATCCAATAGGACATATAAATAATTAAAATATCTTGTAGTAAAGGACTTCCTCCATTTTTTATATGAGATATAATGTGGGAACTTAAAAGCATCAATGGATGAAAATATTATGGCAAATCTAAAAGTATTGATAATACATAAGATTACAAAATTATTATTAGTAGAATGTAATGGCTAAGAACAATTAATATATAACTATTCTTTAAAAATCTTCATTACTTTTTCTTAGCTAACTATTCTTATTTAACACGATAAAAATAGTGGTATTATTAGGTATAGCCATGAGCAAACTTTATATTTAGTTAGACTCATTTAACATGTTTTATGCAAATACAGTCTATATCCTAATTATCAATAAAATAGATGCAATTAAGATCATATCAATATGAAAATTGTAAGACAAGATGACTCTTTACACTTGCCAAAAGTCATGTTTTAAGATCAAAGTTCAATGTCAAATTAGCAAGACAAATTAAATAATAAGGATAATTATAAACTGGATATGTAAAATATGGAAAGGAGAAAAACCTTAACTTTAGTCGCTAATATTATGCTAGGGAGGGTCTAAAAGGAAAATCTACGCAATTAATATAAAGCACTAAGATTATTGAATAAATAAATAAATAAAAGCATCGAAAAAGAGAGGAGGAAAATTTGTTTTTAAGAAATAATGAAAAGCGACAAGATTCATGACAATTATTTTATAAAATCAATGGGAGAACATAAAATGATGGCAAAATAAGATGGTTTTAGGAAATAATTGTATTGTGTAAAAAAAAAAAAAGTGAAAAAATGAATATGTAAAATTAGTATTTGTGGAAGTTAAAGGTTGAAATGAAAGGATATGATACACAATTGTATCTTTTTGTTTTTCTTTCTACATGTAAAACTAAAAAGTAATGATTATTGAAAAAGCTTCCAAAATTATATATATATAATAGAGTCTAAGAGCTTTTTGGTCATCATACCTTTTCTATCTAATCTGAGAACAGAGCAAAAATCTAATGTGTAGAAGCAAAGAAAGAGAGTGTATTCAATGTAAAGGAACAATGGAATGTGATGGAATGTGAAATGAAGTCTAATTAACTAACTGTTAGTACAAGCATTTATACTAAAGTAAATAAACTAACATGTGTAACTAACTAAGTACCATCTAAGCATATGGATAAATAAATAGAAGCCAGCCTATACAAGTTGTATAACAAACTAATGTACCACCCTACCCTACCCCCCAAGACCCTGAACCTAGCCAAACAACCACCACTCTAAAGTTAAGGCAGTACTAAGACCCAACTTGGAAAGGAAAAACTGCAACTATACAAACAAAACTAATTTTGTCAAAGGATCAGCCAATTGCAACTTTAACGGGACATAGAGAGTTTTAAGGAATCCCTGTGCAATCAAATCTAAAGTATAATGTATCCACTTCTATATGCTTGGTCTGACCACGTAGACAAGGATTATTAGCAATGGATGTAGGAGCTTTATTATCACAATAAAGAACAATAGGAGTTTCAAGAGAAACATGCAAATCTTAAGCAATATGAAAAATCCATTTTAGTTCATGTGTAGCTACTGCCATAGCCCTATATTCTACTTCAATTAAACAAATTGACATAGTACGTTACTTCTTTGATTTCCATGCTACAAGGGCTTTACCAAGAAATATGCAAAATCTACCAACTGGCTTATGATCCATAGTATACGTAACCTAGTTAGAATCAGCATAACCAAGTAAATTCAGAGAATTCGCGAATGGATAAAATAACCAAGGGAAAGAGTCCCTCTAACATAGCGCAATAAATGCATTACAATCTTCATATATATAGAGCAAGGGCGAGAGAGAAATTGACTCAAGTAGTAAATAGGATAAGACAAGTCTAGCTGAGTGAGTGTGAGATACAAGAGTTTACTAATCAACCTGTGATTTGGTGTAGAATTAGACAATACTGCACCATTGTCATGGTATAAACACAAACCAAAAGGTAAAGGCAACATAGCTAGCTTAGCTCCTGTCATCCCCTTGTCATATAACAAATGTGTGATGAACTTATGTTGGCTAAGAAAAACACCAAAATCTACAATGTACAATTCTATCCTAAGAAAATAACATGCAAGAGTTAGGTCTTTAATGGTAAAAGCTTGGTCCAAACTATTTTTCAAAGAGGAAATGGAAGCTTCACCATCCCTTGTAATGAGCATATCATCCACATATAGTAAGACAGCAAGAAAAGCACCATTATGAGTACGTATAAACAAAGAATAATCATTCTTAGATTGAATAAAGTCTTATTGAAATTTCTATGCTTCATTGTTGTAAGGCTTATTTAAGCCCATATAGAGAACATATTAACTTACAAACTAGCCCAGGTTTAGCCTTAATATATCCTTGAGGAGGATGCATATAGATATCTTCATCTATGAAACCATGAAGAAAGATGTTATTGATATCGACTTGATAGATAAGCCAATGCTTAGCTGTAGCAACAACTACTAACATACGTATGGTAGTTATATGAGCCAATGGAGAAAAGGTTTCATTGTAATCCTCACCTTTACCCTTTGACTACTAAACAAGCTTTGTATCTCTTAATAGATCTATTAGCTCTATTCTTGATTTTAAATACCCACTTAGAACCAATTGTATGTTTGCCTTGTGGCAAAATAGTAAGAACCCAAGTGTTATAATTCTCTAATGCTTCTACCTCTTTTTTCATTGCCTTTACCCACAACTCATCTTGAGAGTCTTGTAAATAAGAAGTAGGTTCCTTGGTAAATAAAATGTTGGTTAAAGAAGCCACATAGTTGTAAGGGTAAGAGGAAAAGGTATGTTTAGTGAACAAAGGGTATGGAACTAAAGAAACAAGTGGAGGATCATGAAATAAGGGAGCTACAACAAGATTCACATAGTGTACATAGTCTACAAGCCACTTAAGAGGGTGTCAAATCTTAGTAGAATGTCAAAGAAGTGGTTGAGAACTAGGATTATATGATGTATCAATACGTAAGATAGAAGAAGAAGTAATAGAAGGGTAAACCAAAGCAGAAGAAGAATCTAAGTCAGTTGGAAGAACAATTGATTGTATAGAATCTGAAACACAATTTTCTAGAAAAGACAAAAGTGGTAGGTGAGGTGCTTGGTCAAAAATGGGCATAGCAATAATAACATCATGCTTTCTAAAAGGGAAGCAAGTCTTATGAAACAAAATATCTTTGCTCATAATGATCCTTTTGGGCTTAAAATCATATAACTTATATTCTTTCTGACCTTATCCATAGCATAACATAATACACTTAATATCTCTCTTGTCAAATTTATCCTTATATGGAGACATATTCATAGCTTAGCAAGGACAACCCATGACCTGTAAGTGACTATAAGAAGGAGGTCGACCAAAGAGGATCTCATAAGGTGTTTTCTAATTTAAAGTGGGTATAGGCATACAATTGATTAGGTAAGTGGCTGTTAAGACAAACTTCCCTTAAAAAGTCTTGGGCAAATTTGCATGTAATCTTAAAGCTCTAAAAGTTTTGATCAAATGTCTATATTTCCTTTCAACTCTACCATTTTGTTGTAGAATGTAACTAATGGTTCTTTGATGTTGGATACTAATGTTGAGGAAAAGGTCTTATGTTTCTTTGGATAAGAATTCCATCCCATTATCTGTTCGAATGATCTTAAGTATGGCTTTAAAGTGGTTTAGGATGTAAGTAAAAAAATTATTGAAGTGTCTTGGTAACTTGTGATTTATGGACAAACAAGAAAGTCCAAGTGCATCTAGAAAAGTCATCCACAATGGTAAAAAAATATCCACCACCACCAATTGATTCCACATAATAAGGTCCCCAAATATCTACATGCAATAGTTCAAAAACAAAACTAGATGTACTGCTGCTAGAATGAAAGGGTAACTTATGCAATTTAGCAAGATGACATGTTTCACAAAGAAGTTCTTTTATGTTTATGCGATTGACATCAAACAAATGTTGTAATTTGGAAAAGGAAGAATGACCCAATTGGTCATGCAACAAGATAATATCATCTTTTGCTTGTATTACTAAATCAAATGAATTATGATCAATACAAGAAAAACTTGATGCATTAGTAACATTTGCAAATCGGTAGCTTATAGAATGTGTAATAGCTATGGTCTTATAAGTTCTCAAGACCTGAAAAAAACAAGCATTGTGATCAAAGGTTGCAATTAATTAACAATCTTGCAAAAGTTTCTGAATAGAGAGTAGGCTATACTTGAAGTCAGGGACAAGGAAAATATTATGAATTATCAAGGATGAGCTAAATATATCTGAACCAATACTTTAAACTAACTTATATGATCTATCAAGCAAAATAACTTTGATGGGAATATCTAGTGTGTGCTTATTGAAAAGAAGGTGTTCATATAGGGACATGTGATCAGTAGCCCTTGTGTCAATTATCCAAGTAACCTCATTACTATTTACTCCTCTTTGTGAATTAAAAGTGGTAAAAGCAAATGTACTTGCAAAATTTTCTAAACTTCTAGTTTCCTTCTTGTTTATAATGTTCATATACTTCAAGAATTCCTATTGTAGCCCTTGAAGCAACTGAGGATCAACAGTCATATTGTTAGAATCAGTTGAATCAATATTTGATTCCAAAGAAGTTGACTCCATTTTGATACAATTAGCTATTGATCTTCCTTTCCCTTTGTTACACTTTCCTTTATACTACTCCAGATAGTCTATGATCTCAAAGCAAGTTTCTATGGAATGACCAACACCTTTGCAACACTTGCACTTCAAATTTGCTTTTACTATATCCTTTTTACCACTTCTCAAAGGAAGTTGTGTCTTATTTACTTTGATAAGAATTAGGCTACTAGACTCCTAACTCACAACTGAGCTCAAGGCATCAAAGGTTTGAGGCGATGAGTTCTCTTTTCCTAGCCAACTCCTGTCGAAGCCGAACTAATCATGTTTGTAGATCAATTCTTAATGTTGAACTGAGTGATTTCATGTCTCTCGAAAGTTATTTATCGAATGGACAATTGCTCTACCAATAGATTGGCCCTCTTACCCACTCCTGCCTAACATATTCGAGTAGACTCACAGCTTGGCAACATTGATGCTAAGATGCCAAGAGATTGAGTCCTTAGCCACTCCTTCTTGGACAAGTCCGCTACTACTTAATACCCTTACTCAGCCACCCATCTTGATCGTGCTAATTTGTCTTTACCTTCCAAAGGCATCACCAATACATTGCTACCACGTATCCAAGCCACTTAGAGAATTTGTCACACTTAATTATTATTTTTTCTTAAATATTCGTTTTTACCCTTTTATATCCCTGTACTTTACTTCTTTAAGATAATATCCTCTTTTGTCTTTTCCATTTTTTAGGCAAGCTATCCTAATTTCTTGAGTACAAATACTCATTGTATATGTAGCCGCACATTATCCCATCATCAATTAATACACCAGATATTTCCTTTTGTGAATATTGCTCTTGTTAGCTTGTTTACTCTTTCCTTGCTCTTATCCTAACCCTTAAGTAAGGCTAGGTGATAAGTAATTTCACCAGACTAACTCGTGTGTTATATCGAGTTGTACTATGAGTCCTCAGAAGTTCCACTAGTATGTCATATCCTTTGGAGCTATTTATGGATTATGCTTGTTTTTTTTTTCTTTTTTGTTCTCTCGCCTATTTCCTATTACTCGTTTTAAGCTTTCGATAAGCTTGAACCTACCCTTGTAACCAGGCTTGTTTGTTCTTAGCTTAGGTCCATATCATCTTAAAAAGCAGTAGAATCACAATCTAAAGTTGCTATCACTTATCTTTGTTTTTCTATTTGTTAAACAATGTAAAAAGCCTTATTCATGGTTGGAAGTGGATCACTAGATAAAATTTGATTTCTTACTATCTCATACAAGTCAGATAACCCCATAAGGAACTACATCAATTTGTTTTTCATTCGAAATCCAAAAGTTTATCCTTAAGACCACAAATACATGCATTGATAATCCCTTAATCACATTTAGGATAAGGATTTAGCATCTATAACTCATCTTACGCTTTCTTCAACCTATCATAGTAAGTTGCAACAAATAAATTTCCTCGTTTGATGTTGCTTATCTCATGCTCTAACTGAAAGATCAAGGGACCATTTGCCTAACCATATTATTCTATAATTTCATTCCATAATTTGAATGATGAATGCGCACAGACTAAGCTTTGTAATAATTTACTCACCATGGAATTTAAGATCCAATAGCAAATTAGGTAATCATTTCGAATCCATTGAGCGTAATCTTTAGAATCTTCATCTAGTCTTGTACTTTTACCACCAATGAAGCCTAGTCTTAGTTTAACTCCTAATGATAATCTGACTAATCGACTCCAAGTCATGTAATTAATGTTGTTGAAGATAATATTTCCAAGGACCATACTTGGATTGTCTGATCCAAAAATGAAAAGCAAATTTGAGTTTGATACCTCACTGGCCATAACCATGTTGATGATTCTACAGCTAATGAGATCATTCTGTGTCTATAATTGAAAATAGAAAATAGATTAGAAAATTTTGCAAGCCTTAATTACTTGCTGTAAATACCTTATTTTTGTTTTCTTGTAGTTTTCGAGTTTTTTAAGATAAGGAAAAGAGCTCCTAATTCAAAATATATATATATATATATAGAAAATTTAGAAAAATTAAAAAATATATATATAGAAAAATAAAAAAAGAAAAAGAAAATTGGAAAAATATTAAATTTTTTTTAAAAGATAAATAGTATAGGAATAGGTTTTTCTTTAGTGTTAATGTTCTTTATTCTTTCTTTTTTAGGAGTTTATTTGAATCGATGACAAGTCAATTTAGGCTTAGTTGTCTTTCCTTTAATGTAATATGCTTGCATAAATAAATAGGGCATAAGCCACATGGCCCATTGGTTAGGCACATAGTCTGACTAGCAAGAGACTTAGAATCGAATCCCCTAACACGAAAGATTACGTATTTAATCTTTTTGCAAAGAAAACGTGTCTTGGAGACACGTTTTTTTGTGCTTCATTTCTCCATGGGCATCGTACTTGGCATCTCTTGCAACCCAATTCATGGTTATTTTTTGCCATATTTTTCTTAAGATTTCACCACTTTTCTAGCAAAATTATGAAGACCACTCGAAGTTCTATCAAAGGATACCAAAAATGAGATGAATCATTCATTAAATTTAGTTAAAAATGAATCTAAATATTGAGGAAACTCAATGTCGAGATTTAAGCTCAGTGTTGACTATTACGATAATGCCTAATTCCGAGGCTTTTAATTGATCCAAATAGTAAGATTGAACTCTAGTAAGCCTATGTTAAGCAGAATTTACAAGATTTTCAGTTTCAAATTCGTTTGTTTGAGTGGGTCAAAACGTATATGGTCAAGCTTAGGTTTCTGGCAATTAACCACCTTCCTTCTTTGTTTCGAGCACTATAAATTGGAGCTCAAATGAGTACTCCAGGCATCAACCCATCAAATACACTGAAGAACACGCGCACATAACCCTTTCTCTCTCTAGCCACGACCTAACTCTCTCTCTCTCTCTCTCTCTAAAACCAACTCAAGCTTGAATCATTTTAAGCTAATTTAGTGCTATCAGTTCAAAAAACTCAATCAATCTTTAGTCCCAATTCCATCTCTTTAGTTTCCACTCTACCATTTTAATTCTAATTTGAATACTATTGCATAGATTTAAGTAGCTTTCACATTGAATAATCGATCAAGTTCTCAATTTTATAACTTTTTATTGTTAAGATCTAGTCCAGCCTTAGTTTCATAGTTGCAACATGCTTGAATCTGTTACCTTATTTAAGAGCTCTTGCAACTGATATTTTTGAAAGACATATCTTTTCATTGTAATATTTCTTATCCTAAATGCAATATTAAAACTTCATGTTTCGTTAAAGAAATGTTATATCTTCTAGATAAATTGCGTTTGTTGCATATTCCCTTATTTTATTAATTAGATTATACATATCTATCTCTCTCCCATGTATTTTTTTTTTTTTTTGGGTCAAATCTTTGACGTTATTGCATATTTTGATATATGCAACCAAAAGGGGAAAAGAAGAAGAAGAAGAAGAAGAAAGCATAAAAGTTAAATATACACCAAATGTTTTGCTAAAATGTCATTTTATTCTTTATTTTTTTTTTTTTTTGTATTTTGACTTTCCATCTTGATTTCCCCTTCTAGTAATATAAATTGGCAGAATAGGAACTCATGTAGGTATCCCAATTTTATGTTCTTCAAGTTTTCTCGAATCCTATTTTACTTACATCTTTTGGACAATTTTGTTTTTTAATAACATGACTTTGTATATATAATGTACTTGATGATTTTGTTGTAGTTTTACTTTTACTTTGTTCATCATTCTGATTTCCTAGAATAGTACTATTTCCAAATTTATAGAGGATGATTTTGTTGATAATATCTTGGGATACAAATAAGTTGAGCTACTCATGAGCCACTCGAACTTAACTCATTTTAAGCTACACTTAGCTCACGCTCGATTAGTAAACGAATCATGCTTGAACTCAAGATAAAACTCATTCATTGAAATAAGCTAAGCTTAAAATCTAGTTTAGGATCATGAGCTATCTCATTTAAGCTCATGATCGAGCTCACAAACTTTATATATATTATAAATATTACATTTATTATATATTATTATAATCCAAAAGCCAATTTCTAGATAATATATAATATGTTATAAGATAATATATAAAATATAATTCTAATCCATGTTGACATTCATTAATCTATTTATTTATATATTTCTTTATATTATATACTTGAACTCGTAAGCAAACTCAAGTTCAGCCTGCTTTAAATTAGGCTTTACTCAAGCTCAATTAATAATCAAATCAAGCTCAAGCCTCAATTTGTAGGCTTGATAAAGGCTTGACTTGAGTTAAAGCTCGACAATTTTTAAATAAGTTGAACCTGATTCTTTAAAAGTTTAACTTAGCTTTACTCATTTACAGCCCTAATAATACTTATAGTCAATTTTCTACAACAAAACCCACTTAAAGTGATAGTTTCTTTTTACTTTATGTATAATTATTGAAAAACAAATTATGTAAATCTGTTTCTAGGTACTCTTTAATTCCTTTTTTTTTTCTTTTTAGTTCGATATTTGTTTTTTGGATGCATCTCCCCTCAATAAGATGCTGACAAATATGTATATATTCATACAATCTTTTATCATGAACAAAGTTATGTAAGATTTCATTATAAATAAGTAGAAAAAAAATAAAACAAATAGAAATATTGCAGTTAGTGCCATTATTACCATTTTAAAAACATAATAATAATATAAAATATACTACCATTTTTTAATATATGAATACGAAAATAATAGGGGTGAGTGGATATAGGATGGCTAGACTATAACACATTATCCGTACCTTATCTTACAGGTATAGGTTCTAAAATTTTTATACTCAAAACTTATCCTATAATATCTTGTAACTTCCTTGTACCTTGTATCCTATACCCTATAAATTCTACAAGGTATAAGGTACCCTGTAAAACTTATATCTTTTTTTACTTTATTTTTTTTTTTGAAATATTGTAGAGGGAATAAGGTATCTTATAACTATATTAATGGACCAAATAGTAATAATTCGAAAGGTTCTTATATTTATAACATATTTAATTATAATAATGTTAAGCTTTTGTAGGTAAAATGGGGATGAGAATATTCATGCAATTTGAAACTATCAACCTGTTGGTTAGGTCATGCTAATTCTTTTTTTATCTTTTTTTTTTCAAATTATCAAAAGAAATTTTTTATCAAAATAAAAAATTGTTATACACAATATAAAAACCCCGAGTAATTCTAATAAAATATATTGCACAATAAATTAAGAATTGAGTTGTTTTTAATACTTTGCTAGATTAAAGTTAGAACAAGAAGAAAAAAGGTTACATAGAAATAAGATGGTAAAAAAGAATAATGATAATGTTTTACCCAAAAAAAAAAAAAGACAAGAAAATGAGAGAGGGACAAGATAATAAACACAAAAGCATGTAGTCTTAAGATTTTCCTATAGGTTGGACTTTTGTTGTTATTTTTTTTAAGGTTAAAAAAATACAATCATATTAATTTTTATTTATTAGTACTATTCAATTATTGTTACAAGGTAGATACATGGTATCTTGAAATTTGTACTTAGTATATTTTGCCGTATAGGTTCCAATGTGGATACAAGGTGTCCTGATATCATACACGTATCTTACCTTGTGAAAGTAATTTTTGGAAAATTATTACTCGAAACCTACTCTATAATCATCTTTACCTACTCAGACCTTACTTGACCCACCCAAAACCTACTCAATAGAGTAAGGTTCGAGTATATATGCTATGCAACAAGATTACTTGCTCAAGCCTAGAAAATACTCCTCTATGTCTATAGGTGATAATGAAATGCATGAGTATGCAAGATAAAATGTGCATAAAATTACTAAGGCTGCTATCAAATACAACATAGTTCACATAATTTATATTTCATTTCATTTGAATTTCCCTTACTTCACACACGCATATATATATACATAAATATAATAACAAGATCTTCTAATAGAAACCATTAGAAATTCATGATATTGTATCTTCATGAAAAATTTAAAAACTTTGGAACTTCATTCATTAAAAATTGGTTTTGGATTTAAAAATGGAAGCAAAAAGATGAAATAAAATTTCCTCAAAAGAAAAAAAAAAAACTTGAGTTTATTGATTTCAAACAAATTAAGAAGGGAACTTCCAAAAATTTATCTATAATTGTAGATGATTTGAAGACATAAATTTGTTCAAGGAAAAGATGAGCTCAATTGCTTTTACTATAAATTAGAAAATTAAGGAAAAAATAGAAGAGAAAATTTAAGAAATATAACTTATTATTATATTTTCAAAAAATATAATTCTTATTAGCTTTTATTATGAGATTTTGTTTTTAAAAACCAGCATCACTCGGGCATAAAACTAGTTTTAACTAAAAGAGGTAGGATGGCCAAAAAAACTAAAAGAGGTAGAAATGTCAACATATTGCGACAACATAAAAGTAAGCCATCCAGTTGGACCAACTCCAATGGTATAAAAAGAATGTATTAGTGGGTACCACAACTTTTACGGGACCTATCAGGATAGTACTCCCTTTTTTTTTTTTCCTTTTTTTTTTTTTCTCTTTGTTTTTGGGTAACAAGGATAATAACTCTTCGTTTAACATTAGTTTTTCTCTCCATAAATATATTCTAAGCCACATTTATTTATTGCTTTTCTTTTGTTAAATTACATTCCAACATTTCAAACTGTATGATATTTGTGTGCTTTGCTCCAATACTTTTAAAACTAGCTATCAATGAAGCACTTTAGAACTTCGATTGCTAATTCTGGCCAGCTATGAAATATTGAATAATAAATAAAAATATCCGACAAAAATTTGCAAAAATCAAAACCCTAAGACGAAAAGCTTAGGGCCTCAAATAGAAGTCCAATAGCCCACCATGGGCAGAGGCATTGTGTTAGCCACCGTTTAGGAGCGTTGCAGTATCCACCATCAAAGACTAGCTAAAAAAGGATTTTTCTGTTCTCTTCAAAATTGGGCTGAAAATTCACCCAAATTCCTTACCATTATCATGTTATTTGATGTTTCGAGTAATCCCGTTATGGTGCATATTCTTTCAAAAATAAGATCACCCAGCCAAAACTTAACATAGCAAATGATAGGTGAATAAAATTCCCAACTTGTAAGTCTCACATTTTGATCTAAAATCAACGGGCAACTCATCTTTGTGAACGATCAAACATGGTGCAATCTCAAAGAGCAGAAAGTTTGTTACTACTAAAATGGTAAAAATATTTATACATCATGTTGGCTCTTACTATTTTCACGCAAATCCTATCTATAGGGAGTTCACGGTGCTATATGTAAAAGGACATGGGGGTACGCCCACCTGAATTATTCCTTCAAGCATCAGCATGACTTTCTTCATGGTTGGTCTCAAGGATGGATCCTCTTGAATGCACCAAATGGCAACCATCAGAAACCTCTCAAACCTTTTACTGTCACTCATGGCCTCCGAGTTGTCATCTACTAGAGCATCAAGCATGCCTCCTCGGTAACAATCATTAGCCCAGTCAGCTAGAATCGCTCTCTCATCACCTGACTCGATATCAATACTTCTTCTACAACAGATAATCTCAAGCAGAAGAACACCAAAACTGTACACGTCAACCTTCACAGTGATTGGCATGTTCCGGAACCATTCAGGTGCTACATATCCTCTTGTCCCTCTAATGGCTGTATGAGTATAACTTTGACTGATCAATAATAGCTTTGCTAGACCAAAGTCAGAAATCTGAGCATCATAATACTCATCGAGAAGGATGTTTTGGGGCTTTATATCACAATGGATGATCTGCGTGCTACATTCTTCATGCAGGTACAACAGACCTCTTCCAATCCCCAATGCGATCTGTGTCCTTTGCCCCCAACTTGGTTTCAAATCCTCAAAAAGGAAGCTCGCCAGAGTTCCATTACTCAAGTATTCATACACCAACAGTCGATGTGGTCCTTCATTGCAATATCCTAATAACCTCACTAGATTCTTGTGATGCGTTTGCCCAATCACAACCACTTCAGTTTTGAATTCCTTCTCACTTTCATTAACCAACCTATCTAACTTCTTGATTGCTACTTGAGTTTTGGAATTGCCTATTGCTAAAACCCCTTTAAAAACAATTCCAAATGATCCCCTTCCCAGTTCTTCTTTGAAACCATTTGTGGCGTCCTGGAGCTCTTTATATGTAAAGCAATGAATATTTACATCCAAACCACTTTCATCTACAAAGATTCTTGTTATTTTCTTTTGGTATATGCAGAAGAAGCCTAATCCAATTGCTCCTATCAGCATAAAGTTGACAAACACGGAGCTTCCTAAGAGAACTGACACTGCGATTATCAGAGAATCTTGGTTTTCCCCACCAGACCTTGGAGGTGGAGGACTCTGGAGTGGATTGTCACCTTTTCTTCTCTTGATAAAGGCAACTGAATTAAGCTGGGGGTCAACTCTGCCGTTTGACAATGGAATTTTCTTCTTCCAACAATGGTTACCAGCTCTAAATATAGCAACAGCACACATACAATCCCTGAGGCAAGAGTCACGACAGTTTTCAGCGGTAAACGGAGTCAAGTGATCATAATCAGATAATGGCCAATCAATGTTGTTGAGTTCATCCATGGTAAACAGATCTTCTACAGAAGCTGCCGCAGCTTCTCCACATCCCTGTGAATAATCAGACACGCAGCCCCTATAATCATCTTTTGGGTCAACTAAAGTGAACCCTCTTGGGCAATCGCAGATTGGTCTATGATTCACATCAAGCGTGCATATTCTGTTGTAACCACAACTACCACTACCCTCATTGGCATTGTACATGCAAATATTATCTGGAGCATGCCAAATAGAATTCCATTTCCCGTTGCCTGCCGAAGGATCCTTCGGATATGAATATTGGATGAAAACTCCATCATATTCTAAAGTTGCTCTGAGATAATAATCTTTGGCAGGCACAACTTTCTCTTTTGTGAGAGTTGAGACTTGACCATCTTCTCTAACGAGATACAAGTAGCCTGTCTCATTAAGTCCTATTCTAACAATAGGATTTGGTGGCGAATTGTCGTCATACTGGTAATAAGGATTATTGACAAAAGTGGTTGGTATATTTACAGTAGTAAGCTTCATAACACCATCCTGCAATAGAAGCTGAAACCTACCTTGTGAAAAGTTGGTTTCTGATACTCTGGAAGATAGCAGAGCATCTTTATGCTGTGAAAGTTCCTGCATGGGCAAGATAGTATCCGTAGGATTGTCAAAACTTGACCACAGGGTCTCAGAATTCACACCCAATAGAAGGAAATTCCCTGTGTCATTCATAACTCCAGAGGACACAGTGCTAACTATTGGATCCGAATTCCATAGCTGATCACCTTGTGGTCCTGTGAGTAACAATCCGCGGTCAGAAGTCAACTCCAACTTTGATCCTTTCGGCAGAGAACTTATAGGTAAATTGTCTTGGATCTGGTTGCTTTTTCTAGGATACCAAATAACAGTTTTTTCAGGAATTTTATCAAACCAAATGGAAAGTAAAAAAGTGGGTTCGTCATCGAGTTGCTTAAATCCAAATGCAAATTCTCCTGAAGGAGACAGCCATGAAGTGGATTCCTTATCTCCTGCAACGAGAGATTCGCCTATGTTTTTGTTTGGTTGTGAAATAGCAAGGCATGGAAGAAGAAGAAGCAAGAAAGAGGTCGGATAAATTTTAGGAATATCCATCTTTCAAAATGAATCGATCACAAGAATGAGATGAGATGAGAAACAAAAATACTGGAGTATATACTAATAGTAAAGGACAACATGCGAATAAAAAAGTCATGCATTATTGTAATGGTCATCTAGATGCATTGAAAAGTTGACGGGCCCTGTAAAAGCATTGACCGGGACCTGAGGACCAGTTTGGAGTTCAATGCAAAAATCGGTTTAGCTTTGGTATTTACATCGTCCTGCCTAAATCACCTTAAATCCACTATGCTCGCAGGTACAAATACTATATTTTATTATATTATAATTAGTAATCATATATAATATTTATGAGCTTGCTAACTTATAAGCAGGCTCGTAAGTCTAAATAGGAGTTGGAAGTCAATTTATTTAAATAAGTAAACATTTTTTTTTTTTAATTTGACCTTGGTTCATTTAAAAATTGAGTTATAATTAAATTAAGTTTGAATAACTTATAAGCAACTTGACTCATTTGCAACTCATGTTACTACAAGCATTATCAAAACTTTGACACTATTCTCACTTTCTTTTCTCAATAAAGATAGACAAGTTAGGAAATTTAATAAAAATAGAAATTATAAAAATAAAATAACTTGTTATACTTATGGAGAGACCAAACATCCTTGTAGAGATTGTACAAAAAAAAAAAAAAAAAAACGAAAAATTCTCTACACAACATAAATTCAATTTTGGTAGAATATATATACGAAGACTTAAATAGAAGTCGGTAATGATATTAGTGAAACAGATCCATTTATAGTATAATAAGTTATAAGGATCAAGTAGAAAATTCAAATAGTAATGAAGAAAGTGTAAACGAATTTATAGAATTAATTTCAAAACTAAAGTTAGAACAAGAAATTTTTGAATATATAGATTATAATTTAGATTACCAACATGATTTGCAAGACAATAAAGGCAATTTTATTAAACCATGTGCATATTGTAAAAAGTATCTCCGCAAGAAACTTAGATATCAATTTTAGTTTTGTTATATAGAATACTGTAAATTTTGCTTAGGAAAAATAGGAGTAGAAATTCAAGAAAATATGTCACTAAAAAGACAATCTAATAAAAATTGTCAAGATGAAGAAATTGAAAGATCAATAAAAAGAAGATTAAGAACTTTAGAAAGAAGAGTAGAAAGAATAGAAGACATATTAGATAAACAACCAACTATATTAGAAGATAAAATGAACAAGTTAGTAGAAGAAGTTCCTATGATGATAGAATTACTAAGTATGAGGGTCTTTACAAAGATAAGCATTGGGAAATGGTAAAAAAAAATAGTAGTATTAATAGATATATAATGTGTAAAGTAACAATAGATAGTAAGATAATTCCTAAACAATTCATAGACATTACAGATGGATGGAAAGATGTTTTGTTATAATAAGTGCATTAGAAATATTAAAATAAGATTTAGAAAAAATTTACAAGAATATAAAAAAAAATTATAATTTGAGGTTTGCTTATGTTAGAGATGTAAATTTATCAAACACATAATTTATTATAGGTTTATCGTTCTTCTTTAAAGATGTTAAAAGATTAATTGTTACTAGAAAAGGTACACAACTATTAGAAGATGAATGATTTTATACACATCAGAGTTGTTAGAGAAGCATAGTGGAACCCTTTTTGATGAAAATTTTGCACATATAGGTGGCAGTAATTTAGACATAGCAAAGATTTATAGCATGTTAGAAGTAGGAGAACCAGAAATAGATAGGTTACTTAGTAAGTTAAAAAGGAAGAAATTATAAGAGAAAATCCTCAAAAACATTGGGAAAAGAATAAAGTAGAATGTGAATTTAAAATTAAAAATCCAAATTTAACAATAAAAATTCAGAAAATAAAAGCTAATAATGATGAAACAAAAAAATTTGAGATACATATAAAAGATCTATAGGAATTAAAAGTAATTAGAAAATTAGAATCTAAACATAGTAACCTAGCATTCATAGCTAGAAAACATAGTGAAATAGTAAGAGGCAAAAGTAGAATGGTTATTAATCATAAAAGATTAAATGATAATATAGAAAATGACTCTTATAATATACTAGATAAAAAACAGTTAATAAATAATATAAAAGGAAGCTAATAATTTAGCAAGTTTGATTGTAAAAGCGGATTTTAGTAGGTTAAGATGACACCCAAAAGCATAAACTTGACTACTTTTACTTGTCCATTGGGCCATTATGAATGGTTTGTCATGCCTTTTGGGCTTAAGAACACTTAATCCATTTTCCAAAGAAAAATGGACATGATTTTCAATAAGTATAAATATTTTGTTTGCTTATACATAGACAAAATACTTGTGCATTCCAAAACTAAGAAAGAACATATTAGTCATTTAAAGCTTATCTTATCAAAGCTTATTAAAAATGGATTTGTAATTAGTAAAAAGAAAGCAGTTATGTTTAGAAGAAACATAATATTTTTAGGAACATAAATAGGAGAAGGTAGAATAAAATTATAAGAACATATTAATAAGAAAATTTTAAAATTTCCTAACAAGATAGAAGATACAAAAAAGTTACAACAATTTTTAGGTCTGTTAAATTATGCTAGGCCATCCATTAAAGATTTAAGTAAATTGGTAGGGCCTTTGTACAGTGAAACAAGTCTAAAAGATCAAAAGTATTTTAACTCAGAAGATAAGAAATTAGTAAAAGAAATTAAGGTCAAAGTAGAAAAATTACCACCATTAAAATTACCTTTAGACTTAGATTATTTGATAGCAGAAGAAATAGATGGATGTGAGAAAAGATGTAGAGCAATTTTGAAGGCAAAACCCCATAAGTATGCATCCAAAGATATAGAACAAATACGTAGGAATAATAGTGGGAATTTTGAAGAAAAAGGACTTATTAGTAGTATAGATGCAAAACCTTTAGTTGTAACATATGGATTAGACAGTTTTAGGCTATTTATAATAAATAAAAAAGACATATTAGTAAGAATAGATTGTGAAGCAATTGTTAAATTTCATACTAGCATGAATAATAAGAAAAAAAGTACTAGAAGGTAGTGTATATTCTTAGATAGAGGAACTAATAGTGAATATAAAGTAATACATGAGCATATTAAAGGAAATGATGATAGAATAGCTGATATGTTAAGAAGACTAACAATTTGATTTGTTTTGGCAAGTATGAAAGAAGTTCAAATTGGGCCAATAAAACTCAAAGTGTTTCCCTTTAGATCTAGCTTAAAATTTAGAAAGCCTAATAACAAAGAACTTAATGAAGTAGAAAACATAATAGTAGATAATTTATGAGCCTTACTGAACCCTCCAAAAACCTGAAGCATAAGCGCATTAGTATACTTTTTAAGCTAGAGTAGAAAGCCCAAAAGATATAATTATTATGTTGCATATAATAGTAGACATAATGGGATTTATAAATCTTGGGGTGAAGTTCAAAGAGTAACCTAAGATTTTTCTAATCCATTATTTAAGGGATTTGTTACATTAGAAAGTGCATTCAAGTTCGCTAGATAGGCCTACTTATTATATAGAGTCTATAGTTAGATAAATTGCATCATCATCATCACCAATAGAAAGAGAAGTTGGGTGTGAATATAAAACTTCTTGGCAATAAGGATATTCTCTATTTAATAATATAAAAAGCTATTCTCGTATGGTTAGAAAGAATACTATACATTCATTACAATTATGTAAGCATTGTGAAATAAATACGAAGATTGTAGCAAGTTTAAATGAACAAATTCAAATGAAAGAAAAATGGAATGAAAAATTAACTTAGGCTTACCGTCTATTTAATGGAAAATTACAAGAAACCCAAAGAGAAATAATGGCCTTTAAATTGAAACAAAGGGTCAACATAGGTATAGAAGAAAATAAGCTTGTAACAAAAGGAAAAAAATGAAAATATGATACAACTTTTTAAGAAAAGAATTTTTCACTTAGAAAAACTTATAGAATACTATGGAAAGATTTATAAACCTTTAGAAAGAATAGGAGAAGTCTTTCAAAGTAGAATATTTTTCAAACCTAACAAATTTGTATCAAGCCTTCCTCCTAAATCTAGAGATCTAATTAAAAGATTCTTTGTAGAAAATCTTTATAGAAAAATGCAAAGAGCTCAAAACCTTTTAGAAAGAATTTTTTATTTTGAAGAAAGAATTCCAGGAATCGTTGTAAGGAAAAGGATGGTTTTTGGAAAAAATGGAAAATGTTAGTTTTCATTTTATATAGTACATATTTTGTTAACAGAAATTTTCCCTCAAAGATTTTTAGAAAATACATGGTATATAGTTCAAGAGCTTATCGATTTCGAAATGGTAAAGAAAATTACTTTTGATATTAGTAGCCCATATACGATTTTTCTAAGTAGAATGTTGCAGAGTACAATTTTTGAATATATGAAAACACTTGAGGAAGTTAGCATGGTAAACATTGAATTTATTTCAGCACTCCTAAAACCTAGCCAGTTAACAATAATACCAAGAAAACATCATATTTATATTAGTAAACATAATTTGACTAACAGAATAGAAATGATAGATAATGAAAATGATAGAAATTCATATTGTACAAAGCCATTTGTTAAACAAATTTCAAAAGCATAGGAGTTATATTTTTTATAAAAATTTCTTTTTTGATTATGAAAACCTATTTGTCCTTAGGTGAGAAACTCTAATGTCAAAATTTTTTGTCCAAGTCCTTGGAATAACTCCCACTGAAGATGCTCATTGTTCACCCTAGGATGATTTGGATTACCATGATTTAGTAAACGTGAAAGATTTTGAGTCATGGGAATCCTTGCTAAGGAATCTGTCAAATAATGAATTGTCGGAAGCATTATTTAGGAATCTATCAGGACAATTATATGTATAGTTTATTCCTTTTGAAGAATTTTTCAGATAAAAGGACAATTATTTAAATAGCTTTTTAGAATACTACGTGTATAGTTTCTTTTAAGACAATTTTGCCAATGCAAGAGTATGCTCGGTTCATTGGAAAATTTTAGACATTAGAAACAACATGGTAGGTAGAACTCACAAAATATAGCGTACAGTAATGATGGTGGTCGATAGTTGTAGTCAATGGCAACGGTAATCAATGGCAATAATGGTGAGTGTAGTGACGATGGTAGTAGTCAGTGGTGGATGTTAGTGGTGGCGGGGACAACGACGGTGACGGCAGCAGCAGTGGTGGCCAATAATGACAGTAACAGTATTGATAATTGTTAAATTGAGATAAGATCATTTTTAAGAAAAATATAAAATTTTGAAAATAATTATAATTCTTTGATCAAAATAAAAAATCCATATTAATTAATTTCAAGTAATAGGAATTCTTATATAATTGTAATTCAATGAGATAAAATAAAGTAAACGCCATAATAAAGAATAATAAAATAATAGAATTTCAATTCTTTCTCAGTAAACGAGGCATAATAGTTTGAAACTTTGAAGTGTAAGTTATTATGGGAGATCTAAACCAATAAAAAATTCTTAAGGGGAAATAATTTTGCATCATATCATTGCCATTCGGTATACATGGGCTTAGCAGGTTAGCCAATCCGGTTAGAGAAATAATACTTACGTGATTTGTATATTAAATTATGAAGAAAAAAGATGTGTGAAGGGTATATATTTAACCATCACTTTTAGTTATGTGAATATAAGATCCGTTTTATTTTGATTATTATTAATTTTCATGTCTAATTACCAACTGAAAGTTAAATTACCATATCATGATTGGTAATAACCCAAATTTAAATAGGATAGTAAAATTTGTCAAAATAATATCACAATTCTAGATTAAATAAAACATGTCACCTCAGTCAATATGAGGAAACTTCGATGGCCGGCGTTAAAACTTAGTCTTACCATGGAGAGACCGATTCGGCTCGTCTTGGTTTTACGCGTCATATACGGTGTTTACTGGGCTGCTCACTCCTTTGTCATGAAAACACTAAAATAAGCTGATTGCTTTTACCCTACTTAATAACCCCTATTACTAACTTTAGCAACATTGACTTTGACTCTGATTCATTTTATTTCCACGAAGATTGGGAAATTAAAGCAACGCGGTCGTTTCGTGTTTGGTTTGGTGCCGTTGTAGAACAGGAATTTGTACCGCCGGCTTGCATAAATCTGGTACAAAACTGATAATCTAATCTAGGGGTCAATTCTATGTAATTATGAAGTCGATAAACATAATAACAATTTTCAAGGATTTATTAGAAAATTGTCTTTCATGTTTTAACCTAAAATACTATCAGCAATCTCATTAGGAAAAAAGAAAAAGAAGAAAAACGAAAGAAAGTCTTGTTGATGTCACACTTATTAAAGACATATCTTAATAAAGAGTAAGTAAGTAATCTTGTTGAACCTGAAACCTATTCTACCCCATATGGTTGCTTATTGAAAGTTACCGAGTAGTTAAAAGAGATCAATAATATTTTATTATACATATTAAATGTTTTATTTATCAATTTATCAAAGTTTATAATATTATGCAAAAATTTAGATACTTATTATTATTTTCCAAAATTGTACATATGTGAACATCATGACAGCTCTTCTTCATGACTAGTATACTATGAATTTGTTCCATTAATGAGTATCTCCGAAACACTTGCTAAAAAACCAATAAAAAGGAAACATTTTGAATTGTTAAAGTTGATTACACATTTTACAAAGAAGAAAATGTATAAAAGGTGAAAATTTTATATTTTTAACATTCAATACTTGTTCGAAAATCCATAAATATTTACCTATTATAAATTGGATATCATTAAAGGATTGACCTAAAGTACTACTCAAAAGTTAAAAAACCAAAGATTTCATGTTTTCTTAAAATTGACTATAAACTTTAATATATATATATATATATATATTATATGCTAATAGATTATTTTGGATATGACTCTCTAGGACTGACCAACATCTCTAAGACATGGGTCACTCTTCCAAGCCTAGACTAAGTTCTGTAAGATATGGGTTGGAATCCTAAGTCATATAGCCTAATTGTACCTTTACAAGCCTACATCGAGCTTTAAGGAGTTTCGCTACCCTCAACAAGACAATAGTTAACTGTCTAAAAGCCTGACCAACCTCACTAAAGACCATGCTAAGCCATTAGCTACAAGCCTAACATAAAGAGAACATGGACCTTTGAGCTCTTGGAAAACTAGGTTGTGTGGCATAAGTTGGTTAAGCCTAGGCAAGCATTTAGATAATGACAGCACAAGAGTAGCTTAACAAATAAGATAAGTCAAATCTGTCAACATAAGAATCCTAGAAAATTCAAAGCAAATTTGAGGCCATTAATCCCCTTGCTAAAATAGCTTCGTCTCATCTCCCATAAATAGAGAATAAGGCCTTGTGATGGATTTGGTATTTTACACACTTTATGCTCATTTTATCTCTATTTTCTCCTTTCTCCAACACTTTGTTGACTTAAGTTTTGAAGTGGTGAACGCTTTGAAAGCTCACTCTCAGAACACTGGACTCCTAAAGACCTGATTGACTATCCGAGTGAGCTTGAACTGTGAGGGAATACTCCACCTCTAAGCCTAAGCCCATTGTGCAAGATCTCCCCCACTTTAGTGCACTCTCCCTTGGAGTTTAACTCCCTACTTGTAGATCATTTAGACCTTCTTTCCTACATCCTTAGGAACGTTAGTCTTTAGCAAGAAATAGGAAATTCAAAATGCTAGGGGGACAAAAATGAGGGAATCAATTCGTTTTTGAATTTGCATGCAACTAACTCCCTTAACCCCACTCACATACTCATATTTTAGAAATATAGAAAGAAATTCCATGATCAAACTACCAATTGTTCTTTATTGTTCAAAATGAATGTTTTACTCATGGGTGGGGCAAGCTCTTCTATTTTGGTATACACCACCTTCCTCCTTCATTTATTGCAACATAGCATCCGTGATATGGCTAGCATATCCAACATACTTTGAAGATATCAGAACCTTAGATTACAAGCATGCTTACTAGCGTAGTCATGGCCAACCAACATTTAAAGCCACCTTGTTAACCCTTTAGTGCATATCTCTTGCTAGCAATTGGTACAAACAAACCCCAAGTCGACACATGCCTTAAGTAGTTGTATAAGGAGCCAACAGGTAAGGGATTTGAACCTTCTGAACCATACAGTTCACTTAACACTCCTATACCTTCTAAGCCTAAGTACCTCTCCTAAAGTGCCAGAGTGCTCAGATACCTCTCAATCTTCTCTTTTAATCCTTCTTACTAACTTAAGCATCAAAGGGTTCGTGTGGAAGAACCCACTAGGGGCTTTTTGTAAGTAACTTGGAGCAAGGAGTCCAACTAGTGCCAAAGTCCATTTATGCACCCAATCCAACGAATCCAAGCCCAATTCTCCCTACCACATCTAGTTGATTTCCTACAATCAACACATATGTTTCCAACTTTGTGCTTTTCCTAAGCAATTGATTGTTTTTATTTACATGCAGCCATAAAATTAAACATTCAGATATCTGTAATTGCCTAATTGGAAAAGATACTTTAATTTACTTCTTTTTACTTAATTTTTTTAAACATGAAGAGCAATGCAATGCCAACATTCTCCCTGATATTCTAATATATGATTTCTCATTAATGTTTTTTTTTTTTCCTAACCTACTTGATTTGTTTTACAATAATTTCATGTATAATCCAAAATTCATGAGGTAGAAAAACAAGTAAAACTTGTGGCTAAGTTTCCAATTTTTATTCTATATTAGTGCATTTCTATTTTTTTTTTCACTTATTTTATTTTATTTTTATTGGAATTTGAATTTTAAGTTCCTATTCTTCTAGAGTTTCCTTTTCTTTATCTAGAATGTGCGTTTCTTTCTTAAGACACAGGGCTAGTTACATTTTGTACTTTTTTTTCATTCTACCCATATGTCTCTAACTTTGTTTATTATAAACAAATTGATCGTTTTTCTAAAATACTCACGAGATGGAAATCTCATTTTACAAAACTCATACAGAGGATCCTTACATGCCGAATGTTAAAACATTGTAAATAAATTTACAGTTTACACTAGTTTGACTGTCTAACGTTCTTATCCTAATTGCCTTAGACCTTAGTGGCATTGACACCAGTTTTCTAATGGGATCAAATTCGAATCCCCTTTTCCTCATTATAATCATTAAAAAAAAAAAAGAAAAACATTCTTATCCTAATAATTTGTTTTGGCAAAACTAAAACATATCATGAAAAAATAATGTTAATGTTTTAGGGTTGGTTTTTCTCTTTTCTTATTTTCTTTAAACAACTCATGATATAATATATTGTTGATTTTGCCTTTTTTTGTTTTAATTTTCTTCATATTTGATATGGGCTTTTCGTAATATGTTTTTTTTTTTTTCCTTCCTTAACTAATCTCGAGAGAATCTGGTAGCGTCCTTCCCATTTTAAGTTGCCAAAAAATATATATATAATACCTCAAGCGAACCTTTTGTAGTTAGCAGGCGGCGGAAGTGGTGATTCATGATCCCTAGTGTCTAATTTGCATGCCAATAGGTGTAAGTCCCATGTTAATTAGTTTCAAAATGAAACACTCCCATCAAACTAAAAATAATAATTAAGTAATAATTTACTTAAGTCGCATCCATAAAAACCACGTTCTAATCGAAAAAAAAAAAATCTCAATCTATTGACCTTTAAACAATTCTAAATTTCTTTTAAAATATATCTTATATAATAGATGTCTGATTTAAGGTTATGATAATATTTTTTTAAAACTCTTATTTTATGTAAGAATTAAATAAATTAAATTAATTTTATAGATAAAATATATTTTTTATTAGTATTATATATTTTACGATATTTTAATACATGATCTATTTTTTAACATCATTTTTTTCTTATTTTAATTAATTTTTTATTTTTTTTATAAATTCACCTTATATTCTTAAAATTTTTAAAATAATTTAAACTCTACCAAACCCATCCCTAAATTTCCCCTCTTATCATTTCCTGAATCCCCTCACTCGCCACCCCGATTCTCTCTACCGCCAAATCTCTCTCACTCTCTTCTTCTCTAGTCTTTTCCCCAATTCCAAGCCAACGTGACGAAACCCTACCCCTAGTGTGTCATTAGGACCCTGCTCCGCTCTCAATTTCCTCACCTACAAATGCTTGACCCTGCTCTATTTAATTCTCCTTCGATCTGTTTTATTTTTTCCTCTCGTCGTCACCACACCCACATGTCCTCAATTTCCAATCTCTCTTCTCTTATTTTCCGATTATTAAAATCAACCGGTCATTTACTCGACAGCGACGAATTCTCGTTTAGTTTTAGTCACTATCCTGAGCTCATTCCGTTGATTAATACTCGTTGGTTATTTAGATATTTTATTAAATAAAATGTAATTCCTATATTTTTGTTTGTAATAGATTCCTATTGGACATCTATTTATATCCATCCAATGTTTTCATCTTGATTTTATTTCCTAAGTCAATTTGATTTTCTATTTTCGATATCGTATACGTAAAATGTTATTTTTATTTTCCATTATTATTATGAAAAGTAATTATTTTATTAGTGTTGATTCCTACTATAAATTTATTAATTTGTCGTATTTATAGTATTATTTTATATAGAAGTTACTGTTATAAATTGTGTCATATCTCGAAGTATAGTATATGTAATTGTGAAGTTAGATGTCCATTTCCTGATATATTTAATGTTGGGTCACTATTTTTTGGATGTGGAGTTGTAGTAATATTTGTGTCATATTTGTACGATTTTAAGTATCGATCTAATTACGATAATTTTATTCTATTACGATTATGACCTACGATTATGACCTACAATTACTATTATTGATGATGATATTATTATTATTATTATTTCCATTTTATTGATATTATAGTTATATAGTGTATGATATTAATCATATAGTATGTATGATTTGGATTCCTATTATTAATATATCTTTTCTTACATACTTCTACATGCTCTAATATTATCTCATTAAGTATGTATTCTTTTGTTATTATTATAATTAGCAAAACTATCTATCTTGACACGCTAATTATGCCTGCTCCTTATATTTCCCTTTTATATACATATTGTGCCTTACGATTTAAGTAATTAAATAATATTATATAAATATGATAACTTTTGGCTCTATCGAATTATGTATTTATATTATTTTCAATTTCTATTTTTGATTTGATTATTTTTCATTCGCAACATTTGATTTGATAAGTTTATAAGTTCATAAGTAACTTTTAAGTAAAATGTAGTTATCGAGTTCTTAAGGGTTAACGCGTATGCTTGTTTTTGAAATAAATTCATGGTGGTTATTGGATTCATTATTGAGGTTTCTAAATGAACTAATCTATATTCGACCTAATTAACCTTAAGTGTTGATTTTGCTTGACTCACTTGCTTTAGGTGCCCACAATGGTAGATCCCTAAAAGAACAACCGTTGATCATATGTGAGGATTCTTTAGTGTACTCGTATATAGGATGATGTAGCTAGAATACTAGGTTTCTAGTCTCTAAACTCTGGACTTTAGACATAAATGATTTAAAGGAAAACTTATACTATATCTACCTATGTATGTAGATAAAGATTAAGGTATGGTAGGGTCATAAATACCCTTATGTTATTTGTTGGCCTATATTAAAGATAATCAAATTATTGTTTATTTATATTCTATTACAGTTGCATTATACGCATGTAAATGTTTTAGGCTTAGCATTTGTATGTGTTTATGCACTCGTACTAGACTTTGATTTATTCCTTTATTTTACAGCTATAGGTTGATTCAATAAGTTACGATAAGTATGGAAATTACTATAATTGGGTTAATTCAGAGAGGCGGTTAGTTCTATGTTGTAAAAGATCAAGATCTAGCCATTTAGTGTGTTTGCAATTGAAGTGACTTGTTCGTGAGTTACTCAAGTTGTGTACTTGGAGAATTGTTATTTTATATTTGATAAGCGATTGTTAGAAGTGATTTTATAGATTATAGTTGGTTTTAGAGTCTTAACATATAATCAAATTAGGAAAGAGAGGCGTTTAGCTATATATGTTGTATAGGATCGAGATCTAGCTATTTAGTGTGTTTGCGATTGAAGTGACTCGCTCATGAGTTACTGAAGTTGTATACTTGGAGAATTGTTATTTTATATCTAGCTATTTAGTGTGTTTATGATTGAAGTGACTCGCTTGTAAGTTATTCAAGTTGTGTACTTAGAGAATTGTTATTTTATATTTGATAAGCGATTGTTAGAAGTAATTTTGTAGATTATAGTTGATTTTAGAGTCTTAACATATTTATAAATGGTAGGGACACATAATGAGTTATAGAGCATTACACAAAGTATAAAGGATTGCTCACTCTCCTATTTCCAAAGATGTATATGCATGTTTCCTTCAAATTCCTAACAGCTGGAATCATTTGATAGCTATTTGCTAATTACATAAGGATAAATTACTGGTGAAATTTATAAATTATATCAATACCTCACTTTTTTAAAACCCAAGACTTATCCTCTTGGTTTTACTTATGTAGGTGCTAACAAGGCCAAATTTTTTATGTGTAATTGCTATGTCAAAATTTTTAATAATTATATATGCATATTATAAGTATATATATTGATTAACTTAAATAAAAAAATAAAAAAATAAAGTTAAAAAATATTATAAAAGAAAAATTATAAACTTTTTTTTCTAATTAGACTAGTTTTACACATATTATGTATATTTATTATCAATCTATATTAATTAAATAAATAAATAATGTGAAATTTTAAAAAAACAAAAGAAAAATCTAGAAATTTTAGAAGGAAAAAAAAAATGCCTTCTATGTGGCTTTTGTGGCCCTTATTAATGACATACAGCTTAAAAACTTCAATTACAACAAATATTTTTATGGTTAAATTTTAATAAGATTATTGTGGTTAAAACCGTAAAAAGGCTTGTAATTAAAACAAATATAAGAAGCCAACATAAGGGCAAAGGCATAATGTGTTTTATTTTACTACTTCTAACATATAGGATGTATTTCTTGGATGGTATATGCAATTTATCCATTTTCTTTCCCTTTTGTGGGAAAATTCTCAATATAAATATATATACAAAAATGCTCAAGGATTTAATGTCCTTTATCCTTGACAATTTAGCTATAGGTTTTGTACTTTTTGGATTTGAAAAAAAAAAAAAAGATTCATAATTTCTCCTTTTTTTATTTTTTTCCAAATTTTATTTTATTTCTTTTTAACTTACTATATATACTTATGGTGTATAAATGTAATCAGTAAAATTGCTAACATGGTGATAATGTGTTTGCCTCATTAGCATCCATAAAAGCAAACCTAGGATGGTAAATATTGGATTTTTAAAAAGTGGCCGGTGGATATTGATGTAATTTTTAAAGATATAATTTACCCATTATATAACTACCATGAACATATTATATACATAATTTGAGGTTTTATCAATTTATAAATGTACGCATATATTTATGTATTAACTATTTAAAGTGTACATACACATTCCCTAATATGATTTCATATCAAATTATAAATTTTAGGGTAAATTACACTTTTGATATTTATGTTTTTGCACTTTTTCATTTTGGTACTTATGTTTTCTTTTTTAACGCTCAAGTGACTCATGTTTTATTAAATAGTGAAAAACAAAAGTTCATTACATCTCCATTAGTCTAATACATACCTAGTTAAAGAAAATGATCATTTTTACTTCTATTGCCAATTTCTAAATCCTAACTCTAAACCTGAATCACTAATCCTAACTCTAATTTGCTTTCTACTCCTAGATCAAACCTCAATATAATTTAAGCACACAAGTCCAAATGGTTCTCTACTAGCCATTTGGCTCTAGTTCTACACATTTACGAATCCACATGAAAAAACTTAAACTATTAATGCTATATAATAATTTGTTTGTTTTCACGCACAACACCATTTTCATTCTGGAAATTTTCATCTAAATAGAGTACAATGGTAAAAATAAATTTCCTTAATATAGGAATGTTCGTGCTAGAAAGGAAAAAGAAAAAGGCTTGCAATATTTTCATTGATGAAGAATTCTTTCTAGTGCAAGTGTTTTGTTGTTGGTCCTAAAAATATGCAAAATGCTTGGAATAGAATAGTCATAATGTCACAACCACAATGTAGACACCTTATTTTTATCTCCCCTATAATCTTAATTTTTTTTCTTTTTTAGAATAGGGTAAGAGGTCTTAATTTAGGAAAAAGCACAAAAATTAAAAAATTTTAGAAAATACTAAAAAAGTAGAAAATTTAGAAAGAATAGCAAATGTAGAAAAAAAAATAATATAGAAAATAGTGAAAAAAAAAGGTAGAATTTTTAAGTAAAACAGACATTTTAGGTAAATAAACTATTTTTAGAAAATAATATTCAGAGTTGTGAATAATTTAATTAGATAGCGCTTTATTTTATAGGTTTTCTTAGGTTTTTCTTATAGGATAAGTACCGTTTAATTGCAAGATAAAACAAGACATAGGCCAATGACCTATTAATAATACATTAGCACAACCACAAGGAAGACCTAGGTTTAGATCTTAATAAAGGAAAAAAAAAATAATAATAATAATTGCCTTTTGTTTTTCTAAGAACCCTACATGCTACATGTCAAGATGTTGCAAGACTACAACAACCATGCTACAAATACGTGTTGGCCACGTGGTATGAATACATGGCTTGAGATGTATTAGCATGTCTGTACATACGTCATTAGCCATGTGTCGCCTTAAGACACATGGTGCATTCTAATTAGATTACACGACTAATGTGGCGCCATGTTAGCATGTCTTTTCTTCTCTTTCTCCCCCTTTTCTGCTCTTTCATTTATTTTCTCCCGTGAGTTTAGCCTAAGCAACTCACTTTACACTCTTTTTTTAGCTAATTTTCTTCTCGATTTCACCAAATCAATAGTGAAATTGCGAACTCAACATGGGATACTATGGGTTAGAATTGAAAACACATTTGGATACAACCATTTAATAAGTCAAATCAAGCTTTGAAAATCGGAAAAAAGCTCAAAATTCAAATTTTCCTTCCCTTTCCTTTTGCTTGATTTGAGCTTTTGCATTGATTTTTTGAAGCTTCCATGGACATTTCGAGTAAGGACAAGACTTAAGGATGTAGTGTTGACAAGAATTAACACCGATTTGCACCCAAAATCGAAAGATCAAGTCGCGAGTCATCCTCCCTCACATAATCTAATTCGTTATCTTTCCATAATTATCCAAGCTTGAAACAATATAAAAAGAGCTCCTCATCCATGTTTCGAGCATGGTAGAAGATCCTTCTCCAACTCCTAAGCTCTCTCTCCAATTCTCAATCTCTCTCTCTCTCTTCATGCGTCACTACTCTCTCTCTCTTTAAGAAACTGAACTCCTACGACCGTCTACAAGCTCTAAGACCACCACCACCATGAAAATTCCCACAACATAAGCTTCAAAGCCTAAACTTCTTCTCACTCTACTGTACGCCCTAGTTACATCTCCGAGATACCATTGTAAAGCCTTAACCCTAACTGCAACCACCACTTCAAATAACCACCATCGCACAACCCCATACGAAATCTCCACCACGGCCAACTCCTATATCCCTTAAAACCAAGAATCACACATCACTCGAACCCTTAGCAACCAACATTTGCCCAACCCCACTACCACTATGGGCTACCCCTTCTCCAAACACCTAAAACTACCACTAAGTAGCGAAGTGCTTCGTTTATCCCCACTAAACCTAATAAAATCCACATAAAAACCCCTTCTCTTGCTTATTTTGGTAGCCAAATTGAGCTGAACCACCCCCTCCAAGCTGTTGCCATCTTCTCCCTCACACGACCCACACTGGCTCTGAATCTAACCTATCCGACCCAAAGCCTGCGTCCAGACCCAACTCTAAGCCAAATCTTTGGTTCAACCTTTGCTTGTTTTCGATTGTTTTTGTATTTTTCTTTTTTTACTTAATTTATTTATTTTTGTAATTGAGATGTAATTGTAAAAAGAAAAAAAAAAAAGAGAAAACAAAAAAAAAAGAAGAAAAAAAAAAGGAAAGAATGAATAATGTAGGGATTTTTTTTTCATTTATTTATTTTCTTTGATTTTCTCATTAGGGACAAAAAAAAAGAGCAAAAATAGATGATAGATGTAAAATAAAATAAGATAAAATAGAAATAAAATATAAAAATGGAGAAAATGAAGTAAATAAATAAGGCAATAGTTTTATGACTTTGAAAAATAATTTTCTAAATAAATAAAAATAATCAACCATTTTCCAAATTCGGATAGTTTTCAAATTTTTCAAAATAAAATACCCAAATTATGATCCCTTTTTATAGGAATTTTCTTAAACAAAATATATGGTTAAAAAAAAAAACTTAAGCTAAACATTTTCAAAATTAAAAGTCATCTACAAACTAATGTTTTTGGAAAAGAAATACATATATTTGATGCTAAATAGTGAGTATGTAGGCTCATTTGAGACGACATAAAAAACAAAAAAAAATAGCTTTTTCCCATTATTAGTTCAAATTACCCAATTTAGGATAAATAATAAAAAAAAAAAACAATTTATTTAATGTCAATTCTTGTTCTAAAAAGTGATTTCAAGAAATTAAATCTAAATTTGGAAAGTTCATAGTACTCGTAAAGGTTTAAAAAACCTAACTCCTGGACTCGATCTCTAATCTTTTAAAAATCTTTTTTTAAATCGATTTTTTTTCTATGTGAACTAATGTCTAGATCAAAACTAAATTTATCCATTTGATTTTGACCTAAACCATTTCTTGACTTTGTAAGGGTGGCGACTCCCAAAGTTATTAAAAATCATTAAAAAAAGAAATTAAAAATATTAGTTTTCCTTAAGCTTTAGTTGAGGATCAATATTGAATAGCCGAGATTTAATATTGATTGGTTTAGGAGAAATTTATAAACCTAGAAAAATCAGGCTCGACAGTTTAGCTACTCCACTAAGGATGTCAAGAGGGTTAGTCATCTAACTTTCCAAATTTAGAATTAATTTTTTGAAATCACCTTACTAAATGTAACATATTAATTTGTTTATTTATTTGTCCCTGTTTTTTATATATAGTAGTATTAACATTTCTTGCAAGGTTAAATTTAGAATTAATTTTTTGAAATCACCTTACCTAATGTAACTTATTAATTTGTTTATTTATTTTTCCTTATTTTTTATATATAGTAGCATTAACGTTTCTTACAAGGTTAAAATTATTTAAGTTTTTCATTATGGGGTGGGTTTACTTTCTATATCATATTTGTATGGTAAAAACACTCAAACCAAGACCGTATTAGGATCCTAGGATAAGGGGGAGGGTAGTAGGGGCATTGTGTTGGCTCTGAGTATTGTAGTGTAACGACCGCTTGAGGTTGATTAGGCCTATCCCACTTAAGCTTATGTGACCTCACTTGTTAAAAAAGATTTACATTGGTCACATTAAGCTTAAGGACCTTTAGAACCCACCTTTTATGTATTCATGACATCAAGAATCAATAAATAATCAAGTAAGATGAAAATAAAAAAGAAGAAAAAGAAATAACAGCTCAAAGTTTCTTTAAGTTCCCTTATAAATTTCACAGTATTGTAAATATAGAGTTGATGTAAATAGGTTTTTGTTTTTGTTTTATACTTTATTGTAAATAGAGATTCTTCAATCTTGTAACAAACGTTTTCTTTGTAATTCAGCTTGAGAAATAACTTGCTCATTCAACTCCATCCATTTTAGAGAAAGGTTTGTCGACAAGCCCAATAACCCTAAGACTGCTCTAAACCAATGGATTCAACAATTCAACCCTAAGGATCAAAAGATCATCACCAACAAGTTCAGGCCCATTTTATCACTTCCTAAGGTAAAGGTTGAGATCAACTTAATTAGGGCCTTAACCAACTTTTAGGAACCTAAGGAGGGAGCTTTTTGAGTTGGCCCTTACATAATTAGTCCAACATTTGAAGAGTGTACCCAATTACTTTAATCCTTTTCCTTAGAGGATATATATACTCTAAATTTAAAAGTTAACCCAATAAATGCATTTTCAAAATTCCTAAGGGTTAGAAAGGCTAAAGTAAATAAGCCTTAAAGAGCTATGATGGAAACTACATCAAATTGTAAGACTTGAAAGCCTAGTTTACCACTAAGCTCAATTCTAACAAAAGGGCCATCTTCTGTAGTAATCCTAAAGACTAAGGACAAAACAAAATGAAGCCTTTCATCTTAATTGCGTTTGAGACTCTCCTATTCCCTAACGAAAAGTTTCTCATCCATTTTAAGGTTACTGAGTTAATGTGCTAGTTTCTTGAAGGCAAGTCATACGTCTCAACCTTCTTCGCAAAAAAAAATTAAAAGCCTAAACATTTTGAGAGAGAAAAACAATGACGTATTAAAGACCAACATGGCATTACTAAGAGTTTGGTTTGTGAGCCACATGAAGTGTTTTGGGCTTAACCTAGTCCGATGAGAATTTGCTTATGGGATTGGTTTTATAGATTCCTCTATCGACAAGGTCCATTTGCTAGAAGAAAAGTCCACTTACTGTTAGATAGAAATCTAGCAAAACTTCCAAGTCGCTGATATCTTATGGATAGCCAAGTGGAGCAATTTCAAAAAGGTAATCTTAATCTGTAAAAATTATCAAGTAGTCTCCCTAATTGGGATGAAATGGTACATAGGCTATCACCCTAACAACATGATCAAGCAGTTTAGGGGAATTCGAGATATAATCTACAGGCCCCCACTAGAGATCAGGACCTTAAATCATAGAGATTTCAACTTCCAATGCCACAAAGGATATCTAAACTCTAGGCGATCAAGAAATTATTGGAAATAAGGATTATCAACACTAATATTGTTTTGGGAAAATGGCTAGGAGAAGTGGACATGCATAAGGTCACCAAAGAATATATGTACAATTAACTCCACAAAGCAAAGGAGATCTAGTATTGAGCACTAAAGGTCATATAATCTACACTAGCTAAGCCAAACTCTAAAATCAAGACTTACATGGACCAAGTACAAGCCTATGTAGAAATTCTCTATAAAGAGCGCAACATGTGGAAAGACCTCTTTGGGGGATCCAGATAGTGTTCTCGGGCCTTAAAACATCAATTGAAGATGTCTTAGAGAAGACTCAAAGAATTGGAAGTAGATGAGCCTAGCTAAAGAAAAAGGAAGGAAGCACTAGTAGGAACCAGTAAGCAATAAAAAGATTTAAGCACCGGAGGAATGTTTAGAAATGGGAGTACTTTTTTGAAACAATGTATTTTTCTTTTTTAAATAATGTAAAAGGGAACTTCGAAAGCTACAAAATAATGAATAAAATCACCATCTTGTTGGTTAATTATCAGTTCTATTTCTTTACGTCCATATATGATACATCTTTGCATTCTTATACATTTATTTCTTTATTTATTTTTCATATATGTATGCTAACTTATTGTTGAACCAAGTCACAAATATAGCTCCTAAATGACAAACCTTCTAGAGAAGTCCTATCTGAACCCACTTACAGACTAGGATGGCCAGCAAAGGAAACAATATCAACAACAAAAATGATAACAACAGCATCAACCCAGAAGTCATCGATCTTACTAAGTTGAGGTTTCACTCCATAGAACAAATAGTAAGAAAGATTGCAGATCAGTTTAGCTTCTTCACTTACAACATTACTTTACTCCGATCTACAGTACCATTAAACAAGGAAAACTCTAAGGCTCAATATGAAAAGAATACCGAAGCCTTACCCTTTGAAGTAGAAGAGGCCTATCCCAAAGTCAACATGGCCTTTGAATCCTTTGAGATAAAAGGGGTCTACCTAAAGGCTAACCCAATGTTTAAGCCCAACACTTACTCATTCCCAATCAAGCCTAAGCCTGAAGCTGATCAAGATAGACTAAAAGAGTTAGAAAGGCAATTGACGAAATAAATCACTGAAAAGATGAAGATGCTCGAAGGGTATGATGGTTTTGAGCAAAATGGTATTACGGACTTCTCTACTTATGATTATGGAAGCATTCTAGAAAAATTCAAGGTACTTGACTTTAAGCAATACAATGGGATTGGCTACCCTAAACTACACACCAGATTGTACGTACAAAAGATGGGCAGGAATGTACAATATGACTAGCTCATGGTGCAAACTTTTTGGGACAGCTTGACAGGTCCTGCTTTAACCTAGTACGCCTAATACTTAGTTCTCCTTTAGAACAAATCCTCTACTAATTCTGGAACAATTCCAAAGTCAATCGCAAGTCAATAGGTCCCTAAGATAATTCACCAAGATATCAGTTCCTCTCAGCCAGGTCCTTGAAAAATTAAGAAAGGATAATCTAATCCATTTTAAGCCTCCTAATGAAAGGTATAGCCTAAAGGTTTCTTATCTTAATGCTAAGTGTCAATATCATTTAGGATAGGTGGGCCATTCAACCAACTCATGCTGGAGATTAAAGAATAAGATTGAGAACTTAATCAATGAAGGTACGGTCCAATTGGACTTTGTGGAGGCTCCAATTCCAAAAGTCAACAACAACCCCTTGCCTAACCATGCCCCCATCATCAACATGATATTTGATGACTCAAATCTCGCCGTCAACTTGATCGATTCCAATTAGGAGCCTAAGGTCTACAGATTTTACAAACAAGAAGAGGAATAAGCTTTAAAGAAGAAAAGGTATACCTTCCATGTACCATTAGCCCTTGAAAACTACAAAACTACCCCTCTCAACTATTAGGCAATTAATTAGGGGCAATCAAGTTCACTCATAGAAGGGATTACCTACTCCAATAGGGTTTATGACTTGAAGGAAGATCTTAAGAAGAAGAACGTTCTAGAAGAATCAAGCAACAAACTTGTTGAATACAAGGAAGGGTTGTTTGTGTTCACTAAGATGATCAAGTCCAGTGAGTATAAAATAATGGATTAGCTCACTCTAAATCAAGTACATATATCTCTTATGAGTCTGTTGATGGCATATGAACCACATAGGGAAGCCTTATTCCGAACTTTGAGGGAGGTTAAGGTCCCTTATGAAATATTAGTAGAAAAAATGGCATCAATTACCAACTATATCCTTACTATGGATCAAATTTCTTTCTCTACTGAAGAATTGGTTGAAGAAGGTAATCAACACACTAAGTCTCTCTTCATAATACTAAGGATAAACAACATCATCACAGCCAGAGTCCTCATCGACAATGGGTCATCATTGAATGTTTGCCCTTTGCCACCCTGGATCTATTAGGTATTGATGTAACCCCAATTAAGCTAAGTTCAACAATAGTTAGGGCTTTAGGTAGATCCAAGAGAGAAATTATTAGGGAAATCAACTTACCAATTAATATTGGCCTATAGATTTTCAACATCCGATTCTAGGTTCTAGACATCCTGAGGACCTTCAACCTTGTATTGGGAAGACCTTAGATTCATTTAGCAGGGGCCATACCTTCAAGTTTACATCAGAAGGTTAAGTTCATCTCAAATGGCTAAGTCATAACAATTCTGGATGACCAAGATTATAAAATATATAAAGAAACGGCCATACCTTACATTGGCATTGAAGAGCAGGAAGATTTTGGGCTCCAGATGTTTAGAGAAACGTATATGATTACCAATCAAAGGAAGAATGAGAGGCCAAAATTCAAAGAAGGGCAAGTTGGTACCTATGGGCTCTGTTACATTCCAACTCCAATGGAGGAGTTGTGAAACATGTAAGCAAGGGGTAAGAGAGGTGACAGATTGTATTACGCTCCAATGACCTTTCTACCACTAACAGAGACATTCATCCGAGCTAATGTTCAGATCTTAAAATCTGCTAAAGAGGACACCCCCAGTAAGAATGAAATAGTGGGCCCATCCTGTAAGCTCCTACACTTGAATAGCCACTTCTCCTTCCCTATGAATAGCGATAAGTCTTCTCTAAGATAAAAGATGAATCATAATTTAGTATTTTCTCAAACTTTGTAATAATTATCTTTGTTCTACAAATATGTACTTGAAAGAATTGTTTAATCTAATAAAAGAACAGTTCCCACTTTCTTCGTTACACTCTATTACTTTTACTCCTTTATTTACATACTTTTGACCCAGATCTAATGCTCTAAATAAAAGCTAGGGATATCTTGCGCAAATAGATGATGAAAATGTCTATATCACTTTCGGCTTTACTAAGTTAGTCGTCAAGAGTGATGTCAATGACCACAATGATGTACAAGAATGATGGCAAAAGACATGAAATGGGTAAAATTTCCATTGACAAGCCAACCGAGACAATTAATGTTAGGACATATGACAACCCTAAGAATTTGAAGATTGGAATGTACTTGAAAGAGGAACAAAATGCAAAAATATTTGCATTACTATCTAAGTATCAAGATGCGTTCGCATGGTCTTATGAAGATATACCCAAGTTAGATCCATCAATTATAATCTACTACTTACCCATACGAGAGGATATCAAACCTAAGAAGCAAAAGCTAAGGAGATTTCAACCAGATATCTTGTTGAAAATTAAAGAAAAAGTCAAAAATTTACTGGAGGTCAATTTCATCAAAATGTCTCATTATCTTGAATGGGTAGCTAATATTATGCTAGTGATGAAAAAAAATGGAAAAGTTAAAGTTTGTGTAGATTTTCGAGACCTCAACCAGGTAACCCTTAAAGATAATTTCTCTTTGCCCCACATTAACATCTTGGTGGATAATATAGTTAGGAACCATCTCTTCTCCTTCATAGATGGATTCTCTGGATATAATTAGATCCAAATGTCCGAGGAAGATAAAGCCAAGACAATGGTCATTACAATATGGGGAACATTCTACTACAAAGTAATGCCTTTAGAACTCAAAAATGCTGGGACAACTTACTAGAGAGCAATGATTGCAATCTTTCATGACATGATACACAAAGAGGTTGAAGTATGTGTTGATGATATGATTGAAAAGTCCAAAGAGGGAGAAAATCATATGGATAACTAGAGGAGATTGTTTGATATATTGAGAAGAAGGTAAACCTAGAAAAGTACGCCTTCAGAGTAACATTAGGGAAATTATTAAGTTTCATAATCAACCAAAGAGGCATTGAAGTGGACCCTAATAAAGTGAAAGCAATAGTCAACTTGGCCCCTCCTCACATACTTAAAGAATTAGAGGCTTATTAGGATGTTTAAAGTACATAGCCTGATTCATATCTCAACTTACAAATAAATATCATCCCTTGTTTAAGTTGTTGAAAAAGAATGTTAAGATAAATTGGAATGAAGAATGCAAGCAAGCCTTCACAACAATCAAAGAGTACCTCATGAACCCTTTAATTCTGGTAGCTCCTAAACCTGGGAAGTCATTGTTTCTGTACCTTACAATATTACCAAAATCCATGGGGTGTATGTCCGATCAGAAAAATGAGGAAGGAAAAGAGCGGGCTATATACTACTTGAGTAAAAAGTTTATAAAAGGGAACAAAAATATTCAAAAACTAAAAGAACGTGTTATGCTTTGGTTTAGGTAATGCATCGGCTCAAATAATACACACTTTATTACCAAATTGAATTTCTAACTTAGCATGATCAACTGAAGTAGTTGCCAAATAAGCTGACCCTAATTAGTAGAATTTCAAAGTGGCAAATGTTGCTATCGAAGTTTGACATCACTTATGTGAACCACAATTCAATCCAGGGACAAGCCCTATTAGATTAGCTAGTAGAAAATCCCTTTGAAGGTACCTTTCAAGAGGTACAAGTCAAGTTCCTCGACGAAGATATCTTAGTAGTTGAAGGTAGTTCTGATGAAGAGAAAGACGATAAGCCCTAAAAATGGAAGATGTTCTTCGATGGAGTTGCTAATGTGTTTAGGTGTGGAATTGGGGTAATATTGGTATCCCCTGAAGGTACGTAGTTCCCTATAGCTGTAAGGATCATTTTCCCATACACCAACAATATCGCCAAATATGAGGCGTGCATCATAAGACTTAAAATGGCCTTTGATAAATTTATTCAAGAATTAGAAGTGTATTGAGATTCTTTACTCGTTGTTGGCTAAGCTCGAAGGGAATACAAAATGAAGAATCCTAAACTAATACCCTATTGTTGGTACTTAATTGAATTAATGGAGAAATTCAAAGAAACCACTTTCAATCACATATCGATGACATAGAATCAATTTGCTTATGCATTAGTTACTGTAGCATCTATGATCTAAATATTTGGTAGAGTCGAAATTTAGCCCCTCACCACTGAAGTTGAAGAAAAGCTTGCCTTCTGTTTAGCAATTAAAGGTACATATGATGAAAAGCCTTGGTACCATGATATTAAAATATTTCTATGACAAGGTACGTACCTTGAGGAAGTTGAGAAAAAGGATAAAAAGATGATCAGGAGATTGGCTACCTAGTTCCTAATAAGTGAATTCACCTTATACCGATGATCATTTGATGGTATACTTTTAAGGTGTATAGATGACAAAGAGGCTAAGATTTTGATGAAAAAAGTACATGAAAGAGTATGTGGCCCTCACATAAACGGTTACAGGCTAGCTAAGAAAATTATGAGGCTAAGATATTATTGGTCAATAATAAAAGGAAATTGCATCAAACATATCGGGCATTGTCATTTATGGTAAGTTTATGCAAACAAGATAAATGCTCTACCTCAAGAATTATACACACTTCACATTGGTACGTAATTGAAAGTGATTTCTCCAAAGGCATCGAATGGTCATCACTTCACATTGGTCGCCATCAACTACTTTAATAAGTAGGTTGGGGCCTCATCCTATTTAAGTGTTACTAAAGAGGGTAGTAGTCAAGTTCATTAAGAAGGATATCTTAGCTCGATATAGGACTTAAAAAATGATCATCACCAATAATGGTACAAATCCCAACAATAAGCTTATGTCAGAATTGTGTCGACAATTTTGGATCATCTAGAAGAACTCCACCCCTTGTCGACCCTAAATGAATGGGGCTATCAAAGCAGCCAACAAAAATCTTAAAAGGATAATTGAAAAAATGGTTGTTACATACAAGGATTGGCATGAAATGTTGTGATTTGCGCTCATGGCCTATCGAACTTCCATCAGAATGTTGATAAGGGCAACACCTTACTCTTTAATGTATGGTACTAAGGCAGTATTACTGGTAAAGTTGAGATCCTATCTCTTAAAGTACTATAAAAAAACTCAGTTAAATGAAGCCAATTGGGTAAAGAAACACATTGAGCAGCTAAATTTGATTGATGATAAAAGATTAATAGCCTTATGTCATAATTAATGTTACCAACAAAGGATGGCTTGAGCTTTTAACAAAAGGTTACAACCTTAGAACTTCAAAGAAGGTAATATGGTGTTGAGAAAGGCTTTCCCCAATGTACAAAACTCCAAAGGATAATTCAATCCCAATTATGAAGGCCTTTATATCGTAAGGTAAGTATTACTAGGAGGGGCTTTGAATTTTTCACAGATGAACACTTGCTACTTATGAAAGTTAATGGAAATTCTTACTCAAAGCATGAAAATACTAGTGATCTTAAATGTTACTTTAGTCTAATTTTTGTCTTCTAAGAGCAAGGTTGGTGTCCCAGTCAGTTATCAACTTTAAGATCACCTCCATCACTTTTCCTACTCCATCAAAAGGTCCTATTCCCTTACTCCATAAAACCCATACACTGAAAACACGAGAGAACATGAAAGTGAAATATAGAACATTGGTAATTAACAAAACTCTTCAAAATACTTTATCACAAGTTGATCCTCCTCAATGGGGAGTTTTATTGTCTATTTTTAGGGCAAGGTAAGATCTAGAGGGGCGAATACATCATAGTAGATATTTACTAGTCAGGGATTCGATTCAGAAAAACTTGAAAAAAAAAAAAAATCAATCAATGAAAGGAAATAGTAAATAACATTCTGTATCGGGCCGGTTTATGTAACTTCTCAAAAGGGTTATTGGAAGTTCCGCGTGAAGATTGGTTAGGGATGGAAAATCAAAAATTGAATCCATTTTGAAGATCGGGTCAGCAAGTTTTGATAGGACTTTTTTTTCAAAGAAAGGTTTGATGGTTTAGGTGCTATCGGCAAGACCAAGTAAGTATTTCTATACAATGTTAACATATTGGTTTCAAATATTACATTTGCATCTAACCTCCTAGGATAGTGGCCAACATTTGGGGTACTTTCCTCCTTCTTAACGACCTTTTGATATTCCAGTTGATCCATAGGACTTTGTCCAAACTCATAGGACTTTGTCCAAACTCATTTAAGGTTTTAGCCAGTTTAAAGAGCGCTTTGCCCATTTTCTTAGGTTGATAAGCTCATAGGGGCATGATCAGACTTGAATTTCTCTTTATAGTCATAGCTAGTTTAAGGAGCAATTCACTTATTCACCTAGGTTAGTTAGCTTATAGGGCCATAACCATGCTTCAATTTCTGTTTAGAGTTTTAGCCAGCTTAAGGAGCACTTCACCTATTTTACCTAGTTTAGTTAGCTTAGTGGGGCATGACAAGGGTTTAATTTCTCTTTAAGGTCTTAGCCAGCTTAAGAAGTACTTCGCCCATTCGCCTAGGTTAGTCAACTCAATAGGGCACAACCAAGCTTCAATTTCTCTTTTAGGGTCTTACCATGTGCTAAGCATTAGCTTATCTTTTAAGGATCTTTTTCTTTTTAGTTGCACGTATAGATGATTACATAGCTTATACTAAGCTATCTATAAAGTATGACCAAGATGAGTAGGACGCCGAGTATCTACAATATTATGATGATTAGGTATTCACATGATATGATCTATTATTAGATTGTGTTGTTTATGCTTTGGGAGAGTAAACCCCGATTTATATTGTTTAAGTTAGGTGTTTGTGTTGGAGAGACACTCCAGTGTATGGTTTCTAATGTTGCGGTGGGAGCTTATGTAGACTCTAGTTTCTGTCATATTAGTTTGATCAGTTGATTGTTCGATATACCTTGTGATTGCAAAGTAAGTTGAGTCATACAACTCATACGTGCTATTGGCAATTCTATGATATTGAGAGTTGGCAGCTACTATAATATTTTGTGGAATTTAAACAAGTTAGAAGCTTAACTTGTCATTATTCAATAATAGCATGCGACAGATTGTAAGGTCTTTGGGACGTTACAATTACATTCTAATCCTTAAACTGTATCATTTATGCCTACCTTGCTCTAGTACTTTTAAAATATGCTATCGGTGAAGCACTTGGAAATTCGTTTGCTAATTCTGGCCTGCTATAAAATATTGAATGATAAATAATAGTAAATAGCCAACACAGAGTTTGCAAAAATCGAAAGCCTAAAAGAAAAGGCTTAGGGCCTGTCATGGAAAGCCAGTAGCCACTATGGGTTGAGGCCTTGTTTGCCACCACCTAGAAGGGTTGCAATATTCACCATCAGAGTATGGCTAAAAAAGGTTTTTTTTTTTTTTTTAGGTGCTTTCTAAAAGCTAGAACATTTGAATTGAGAGAAGGTCGATTCAAACAAAACACCAATTAGAGTTGAATGACTTCTTTGTATTTTTACAAAAGGAGTGAGAAGCAATAAAGAGCAAGTATCTTTGCAATTTGCAAAAGAAAAAAAACTGAAATTCACCTGATTTGTTAATTGATATTTGAAGCGGCCACATTGGGATGCATTCGAAAAGTAGAAAATTCATCATAAAATCAACTTCCAACTCATCATTGTGAAAAATCAAGGGCGGTGCAATTTCGAGGGGAAAAAAAAAACCATCATTAGTAAAATTTCATATAGGAAGGTTGCAGATAAAGGGAGAAAGAAAAACAAGATTTGTGCTAGCATAAGATTCGTGAATCGCTTGTGATGTGGGTTCATATGACCCGTTCCAGCTGCGTCTTTGCTATTGAGACAGGATTACGACGTTGGTGTCAAAAATGCCTACACATGATGTTGGTTTTAACAAGTTTCAAGAAAATCTGATCTACAGGGTGCTCATGGTGCTATAGGTGAAAGGACATGGAGGTGCACCCACCTGAATAATTCCTTCAAGCATCAGCATGACTTTCTTCATCGTTGGTCTCAAGGATGGATCTTCTTGAATGCACCAAATGGCAACCATCAAAAATCGCTCGAGCCTTTTAGTGTCGCTCATGGTCTCCGGGTTGTTGTCTACTAGAGTACCAAGCATCCCCCCACGGTAACAATCATAAGCCCAGTCAGCTAGGATCGCTCTCTCTTCACCTGACTCGATATCAATACTTCTTCTACAACAGATAATCTCAAGCAGAAGAACACCAAAACTGTACACGTCAACCTTCACGGTGATTGGCATGTTTCGGAACCATTCTGGTGCTACATATCCTCTTGTTCCTCTAATGGCTGTATGAGTATGACTTTGACTGATCAATAATAGCTTTGCTAGACCAAAGTCTGAAATCCGAGCATCATAATTCTCATCGAGAAGGATGTTTTGTGGCTTTATATCACAATGGATGATCTGGGTGCTACATTCTTCATGCAGGTACAACAGTCCCCTTCCGATCCCCAATGCAATCTGTGTCCTCTGCTCCCAACTTGGTTTCAAATCCCCAAAAAGGAAGCTCGCCAGAGTTCCATTACTCAAGTATTCATACACCAACAGTCGATGTGGTCCTTCATTGCAATATCCTAATAACCTCACTAGATTCTTGTGATGCGTTTGCCCAATCACAACCACTTCAGTTTTGAATTCCTTCTCACTTTCATTAACCAACCTATCTAACTTCTTGATTGCTACTTGAGTTTTGGAATTGCCTATTGCTAAAACCCCTTTAAAAACAATTCCAAATGATCCCCTTCCCAGTTCTTCTTTGAAACCATTTGTGGCGTCCTGGAGCTCTTTATATGTAAAGCAATGAATATTTACATCCAAACCACTTTCATCTATAAAGAGTCTTGTTATTTTCTTTTGGTATATGCATAAGAAGCCTAATCCAATTGCTCCTATCAGTACAAAGTTGACAAAAACGGAGCTTCCTAGAAGAACTGACCCTGCGAGTATCAATGTATCCTGGTTTTCTCCACCGGACCTTGAAGGAGGAGGGCCTTGGAGAGGATTGTCGTCTTTTCTTCTCTTGATAAAGGCAATTGAATCAAGGTCGGTGTTAACTCTGCCGTTCGATAATGGTAGTTTCTTCTTCCAACATTTGTTACCTTCTCTAAAGATAGCAACAGCACACATACAATCTCTGAGGCAGAAATCACGACACTCACCTTGAGTGAATGGAGTCAAGAGCTCATAATCAGAAAATGGCCAATCAATATTATTCAATTCATCCATGGTAAACAGATCTTCTGCAGAGGCTTGGTCATCTTCTCCACATCCCTGTGAATAATCAGGGACGCAGCCCCTATAATCATCTTTTTGGTCAACTAAAGAGAACCCCCTGGGGCAATCGCAGGCTGGTCTGTGATTCACATCGAGTCTGCATATTCGATTGTAACCACAAGTACCACTACCCTTTAGGGCTGCACTGCGGATGCAAATATTATCTGGTACAATCCATATAGGACTCCATTTCCTATTGCCTGCTGAAGGATCCTTCGGATAGGAATATTGAATGAAAACTCCATCATATTCTAGAGTTGCTCTGAGATAATAATCTTTGGCAGAAACAACTTTTCCTTGAGTGAGAGTTGACACTTGACCATCTTTCCTAATGAGATACAGGTAACCTGACTCATTAAATCCTATTCCAACACTAGGATTCGGTGGTGAAGTGGCTTCATTCGTGTAATAAGCTTCATTAACAAAAGTGGTAGGTATATTTACCGTACTAAGCTTTATAACCCCATCCTGCAACAGAAGCTGAAACCTACCCTGTGAAAAGTTGGTTTCTGATACTCTAGAAGACAGCAGGGTATCTTGATGTTGTGGAAAATCCTGCAAGGGCAAGAGGGTATCCGTAGGATTGTTAAAACTCGACCAGAGGGTCTCGGAATTGTTATTCAAGAGAAGGAAATTCCCTGTATCATTCATAATCCCAGAGGACACAGTGCTAACTATTGGATCTGAATTCCATAATTGATCACCTTGTGGTCCTGTGAGCAACAATCCACGGTCAGAAGCCAACTCTAACTTTGATCCTTTCAGAAGAGAACCTATACGTGTATTGTCTCGAATTTGGTTGCTTTTTTGGGGACACCAAACGATGGTTTTTTCTGGAATTTTATCATACCAAATGGATAGTACGAAACTGGGCTTATCATCAAGTTGCCTAAATCCAAATGCAAATTCTCCTGAAGGAGACAGCCATGGGGTGGATTCCTTATCTCCTGCAACGAGAGATTCGCCTATGTTTATGTTCGGTTGTGAAATGGCAAGGCATGGAAGAAGAAGCAAGAGAGAGGTCAGATAAGGTTTGGGAAAATCCATCTTTTGAAGTTAATCAATCACATAAATGAGAAGATGTAGGAAAAGAAATGATACTGGAATACTAGTACTAAAGGCAACGTAGAAGCGAAAAGTCTCCCACAAGATCAAAGATACTTTTCTTCATGTTTCCAGTGGATTGCGTGTCGATTTAGGACTTGTTCATAGAATGGTCTGCTCTGGAGAAATTAATTGAGTTATATGCATTATTGGAGTGGTCATCACCTAATACTTGCCCAACAATAGACAGCATGAAAGATCAACGCGCCTTTGAACAGGACCCAAGCACCAGTTTCGAGTTCATTTGAAAACAGACATAGCTAGGTTTGGTAGTTGATTCACTGGATTTAGTTCTGTCTTCCCACCCTTGACAAACTGTCGTGATGTGGGTCCCAAGTGGATTACGATTTCTGATTAAGTGCTTCTCAAATGTTTGGAAGCAGACCCCCTGTAATCTCGAAGCTATACAGCTGCACATGTATCCCCTTTCTCGAAGGAATTTTTTTTTTTTTTTCATTGATCTCCTTAAAAGTGAAATATTTAAGATCTTTTAAATTAAATTGAGCCTTCAGTTTTTATCCTGAAAACCACATTATTTTGTTTTCTGTAGTTATTAGTTTGTGCTTAACTTTTCTTATCTTTTTTTTATTACAGTCCGATATCAAAGGGATCTTATGAAACAGATGACGAGAACATGATAAACCATGTCTCGAACCTGAATAAATTTTCCCATGTGGTTGCTATCAATCGCATAATATGGCTGCAAAACTTTCTCTCTTTTTGAGAACAATTTTTATAACTGCACAATATGATGGGTAAGATCAACAAATAGTTTTCTTAAGATTATCTAAACATCAAGTTATGTACCATTGAATACATAACAGTAAGATAACGAGTAAACACGACTCCTTATATTTGTTTTTTGTACACTTAACCCCATTATCTTTGGAATTATGTGCTCAAACCCTCAAATATTTAAAAACATGCATTTAGACCCCTAAAACTAGTAAAATGCAAATTCTTAAAAAAATGGGGTGTCTAAGTGCACAATTTGAAAAATAAGGATGTTAAGTGCATATAAAGTAAATATAAGAGCATGTATCCGTAAATATAAGAACATGTATTTGAAAAATGTGCGTTTAGCTCATGTATTTTTCAAATATAAGATCCAACAAAACTTTGTCAAGCACTTTGTTTTGAGTATTTGATCTCTTTCATGTATATTTTCTTTTGTTCTTCATCTTTCTAAATAGTTGATTCATTCAATTTCAATTGTTCCTTCTTTGGTAATAGCCGTTATATAGCTACTGTGATCTTCATGATCTTTCCTTTCTGTCAAATATTTTTATGTTACTGTCTTTGAAATATAATTTCAACTCTTTCCTTCTTTACTTCTTCTAGATTATAAATATTTCCTTTTTACTATAAATCTTTCTCTCATCTTTTGTCGTGATATATTAAATAATAATCATTTGTTTTGATCATAATTCTTCTATAACCTAAATCTTAATTATTTTCTTCTCTTTTCTTCTTCAAAAGCTTTTTGTAACAAGCTAATAACTTGTACTTCTCCACACTTCTAATCAATATTTTGCTTCTAACGTAATCTATCTGCCTAATTTTGAATTGCACTTCAACTTCAATACTTCCTTTATCTTCTAAGTCTTCTTCTAACTTTATATTTAGACTTTTCTTTTCTTCCTATATTCTACTATTTCTATATTTTCTATTTCTTCATTTCTAATAGCAATTTCTATTCCCTCAAGATTTCGCTTCTAACAATAAGCTTCAATTTATTTGTGAGCAATAATCATCAATATTTCTTTTGTTCTAGTTTTGATTCACTTCTTTATATTTTGCAATTAGTGAAAGTCTAATCTTGCTTATTAGGTTCTAATCACATATTCTAATCTTCTAATCTTTTGGTTCTAATCAAGTTCTTTTCCCTTCTTTATAATTCTATAAATCTCATAATAATCTTAAACTTATTTTGTACACTCAATAACTTAATTAGTAATATTAACATTTGTATTTTGTTATCATCAATATATCTTTCTTTGTGGGGTAATAACATTCTCCCCCTTTATATGGCGACAAAATATGTGTTGAAAAATATTATGCCTTAGCATATTCAATCAATCAAGACATCAATAAATTCGACAATCACAGTATGCTCAATAAGCTTCCTCTTAATATATACTTTCTTGAGAGTAGTAATATACAAATTTTTCAATTTTTCAATTTTAATATTGTCTATAATGCTTAACATGTTCTTTCCCTCAATTTTCATCCTTTCATTCTCATTTTTATCCTTTCTCCTTCTTTTTCTTATCATGAAAAATTGCATAATCTAAGGGTTTTGACATTAAGGAACAATCATATAACATCAACTTACGAAAGAATGTGAGATATATTCATCTCAAAACATATACTCCCTACACAAAATGGTAGTAAACCAAATATGTAAGGAATTCAACCTTTATAATGATCAATATTTAATCATCAACAATTTTATAAGACATTTCATAATTTTCTTATAAGAAATTTTTAGTTAATGTTGCTTCTACAACATATGAACATCATTCATGCATAAAATTATCAAATCTATGAAATCTCATTGTTTTGATTAGAAATATTAGATAGATATATTATCCAGAGATATCATCTCTGCAAATAAATCTTTTCCTACACAAAAATTATATATTAGTACATGATATTCCAATCAAAACTTTCAACCATTCATCATTCATTCAAGTAGATCTATCAGAGTTAGAATCAATTAAGTCTATCTAACAACAGTTTTTTTATTTTTTTATCACCTTTTAGGTGTTAATTTTGGATAATTCAAAATTTTTTTTAGACTATGTATATCGTTGTTAACCTTTTTCAAAAAACAGTGTGCTATGGTTAGAATATTGGAGTTCACTTCTTTCTTTGTTTTAATGTTCTTTTTTAATTCAACGATTTTTTGAGAAATTAAACTAAACCTTTATAAGATTATATCCTCTTTCTTTTTGCAATGATCTACAATTTCATCTTGTAGTTTTGTTGTCGTTGCTTCCTCCACATAGTCATGCAGTAGCATTGGTAAATTCTTTTGATGGTGTTCAACATTTCTTTTTCTGAATGACTAGCAACCCCTTCTTCAACAACAATGATCCTTTGTTCTTTAACAACTTCTAGAGAAACTTCATCATCTAACAAATCAATGTTAATTTCATTATAGTTCCTTCTTTCTTCCAAAGTCTTCTCTTTAAGAATTTTGCTTTCTTCCCATGAGAATTCTAATTCAGTCTTATTGCATGGGATAAAATGGGCTACCTTGCTAAATTGATCTACTACCATCATGATATAGTCATGCTTCTAAGCTATTCTAGGTAGTCCATAAACAAAGTTCATATTAAGATTGATCTATGGCCAAGCTAGAATATTTATTGGCATATATACTCCGTAAGGCTTTTTTTTTCCCCTAGCTCTCTTGCACATGGCACACCTCTCCAACAGTTGGTATACATCTTCATGATCCCTGGTAAAAGGAAGTGCTCTTTCAATAGCTCATGAGTTCTCTTCACGAAACAACCTACAAATCCTCCAGTGTAAGCTTCTTAAATAAGCAATTCCGTTATCGAGTTGTTTGAAATACACAGATGACCCTTCTCAAATAAATACCTTTTAGCTCGATTATATCCATAAACAATAATTCCATCTTAGTACTTAGTCATAATGGGACCAAAGGATTCATTATGTTCATATAGCTTCATCAATAGACCAAATCTAATAACCTTACCTTGCAATTGGGTTAGTATGTGTCTAATTGATAAGGCATTTGTCATAACGTTAGCACTTCCCTTCATGTATTTGATCACATAAGAGAAAGTTTCCAAGAACTTCACCCATTTAGCTTAGCATTGTGACAATTTTTGCTTACCTTAGAGATACTTCAATGATTTGTGATTAGTGTATATTATGAATTCTCGAGGTAAGAGATAATGTTGTCATACAGTTAGTGTACGTACTAAGGAGTAGAACTTCTTTTCATAAATAGAGTAATTTAGGGCAATACCACTAAGCTTGTCATTGAAATAAGCAAGGGTTGACACTCTTGCATGAGTATGACTTTCATTCCTACTCTAAAAGCATCACATTCGAGCTCAAATACTTTCTCGAAAAGTAAGGCTAAGACAAGGGTTGTAGCCAACTCCCTTTAATCTCCTAAAAGCTCTCATAAAATCAATCAATCCATCTAAACTCTTCTTCCTTCTTAGTCAACTTGGTCAATAGGGCTACTATTGTATTAAAGTTGTAAATTAATCACCTATAAAATAACTTGAACCCATGAAAGTTTTAGACCTTAACTACATTCTATGAGGTCAGTTAGCTAATTATAGCCTCCAACTTCTCATCATCCTCTCTCACTCCTTTATCAACTAGAAAACCCAAGAATACCATCTCAATTTTACAAAATGTACTCTTCTTCAAGTTTTCATAAAGCTTCTCAACTCGTAAAACCTCAAACACTTGTTGCAAATGTACAATATGCTTAGACAAATATCTATTGTAAACCAAAATATTGTTAAAGTATATCACAACCTACATTCCTAATAAGTGGAAGTACATGATACATCAATCGCATCATTATTTAGCCATATTGGTTGGTCTAAGTGGCATGATTGTCCATTCATAAAGTCCATGGGATATCTTGAGGGCATTTTTCTACTCATTACCTTAACTTTCCTTGATTTGATGATAGTCGGTTTTTCAATCTATCATTGTAAAGATCTGAGCTCCATGCAACTCGTTAAGCATATCATCCAACATTGGAATTAGAAATTGATACTTAATTGTGATTCAATTGATAGCTCAGCTATCCATACACATTCTCTAAGAGCTATCTTTCTTCAGTACAAGTAGTGTAGGAACCGCAAAGGGTTTGGTACTTTCTCTAACAAAGCCCTTCTCAATCAACTCGTTTACTTGCTTATTTAGCTACTTCATCTCCTCTAGGTTCATATAATGGGTAGGTCAGTTTAGTAAGGTAATTCCAAGTTGCAAATCAATACTATGTTCGATGTCCCTCAAGGGTGGTTAGCCATAAGTAGCTCATTTGAGATATTCAATCTCTTTCAATATTTTCATCAACTCAATAAGCACTGACTTTAGGTAGGAAGCCTTTAATAGTCGCTCGATAACAAGCAATTGAGCTTTTTTAAGTTTTTATCCTTTTTTATTTTTTATTTTTTGCTTTTTAGGGACAATTATGTATTACACAATAATTTGGACTTGTTCCATCCTTAGCCGTAAAATATTCCAATTAAAAATGTTAAAATAAGAAGGAAAGAAACTCAGCCATCCCTTGCATCAAGAAGTCGTCCCTAATTATTTTGACTTTGGCTTCATAATGTGCCTTCTTAACGTTAAGAGTGGATTTAACAGTACATATGTATTAATTATAAGGCTAGTCTTATAGGAATTTGAAAAGGTAAAAGAATTTCGAGTGTATTAAAATTTTTTCAACACCCTCTAAATTTTATAAGTTTTTTCTATTCAATTCATTTCCATTGCCATATGACAATAATTTATCAAGTTATTCCTCTAACAATAAATTTTATAAGTTTTTTCTATTTGATTCATTTCCATTGCCATATGACAATAATTTATCAAGTTATTCCTCTAATAATCTATTCTCATTTTTCTTAGTTATATTCAAGCCTAAATTGATGGTACTAATGCTATTTTTACAAATCCTATAATCTATGGTCTTTGATTGATTATTTGATTTTATTTACCTTATTGGATATATACTTCATATCCTAAACTTTGATTGGTGTCTAACTTGATTGTTTTACTCTAAATTACTTCTTGTCACATAATTAAGATTTCTTAAAAAAGAAAAACATTACTAATTCAATCTATTATAGCATCAAAGGTAGTGTTACACTCAAAATCAAAGAGTCGTAACAGTCCCGCTGTATAAACTAACTTATGTTACAAGCTAGCCATCTTAGTTGCTAATATAGGTATAGTCTACACAAGGTGTTCACTACTTTACTGCTTAGAAGTGCCTCTTTCAATACCCGGTATTAGTCAACTTATGGTGTAACTTTTAAAAATAGATTCTGAAAAATAATTTTTACAACTAAAATTTCACTAAAATCCACAAGCTTACAGAGTATAGAATAAATTTCATTAACTAAAAATTAGGGGTCACTTGAGAAGACCTTATTAGTTTTCTTACAAGTTAATACAATCGATAAACTGAATATAAATCCAGTTAGGTAAATCTTAAATCTTACTCCTTAATCCTGTTCTCTGACCTTTTGGTAACTCTACTGGAGAAAACTGCAAAACATCTATAGAGGAATGAACAACAACTTATTTAGTAAGTAAGACGGAGACAGTAGCACATATCTGACACAAAGCACTCAGGATTATCACGCAAATTTAGTTAAATACAATGCATGGTCAAGCAAATGCCATCGTACGACATTGACCGATCATCATGAAATCAAAGAAATTGCGTTTACTCTAATCCGGGTTCCGAGAAGTTTAACGCTGCGTACTTGCAAATCTGGTCACCAAACTGAGGTTTGTGCAATGAAGAACACGCTCCTCTTAAGATTACCTTTGAACTACTAATCCCAACTTAGCCACGACCACCTCTCCTTTGTATTAGTTCAACTCAAGATGAGAAGAGGACCATTTTTGCTATCCTCAACGAAGGCATCCGTGTTTGGCTCACACTTCCTAGTCGTTACTCTTAGTAACTTGTGATGCAAGTCTGGTTAATAGTTAAATCAAATTTATATTAGATTACTTTTGGGGTGATCAAGTAAATTCAAATAATCCAAAACATGTAATATCATGAAGTAATTAACACATCAATTCGGCACTTAAATAACACAACAATATTCAAGCACACACGCTACATATGCACAAGCAATTAACTTACAACCACAAACAAAACATATACTAAGGTCTCCAAGTATTTTTAACGATACTTCAAAGTGCAATGAAACACTGATTTCACTTACCTAGATATTGATGCTTATTCTCCTCATATGTTGTTTTCGTCTCGTCTTTCTATATTATCCCTAAAATATAACATGACATCTTCAGTTTACGTCTTATATTTAACATGTGTGTTCTTTGTGGACATTTAAGTACATTTCCAATTGTATTAGGTAAGTTTTTCTGAGGTGTTTATTAAATATTAGTTAAAATAAGATACCTTCTGACAAATGTTTTAACTTAATACGAATTACTGCCCAATAGTTTTTGATCCAGGTTCTGACTTCAATACATTCTTAGAAAGTATAATCAATCGACTTTCTAATCTATTCTCCGACTCCCAATGATCCAATATTCAATACCAACCATCTTCAAACTTCTAGTTGCTCTTACATTTTGCATCCTCCATCGAACTAATTTCTTACTGAGGTTCTGACTTATGTTCTGATCTAGTCTTCCGGTATTGGCTATTATCTAAGAAGCTTCTGACTCATTTTTTAACTCTGAAAAAGGTACAAAATTCATATATTTACTGAGGTTCTGACTTATGTTCTGATCTAGTCTTCTGGTATTGGCTATTATCTAAGAGGCTTCTGACTCATTTTTTAACTCTGAAAAAGGTACAAAATTCATATATAAATTACTAGCTAATCTATTGTCGAGCTCCGAGTGTGATCAAGAATAATCAACACCAAACAACATTTTAACCCAATTTTTGGTGAAGTTTCTGACCGTTAGTCCAAAGTTAGATTCTTATTTAGGAAGTTCTTGACTTACAGCTTGTCTTAAGAAATAGGATAGAGTGCTAATATAAGCTACTCTTGGGTATAGATTCCATTTTCCTAATGCATTCAACATATTCACACCAGATACATTCTGACTTACTTTTTGACACAATTTCTGACCTTATTACTATTAATACATCTAACTACTTCACATATACTCCACTTACCCTGCATTTCTAGAAGTATATACCTTGCATAACAAGTAAGTATCAACTTAAAACTTCAATCATCCACTTCCTTTCTCCATCATACTTTCCATTAGTTTATAAGTATACTAAATACTTGAAAAATTTAACTTTAAATCACCAAATACCAACTTTTACTCAAAAATTATCCTTCCTAAATTCATATTAAACCACTTTTAGCTATTATAAGTGGGGAAATTTAGGATATACTATAGTTTTAGAAAATTTCATTAATCTCTTTTAACAAAATACCCTGTTTAGCGCACTGTTCGCATAGAAATAGAATTATAATTTTCTTAAAAATCCAACAACTTAATTTTAGAAATTCGATTGCTCAAAATCAAAATATAACATTTTGTGAATATGTCAATAAAATTTTAAGTCGAAACTATATGAATTGGTCTTTCAAAAAGCCAATAAAAAATTGTTACAAAGGACATTTTTCTTAAAGATTTGATATTTACACTCAAAATTTTAAAAATCTGATTGAAAATTTGAAATCATCATGCAAAAATACATAGGAAAACCAAATTTCAAAATTTTTAGAGTTCATTTGCTATTTTTCCCAAAATTTTGTTAAAACCAAAAAAACCAAGCACTCACCAAAAATGCGAAACTCCAATTGCCACTAGGGGAAGGGGGTTTGTTGACCAATCTATTCACTGTCCACTACTTCAAGCTCCCATCTTGTTTCACTTCTAGTTGGTCATATTCCTCGGGATCTCGCAAATCCCCTTTTTCGCACACTATTTTTTTCCAATTTTGTTTTCTCATTTTCTCTCTCTAATTTCTCACTCTAAAAATATTTTCAACCTTGTAGTGAATAAAACCCCTGAGTGAAGACCAAATCATCATTTTTTTAAAAGTAGTGTAGGGGTTTTCCTGATTTCTATTCTATGGTACACTTGTTAAATTACCTTAGTTTGGTGTCAATTTAATATTGTTGGTGTATATAGCTCATCTAACATTGGTTTCCAAGTTTTCACAACTTTAACATATGTTTGGAGAATTTTTTTATAATTTTCATATATTTTTGTTTATTTATTCGATAATATTCTCGCATTTTTTGGTATTTTCAACAATTATGGGTATATATATTTATATAATAATTACACCCGATGTGTATACATATCTTTTATATCTTATTTTATGTACAATATAAATTATATTATTCTTATAATTTATCTCTAAGTGTTCGTTATTTTCAGAAACTCAATTCACGTGTTACTAATAATAATAATATAGTAAATTTATACAATTTTGACTATATTTTTAGTATTTTATTATATTTTTAAATTTTGAGCCTACAACAATTTCTTGATTAATCTCACAAAGCCTTTCGTAAGCTTCTAACTTAATCGAGTTACTTTTCCGAACATCCTAAATCAATTACCAAACCTAATTGTACTAATACAAGTCTTACAAATAGTGAACACAATTAAATATGATTATAGCTTTGGTAAATGATAAAAGCTATAAGATACAGAAATAGAAGTCCATTGGAATAAAAATTTATCTCCTAGACCCTTTCCATATAAACTTTTGAATGAATATATTCGAAACACTTATCTTAATCCCTAGGATTCAATGCCAAGAATAACCTAACTATAACTAATTAAACACTCCTCTATATAGGTATTGTCTAGTAAGTTCCAAACAATAGAAATCGCTATGTTGCATATAATTTCAATCAAATTTAAAACTAACGATATTACCCGATATGATATGAAATATTATTTAAACTATATGTAACATACCCTGCAATATAGGAAAGTGGATAGAAGTTTAGTCTAGATTCTAGAACCAGTCCTGTATTTTTGGCTCCAAAGAGAGTTTCTGAGTGTAGAGCAACACAATTCTTTGTTATTTTCCTTGTTACTTCCACATTGACTTCCTTGCCTGCGTTCCTCAGCTGTATGTTTACGTTTTTGTTATACGAAATCATGTTTCATTTAGCCGACTGTTTCTTCCAACATTTGGTGTTGTTTGCCCGAGTTATTATTATTGTTATTATTTTTTCCAACAACAATAGCTGCGTGTTTGACTAGTTGAACCCGAAAAAAGACTGGATATATGTGACTTCTCTGTATTCACTAGTGGGGAGGACACGTTGCCTAGGTATTAAAATGCTTTCCCTTTTCTCTGAATAATTACATAACCCCTTAGACGGCATATATATATATATATATTGACATAGACGGTATATTTTGCCGTTAACGAATCAGGAAAAAATATAAAATAAAAAAAGTGGTGCTGTACATTGATATATCACCATAGGTTTCGAGATAAAATTATCCCATAATTATATTATACTAAATTTATTCAAAATCATGAGTAATAAAACATCATTAAAAAAAAAAGTTTTAACAAAAGAGACACAAACGTGGCCGGACTACAACAACATAAAGTAAGCCATCCAATTGGATCGACTCCATCACCTCTATGATAACAGTAGCTCTTGGTTTGACGGTAGTTTTCCCTCCAATAATGGTGTCTGAGCCGTATTTATTACTTGCTTCTCCTTTCCTAACTACATTCCATCCCTTGAATCTGTATGATATGTGTGTGCTTTGCTCCAATACTTTTAAATCATGCCATCAGTGAAGCACTTAGAAATTCATTAGCTAATTCTTACCCGTTATAAAATATTGAATGATAAATAAAAAGAATCCAACTAAAAATTTCACAAATATCAAAACCATAAGATGGAAAGCTTAGAGCCTTTGATGGAAGGCCTGTAGCCACTATAGGCTGAGGCATTGTCAGCCACCACCTAAGAAGGTTGCACCATTCACCTTCAAAGAATGGCCAAAGCGGTTTCAACCAACCCTTTTTTGAATGCTAGAAAATTTGAATAGAAAGAAGGAAGTTCGATTCAAACAATGACACCAATTAGAGCTCAATGACTTTGTTTTTAGCTTTTAATTTCTACAAAAAGAAAAAAAAAAAAAGAATGAGAAAGAATAAAGATCAAGCATCCCTACGATTTGCAAAAGAAACAAATGAAAATTCACTAGATTTGCTTACAATGATCATGTCTATTGATGTTTGAAGTGGCCACATTGGGATGCATTGCCTTTCCAAAAGAAGATCACCTAGCCAAAACTTTATATGATATGTGGTAGGCGAATAAGATTCCCAACTCACAAATCGCATATTTTGATCTAAAATCAACTGTCAACTCAACTTTCAAATGATCAAACATCGTGCAATTTCCAAGAGCAGAAAATTCATCATTATTAAAATTGCTTGTGAAAATTTCATATAGGAAACTTGCTGATAAAGAGGAAAAAAAGAACAACTAGAATGTGTGCTAGCATAATCGCATGTGTTGTGGGTTCATATGATATGTTCCCACTGCACCTTTGCTATTGAGACAGGACTACGACATTGCTGCTAAAAATGCTTAGACATGATGTTGGCTTTGACTAGCTTCCGGAAAATCCTATCTACAGGGAGATCATGGTGCTATATGTGAAAGGACATGGAGGTACACCCACTTGAATAATTCCTTCAAGCATCAGCATGACTTTCTTCATGGTTGGTCTCATGGATGGATCTTCTTGAATGCACCAAATGGCAACCATCAGAAATCTCTCCAACCTTTTACTGTCACTCATGGCCTCCGAGTTGTTATCTACTAAAGCATCGAGCATGCCTCCTCGGTAACAATCATAAGCCCAGTCGGCTAGAATCGCTCTCTCTTCACCTGACTCGATATCAATACTTCTTCTACAACAGATAATCTCAAGCAGAAGAACACCAAAACTGTACACATCAACCTTCACAGTGATTGGCATGTT